>JAWNPG010000031.1:14160000-14325000 GCA_035045145.1 Drosophila meridionalis
CATTTTTCTCTCTCTTTAAACAATTTAAATAAAATGAGGACTTACCAACACTTAATTTTTGCCACAATTGATTTTTTAAATAGCTGTCAAAGCTTAATAAATTTTCCAAATTTTCTACCTCGCCACTTTCAGTCAGAACGCTTTCTTTCTGCTGTTCTGTGGCAGATGATATACAAAACTCATCGAATACTTTTTCTAAATTATTTTTATGGTAGCTATATGGATAATGTCCTCTTTCTGACATTCCAATGAATAAATCTCCTCATTAAACTCAGCAATATTATTTGAAATAATATTTAGGTTGCTCAAATGGTAAGGTGGAGACTGCATTCATTATACTCGTTTCCCAAAGGGAAAAAGAGTATATTGGTTTTGTGAAATGTCCGTCTTGCTATCCATCCGAATGCAATATTTTTCCACGCTATTGAAGCTAGAGACTTGAAATTTTGAACATATACTCGTGTATACCCTCGAATTATAAAGTGTCAAGATATTCCCGATACGCCCACTAGGGGCGTGGCAAATCGGAATATGCTTGCGCCCATAGTCGCCTAAATCATATTAGTTGAAGAGCTAAAGAGTTGAAATTTGGAATGTATACTTGCGTTGACCGCCCAAGTTAAAAAAGATATGGCGGATATATCTACGCCCATTGGGGGCGTGGCAAATTGGGAAAACTGTAACTTCTACAGTTTTAAAACTAGAATGCTGAAATTTAACACGCATTTTAACGCTACGATTCTATAAAGATTGATCAAAAATTTTATGTCCACGCCCACTGAGGGCGTGGCAAATTGGATCTGAATATAGAGTGATTTTACAAATTCAGCTATATTTTGAGCACTATTGATGCTAGAGACTTGAAATTTGATATATATACTCGGATAAGCAACCCAAGATCAAAAAGATATGGCGGACATACCTACGCCTTCAGGGGGCGTGGCAAATCGCAAAAAGCTTATAGCTCCTACAGTTTTAGAGATAGAGTCTTCAAAATTGGATGTTTGTGTTACTGGGGCCCTCCTCTATTAATTCCCCAAAAATAAATCTTACGCCCCTCTGGGGGCGTGGTATATCGAAAAAATACCCTGTAAATTTCACATTTTTGGAGTGTAAGCATCCAAACTTTACAGTTACGTTATCCTCGACTCCTTCTATTGGGGGCGTGGGAAATTGGCAACAAAATTTGTAACGCCCAGCTGCAAAATTCATATGCCTGTGCCACCTATATAAATAAGCTTAGTAAGAATTGCTAAGACGACAAACGGCATTTCTGAGAAATATTAAGAAATATATGCAATTCGATTTGAATGTTGAAGTTCTGCAAATAATTTATCTGCTAAAATTATCATTTTTCGTATAGCCTAGGTCAGTTATGTTATTTTCTTTTTGTGTGTGTGACCATGACAAAAAATGTAAATATCAAATATCGATTACATAAATATCGACTTAATCCGAACAAAATTATTCCACACAAAAAAATTGACGATAGGACCCATCATGTATGTAGGCACGAACAGCTGCGCAACTATTTTCATGCCGTCGCCGCCACGTCTCGAACGCGGACCCTTTTGCTTACACGCTTTTCATCTACCTGTTGCGCCACATCAGTTTTGCATTGCCTGTTGGCAAATCCGAAACTACTTCACTACAAGGGCGACTTTTGACAAAAACAAAACTATAGAAGCTGCTGTTAATGCAAACACAATATAAACATAAATCAATCGCAATTGTGATTCTTAGAAAATGCTGAAATGCGCGCATATGAACGTATGTATTTATATGTATACATACAAAAACGGTGGTCGGTTGAATGTATGCGTATAAAGGGCGATATTTGACAAATACAAAACTAAAGAAGCTGAAAATGCAAACACAACTTAATAACAATTTTGGTTGAAGATTATGCTAGAATGAATGGCGCTGAATTTATTTGTGACCATGCATAAGCAAACGCGCTTGCACGTTTCAATGTATATGTAAATGTAAATATATTTTGCTGTCGCTGCTTAACGCGTGCGTGTCATAATTGGCCAAACGTTTTGTTTAATATGATTATATTGAATTTTTTACATTTTATAAAAATGCTAATTCATTCACATAGTTATATTTGCAACAGACCTTCAATTGGCAGTATATGAGGAGGTAATTAGTTAAAAAAGCCGGTATCCAAAATGTAACAAAAATTTAATTTGCATAAAATTCACATAAATCTACATAAATGCTAAATTTGAGATATATTATTAAATTGAATATACCAGATGCTCCTATGGGAAACTAGTATCACGCATTAGGTTCGCCCTCATGCAACGTTCTTACTTGTTTTAAATTATTTTTTTCCCACCAACAGTTGATTTCCTTATAACACTTGTTTTAGCCATAGTTTTGAAAAAATATGCAAATTTTGCCAAGTTTCGCAATTAATTAATTAATAATAAAATGTTTTTATTACACCCTCTGCAATTCTATCGTTCACGCAATTAAAAGCGTATGATAGGCACGCGCCAATATTTGCGTACTGTACACACACATACAATCATTCACAAATGCACGCATTCACACATACAAATATTCCGCCGGCAACAAGACATATGCACAAAATCATCTTCATCAGCCGTTACAAAACATATTCGGTAAGTGCAACAACGCTTTCATACCCTTCATAAAAATAATAGTGTAGGTCTCAATTTTTTACATGAGCCATGGTAAACCCATTCATCAATGTATATACCAGGTATACCTGCTCAGCAGTAGGGAAGACATGCGAAATGCGAAATTTTACAATTTTTGTGAGCTGCTGCTTGTGCGAAGTTATTATTCACACACATGCACACATACAAAAGTTACACAGCCATCCCATACTCTGGCGACAAGAGCTAGCAACTGTAAATTCTACAGCAAGCTTCACATATAGGCACCAGTGGTGCCAGATTTTCAGAGCCACCATAAGCTAGATTGAAGAAAAAAATAAGCTAGAATAAGCTAAAATTGAACAAAAAAAATCTTAAAAATAAGCTAACGATAAAACCACTTTTATAATGTATAATTTTTAGTAGAAATTTTAATAATATTTATATATTAATATATAAATGAAATTATATCATCAATTTCCTCTGTTTTAAACGACTTTGAACAAAATTAATTTTGTTTGTTGGCGTATTGCCTTGCATGCACGCGACATGTTTTTGGTAGCGGCATGTTGCCGCAATTCGCATAATTTAGCCCCAATTGTTGCTTTACAGAAGCAGCAACATGATTTTGTGGAGTCTCTTGGGACTTTGCGAAGCCACTCGTTAAATTCATCAAAATTTATCCACGATTCGCGAAAATTCTGTTTATAAATAACTTTTGGCATTTTTCACATACATTTAAAGCGCCTAATATTACTGTAGTTTGACCAAATAATATTAACATAAATTTATGCAGAAAATTGCATTTTATACCAAAATTCACCGAAAAATACTAATTTAGTTTGATTTGCCCCTTAAAATTATCATTAAAATACTTGACAACCACTAAAAAAAATAAGCTTTATGATATTTGAAATAAGCTAGATTTCAAGCTATAAGCATTTCAACCACTTCCTAAGCTATTTCATTTCGAAATAAGCCAGATCTAGCTTAAAATAAGCCAAAATGGGAACACTGATAGGCACATGAATGCATACACAAGAGAATGTAACAAGAGAAATTGTGCATACTTATCGCAAAAGCATATTGTTAAGAACACCAACGCTTTCATACCCTGCGTAAAAATAATCGTAAACAAGTAAGAAAACTCTAGTCAAGAATGCTCGACTAGAAAATACCCTGAACCAAACCAAAATAAAGAAGCACATTCAAAAGTTTTAAATAATAAAATTCAAAAATTAAATATTTTAAAATTGTTAATTTATTAATACAAAAAATTATTTACACATTGTTAAGATAATAAAAAAAACAATTTTTACATATATTTAAAACTATTTATATTTAAAATATTACATTCAATCGATAATACTAAAGTTCCCTATCCTGAATACTTAACGAAATACCACTGTGGTAACTATAAACTGTTTCAAAGGTCCTAGCGCTAATATATTCATTAGACAGATTTGAAAACGCCCAATCAATATGCTATTCACTATTTGTTGTAGGCGTTTTCAAATCCAATAAGCTTCTAAAGATTCTACTAACTAACTCTTCATATAATGATCTAGCTAATTCAAACTTGCTTAAACACAAATTAAAATCTCCTAAAATAACACAATTTTCTCTTAAAAAAGGAAATTGCAGAAATAGGTCCTGCAATTCTGTCTTAAATAATCGGACTGGGTAAGACGGACTTTTATATACAACTACGAAGCTTAACGACTTATACCTAAAAATGGCATATTCTGAAGCAGATGATCCATTTATTTTCCTGAAGCTCACACAGCTTGATATGTTATTTAAAATTGCGTCCCTAACATAAATGATGATTCCCCTCTTAGGTCGGATTGCGTTTGGTATTACCTCACAATCAAGACGGACAACAATACTGAAACCAGGTATATTTATATTTTCGTTTGCATACGTAGACGCTTCAACAAAACATAGAACGGACGACTGGAGCATTAATCTGTCAGATCGAATGTCTTCAATATGACAATTAATGCTCTGTCTGAGTGTTATGGAAAAAAATATCTATGGTGGAACTTTCAACTAAGTGATCATAATGTGATCGAAGTAGTTTTTCAGTGCGCAATCGGACTATTTGGGTTTGGACCTTATCATCATTTTTAGCAGGCTTAGGAGGAACAAAATCTCCTATAATAAACAACCCCGAAGCAGTTGTTGCCCTACTACAGCTACGTATATTGCTGCACGCTGCATTCGAGAGCAAGTGTGGACCACCACTTTGCTATACGTAGCTCCCTGGCTTTTTGAATAGTTATACCTTCTGCAGGTATAACCGGAAACTGCCTTTGGTCAATTGAAACTTGCTCATTTTTCCTATATTGAAAATTTCGAACTATTTTCTGAATTGGGGTCCAAGAACACTCTGTACGATGTGTACATTTTGAGCGAGCAAGTACTCCAACACTATTCTCAGGAAATTGAATCCATAAAACATTTGGAGCGTTGGATGCATCGAAATCTATTTAACCCATCCTCAGTATCTACATTGACCGTAATCATATACTTGGCAGTTTTTTTTAAAGTGAGGGATCTACATAGTCCCTGTGTTTCGGACGACCTAAAGCTACCCACGACTTCTAAAATTCTTTCCCTACTTGCTGTATTTAAATGGGTGGCTTTTATATAATCCTCAGCAATAGAAATAAACGGATCCGTTGCTATAGCGTTAAGCTTCATAGTATTGTAGCTATCTGTCGCCGCATTTGTGCTAAACAGATGAATTGCGTCATCGGGAATATCCGATGGCAGACAAATGCGGGATCGGATAAGAGTAATATCATCGGCTGTCATAATTCCCGATGCCATATTATTCAAAGCAGAAGCAAATGTTTGATCCTCCCGTTGTCGCATTATTTCTATGAGCTCAAAATACTTAAAGAGGTCCCAGAACGAAGAAGCGTATATTGCACTGTAGGGATCATGGGAGTTGGATTCGAAAATCCAACGATCGCCTACTGGTGACAACTGTCGTAGATCCCCAAATACTATGACAGAAATACCACCAAATGGAGAAGTATTTTTGAAAATTTGTTTTAGACGGGAGTCTAACTGTGAAAACATTTTAGAGCCTACCATAGATATTTCATCTATTATAATTAATTTAAGGTCTATTAACCTTGAATGTAAACTATTGACTAAGTCATTACTTAATGCTCTCAAATCAGAACCAGATTGATTAACTGGAAGAGAGAACATAGAATGTAGTGTCGAACCACTAATTCCGAAAGCAGCTTTACCTGTTGGGGCACGGAGTAGTATTTTAACTGAGTCATTATTCCCAGGCCTACTATTAAACATGTGGGATAATGCTTGAAAAATGGAGGTGATTAGTCGGCTCTTTCCGACACCAGCACCACCTCCAACGAATTCGTAAAATATTGACTTACTTTTCACATTCTGTAATACATGTGTAAAGTAAGTTTTCTGCTTCAAATTTAAAGATCTTACTATATCTTGGATTTTATCGGACGGAAATAAAGCTGGAAGCTTAATTACTCGGACATTGCTATTTTCTGAGTCGCGATTATCATCCCTTTCATTGATATTTAAAACATTAATTCTAGGATCTATTTCTGGAAGCCCTAACACTCTAAACCTATCATCTACTACCTCTTAGTACTATCCTCATTTTCTTCCTGCACTGCGACGTTAAGAGCATTCTGAAGCTCACTATTATCTAAGCTATTATACTTCCTACGGTTTGATTCAACTAACTCCTGATTTTGGCTACAAAATGATTCGCAGTCTCTATTAACTAGTTCTGCCTCCTCGTCTCTCCATGGGACGTATAACATAACTAATTCTCTAAAATATTGGCTTCTCTCAGTATTAATATTAAATCTCCTATACATAATAATACTGGGAGAGCGTCTTTTCCTAACGAAACCACTACCATTACGAAGTTCCAAAAGTAATGATTCTAATGTTGGTGTTTGAGGGTCATCCTGTTCTTATGTAGCTTGGCGAGCTCCACCATGCTGTTTGCTATAACTATAAAAAGCAGCAAAATCAGCTAGGCATAAACTTTTTAAAGCGTCTGGACGATGAACATAGTGCTCTAAAAGACCTAATAAAAATATATCAGTAGAGCCATCGGGTAAATTATCTAATTGTTGTCTAGACTTAACCATCCTAACCCGATGCTCTGGCAATGAAGTATTAATATATACTTCAGCGTTACTGCTTTCGGACAGATGCATACCTGAACAGCAGTAAACGGCTTCCTGGGCAGAGATTTCTGTGCCCGAAATGAATTTGTGGCCTATGTGTTGTAATTGTTTTGTGGCCCCTACTAATCTCACTAAGTGCTTCACGCATTAATTTCGAAATACCTCTCTGAGACTTGTTAATATAATTAACGACATAACTGCAACAAGCATAGGGATCTAATATGAACTGAATATCTATATTAGCTCGCTGCAGTTGAAGAAGATATTTATTATAAGCGTTACGCTTAATTGCAGCGAATGAACGCTTCAAATATATCTTTGGCTTCTTGATGCTAGACCTAAGTGCATTAGTTCCTACAAACTTTTTGGGCCCTAACTTCTCGTCTACATGAATGACCGTAATTATGCATTTGATACTCCAAGAATGGAGCCACATCCGGACAATTAGTTTCAGTTGTGATAAACTGATCAATAAACGATTTCACTCTAGGTATGCTTGACTCATCAGTCGAGTCAAACCTGGGGGCATCTTTCAGCCAAAACATGCCATGAATATGAGGGGAACCTCTCTGTTGGAACTCAACTCGCCAATAAAACCTAAGAACACATTGCTTACCAAAAACACCGTTTTCTTTTTTCATTAGTTTTAAAACTTGTCTATAGCGAAAATCAAAATACATAGCACAAGTAACAGGATCTGCTCTAATTAGACGGGCTTTATTTTCAAAACTTAAGCAGCCTGCTGCTTCTTCTGATATATCTATCTTGTCTACATTCCTAGAAAGTATTGCCAGTAGCTCCGTCCACCTAGCTTCTGCTGCCGAAAATTTAATAAAAAAGGTCGGAAGACCAAACTGCCTTATCATAGCCATAACTTTTTTCTTCTCTGCTTCCCAGTGAGCAGGCGAAGTCCTAATGCCTTTCAAAACTCTATAGCCATCGTGGCGAACTAATTGTTCTATTTGCTCTTCATTAAGAGCGTGTGCTGCTGTAATGCCGTGAGTGGCGCTGTGCTTACGTAAGCAAATAGATGTATTATTCCTTATATTAATCATTTCTAACTTTTTATAGTTAAGAAATAATTTGTCATTTCTACAACCTCTCCTATCAAAATTCCTGAGCTCTGACCTAACTATGGTTGTAAAACTTTCCTTGCTCTTGCTCTTCAAGCCTGCAAAGATTGTTTGGAAGGCCAGTTCCTCTGAATCGCAAATATCGATCATATCTAATGGTCTCTGACCTTCTCCAGGGGCTATAACTATTCTTTGCAGTGCTATATTTTCTACAGGGACATTTTCTAAAAGAGTTTCCTGGCCTCCTGTATTGACATCTTCTGGCTCTCTACTATTCTGCTCGTTGGTTGAGGCTTAGTGTTGGGTAAACGTTGCTCAATTTGGTGAACATGTTCACTTATTTTTTTTTCGAAGTGAGTCGACTCGCTCACTTTGCTCAGTTGCTCATTCACATTGCTCACTCACATTGCTCAGTTGCTCACTGTTCATGAACAGCTCAAAGCTACTGAATTCTTCACACAACAGACAATGAAATACGTTATGTTCCATTTTAAACCTTTTTTTTAATGATTTTTTATAAGTCTTGTACTTAAAATTAATTTAACAAAACAAACCAAAAACTTTATTCATAGATTTGATTCCCTACATTGGGAGTATTTATGTTCTATAAAACTTGTACTTAAATTACATTGTCGTACTCGTTCCAGATGTCGTCTTTGTCAGTAGAACCCAATTCTTCAGCTGGGACACCTTCATTCAGTGCGACAACGGTGAGTATTTTTGTCAGTTTTTTTTTTTATGTCAGAAACCGCGTTTTGAAAGGCTTCTGTTGATTTAAATACTCGTCCTTTAAATCTTGGATCCAGAATGGTGCTTTCTGCGTACAAAACATTTGTTTCCACCTCTCTGAATCTGCCATCCATTTCAAAAATGAGCGTCTCGTCAACCTCCTGCAAAGTATGACTTGCAATAGACGCATTTATTGTCAGCATTTTTTTTTTTGCAGCAACCCAACTAAGACAATTATCTTTGATAGCGTCACGTTTTTTTCCGCGCAGATCTCTTCCGTTAGTTGATAGAAGAACTGTAAAATTGGAAGTACACCTTCTATCAAACTCCAGTCTTCTGGGGACAAAATAAGGTCCGTCCGTGTGGAGAGGGCTGCCGCAACTGCCTCTTTCAACATCGACAGTCGCTGAAACATTTTGAAGGTGGAATTCCACCTTGTGGGCACATCCTGCGTGAGTTTCAGTTGTGGCAAGCTTGCATGTCCTTTCACTTTTTTAGCCCTGATGAGCTACGGTTAAAGTACTCTGCGATAGCTTTTACTTTCGTGCGCACACTGCTGATTTTCTCCAAAGCCTTTTGAACAATGATGTTTAGAGAGTGCTCAAAACACCTCACCTGTTTCCAATTGGCCAATTTTATATCACCAACAATGTTGTGGGCATTGTCCGAAGCTATAGCCATTACTTTATTTTGTAACTCCCACTTGCCAACAATTTTTTTGAGAAAACCAAAAAGGTTTACTGAAGTGTGTGACTCTTCAAAGGCCTCGCAAGCAATGGTGTGTGATTGTAGCACTGTTGTATCCTGATTTATGTAGTGCACAGTTACTGCTATATAGCTCTCATTGCTGAGTGATGTCCAGCCGTCTGTTGTTAGACATACCGCAGTGGCCATTCGCAAATTGTCCAAAATTTGTCCCAAATGTTCATCACGAACTTTGGGTATCAAAGAGGTGGTTAACGTCTTTCTTGTGGGAAGCTTATACCCTGGAGCGTGCGAGACATCATCAATAAGCTTTTTGAATTCCGGCTCTTTAACCAATCTCAAAGCGTGATGACCCTTGGCGATCATTTTCACAAGCTGGCGGTCAATTTGTTCTGCTATTCCATCTGACAACGGTTTATGTACAAAATTTGTAATTTTTGGTTGAGGGTTTTGTACAACAACCGTTATCTCCTCGCTCTGTCGGACAACGGGCTCCATAGCTGTAGGGCGTTTGCTTTTAAGGTGCCGGCTCAAATTGCTCTGCGATTTCCAGCTAAGGGTGCATTTGCAATATTTGCATTTGGCCTGTTGACTCCCTATGTCCTCAAAATGATTCCAAATCTCACTGTGTTTCCGGATTAGCGACATAATGAATTTTTAAAAGCGAAACAAAAATTGGCGCTAACACGAAAATGTGAGTTTGAAAACAATAAAAAACGGAAGAACGCAAAATGAGCTAACAGTACGTAAAAATGAACAAAGCCAACAAAAGTGAGTGTTGAAAAACAGCTGAGCAAAAGAGCATGTGAGCAAAAAGAGCAAGTTAACAATAGTGAGCAAGTGAGCAAAAAAGAACAAGTGAGCAATAAAGAACAGGTGAGCAAAAAAGAATAAGTGAGCAATAAAGAACAAGTGAGCAAAAAAGAGCAAGTGAGTAATAAAGAACAATTCGAGAGGAACATGTTCAGTTGCTCAGTTTAGTGAACAACTCTTTTTTGTTCACTCACTCATGAGCAACCCAACACTATTGAGGCTTGAGCAGATCTTTCTACCAATTCTGAAACTAAGTCCCTGTCTTCACCTGATGCAACGAATGGAATTTCGTCAGACGAAAAGGAAGTCAGCCACTGTTCATTAACAGTAACCTGGTGCTTCCTGTAAAGCTCAGTGTCAACTAAAAATTTAATTGCATCAGCCACTTTTGATGGCCTAATGGTTTCAGTCATGAAATCATGTCTATATTCCATCCGACGCTTCAAATGAATCTGAACTACCTCCGCTTCACTAAACGCCCTTGGAAGAGACGTTACACATTGACCACAGAAATAGGTACGTTGACCACTGCTCCTTTAATAGCATTTTGGCGGCCATATCCCAGAGACTTAATTATCATAAAAGGAAGGCGTGGGGAGATAAGCCATTCCTCAAGCGGCGTTAAGCCCTTCAAGCAATTTGGAAGCTCTGGGAAATCTAAGCCATTTGTAATGGAAGCTTTTGGTTTTTTACCTTATTTAATGCTATGGCTACATGTCTTGCAGAAGTTGTATTTGTTATTTTCTGAAGGGAACCTAGACGATAGATATAAAATATCTGAAGCAACTTCTGCACCAAACTTGCTTTCAATAGTCTCTCTGGAAATTCGATCTACTTGGTGGGGGAACCACAAACCTTTGCAATAAATACAGACCTGATCAGGTCCCTACTTAACAGTATTATTAAAACTATTTATTAAATTATCAATACTGCTGTTATTTTGGGATCTATTTTCTAAAAAGGCACTAGAACGTTCTATCCTATTCCTGGTTGCATTACGCGTATTCTCAACTACCCTATTATCAGCATTACTGCGATATTGGCTAACTCGCTGTGATACGCTTCTATTGGCGTCAAAAGTTTCCTGTCGTGCATGAATGTGAGCACTTCGCCTTGCACTAATATTACGTGCCTGCTCAATAATCCTACGAATTGGATCGTCTCTAATCTGCGACCTTTGGGTCCTATCCCTTGCTCTTTCTAAAAGTCGCTGTCCAATGTCATTCCTACGCTGAGACCGACGTACAGTGTCACGTCTTTGTTCGTCTGCTAAACAGGGTCTTGTCTGCGTCTCGATCGGCGCGAAGTGTTAGCCAATTGCTCCTGTTGTCTAATCGGAGAATTGGCTCGTCGAGTCGCGTGGTCCTCAGTGTTCTGTCTCTGTTCGTTTGCCCTATAAACAGGGTCTTGTCTGCGTCTCGATCGGCGCGAAGTGTTTTGTTCATGCTCTATCTGTCTATTCTGAGAGCTTGAACGTAAAGTAGCTCGAAAAAGAGTATTTTGGCTTTGATCAGAAAGTCTATGTAAGAAATTGTTTCCACGAACTTGGTTTCGCTGTCTATTTCTACTTTTCTCACTTTGGCTAAACTCTTCATTTTCTCTATGCTCTCGTAAAGACTCTAAATTATCAATTCTTTCCTGCTCAGCATATTCAGCATTGACCTATTTAATAAATTTCTATTTCTTTGTCTCTGAGACCTATTAGAAGCTGAAATTCTCTTAGTCCTCGACATTTTAATATATTACTAAAAAATATATTTTATTAATATTTAGTTAATATTAAGTATTAATAATTATTCCAAATATATAACTAAATAATTAATATGTTACTCTAAGAAAAATATATTATTATATATTACATACAATATTATTATATATGTAAATAAATACTTAAATATTTTTTAATTAACTAAAAATTTTTTTAATATAATTTAAAGTCTTTAAAAAGACTGAAATAAGTCAATTAACAACTTGCCGGGCTGAGAGATGAAAAGTACTCGTCACTATTGCCGTGCAAGTCTCTTCTCTAAAACGAAATTCACTCACACAAATAACATATGCGTACATACACAAGTGAATATGTATATATGCATATGTGCACGCACCCTCAGCGTTCTAACGTAACACTTCAGCCGTTACACTCTCACACACAGTCCATATGTATATACATGCATATGCACTAGCACACATGAAGTTTTCGGCCGTTACGCGATGCGCCAAGCACATATAATTTACACAGACACGTCTTCGATTGACGACAAATTTTTCGCTTGCCGTGAAATCGGTAAACTATTTCGTTGATCGGCGCGAACGAAATTGGTTTCTAACCAAAGAAATCTTCAATTTGAGTCGACTATTTCTCGGTAAATTCACTTGCAGGCATAAAATGTGTTACATAAAATGTACAGTTTGACACGAAAGTGTTTTCACATGGGGAAAAAATTATATTTTTGTTCTTTGACATTAAAAAAAAACTACTAAATGAGATATTTCTAATTTTTTTAAATCACATTATATTTTTCAATATGTTATCTTATAATACAGTTAAAAAAAAATTAAAAAACTATTGACATATGCTTAAAAAACAATAACAACAAAAAAGATATTCAAATTCAACTGACAAGAAAGTGTTTGCACAAAAATGAACTATTCAAAATAAGGCAATATTAACTATATTAAGTATCAAAATTAGTATTTAGTGTGACCCCCATTGGCTTCAATAACCGCTTCCAACCGTTTATTCATCGAATTAATTAGTTTTTGAACATATTCCACTGGTGTCTTCTTCCATTCCTCTAATATATAAGCTTTCAAATATCTTTTGTTGGTTGGGCCTCGCTTGGCTGTCCTTTTTTTGAGATCAGCCCACAGATTCTCTATGGGATTAAGGTCGGGACTTTGCGCAGGAGTATCCAACACCTTTGCACAATTATAGAGAAGCCAGCACCTAACCATGTTAGCCTTGTGTTTAGGGTCATTGTCTTGGTAAAACCTATATGTTGGTTTACCATCCCTAAAAAATCCAAACTTGCGCGCACTGGACACTAGATGCGTGCGTAATATCTCCAAATACTGCTTGGCATCCATAGTACTTTCAATAAAACATAATTGTCCAACTCCTTTACTAGAAATACACCCCCAGACCATCAGTGAAAGTTTCCCGAACTTAATTGTAGGTATTATATTTTTCCGTTCAAGGGCTTTCAACGGCTTTCGCCAAACACGGCTGGGTCCATCGTTGTAGTACAACATCATCTTAGTTTCGTCGCAAAATATGGTTTCATCCCAATATGATTCCACATGTCCCACATGCATCCTGGCGAATGTTAGACGTCTTTTTTCATGATCCGACGACAATAAAGGTTTTTTCCGCGCAACTCGCGATGTTAACTCGTTCCTTTTTAGAGCTCTGCGGACGCTTTCGCGGGATATGTCAATACGACATTCTTCCTGCAGCTCCCTGGCAAGCGTTCTGGTCGAAATTGTTGGGTTATCATTAACTTTCCTGACCAGAATACGCTCTGCCCTATCTGTTAACGTTCGAGGTCGTCCAGTTGAACGCTTTGGCTCCAGTGTTTCATTGTTCTCTGCGCGGCTTATAATATTGTAAACGGTCCTCTTCGATATTGCAAACATTTCTGCAATCTCCGCGACCGATTTTCCTATGGAGTGGTTATAATAAACCAATTGAATCATGTCAAATGACAATCGCTTCCCTGGCATTCTTAATTTGTTTAAATTTGTTCAAGATTGAATCGATTCTTACAAAATATGACGAAATTTTTCAGCACATAGCATTAGCCACAGCTGAGCACATTGAAATCGCCGAAAACAACGGTAAATACGAATTTAGCAATAAGGAGAAATAAGGAATAGCATATGTGCAAACACTTTCGTGTCAGTTGAATTTGAATATCTTTTTTGTTGTTATTGTTTTTTAAGCATATGTTAATAGTTTTTTAATTTTTTTTTAACTGTATTATAAGATAACATATTGAAAAATATAATGTGATTTAAAAAAAATTAGAAATATCTCATTTAGTAGTTTTTTTTTAATGTCAAAGAACAAAAATATAATTTTTTCCCCATGTGAAAACACTTTCGTGTCAAACTGTATATGTAGTATTATTATATATATTATGTATATTATGTATATCAACGCGTCATTTAACTCTTCCATTTTAATATCCGCGCAGCGAGTTTCGGTGGCCGAAGTCCAGAATAGAACTGACTTGCGTGGCACACTTACTGTTTGTGCCCACCATCGAACCACGCTCGGCAACAGCGACACGACGCTGTCGCCCCGCTAAACGTCAGGATGTAAGCGACCAATCACAACACAATTAGGAGCTGATGCAATATTACTGATGTGTTGTAATTATACTTGTGGTGAATTACCCAACACTGAATACTCATACACTTACACATACAGTAAATAGCAACGCGCGCATACTGCAGTACACTCCGACACGGCCATTCTGACATTTACACGTCCTCGTGTACTCAACATTTGATAAACTACAACATGTCTATCATAAAAACTTTTAACATTTATTCTAAATGTTAACATAATGTCACAATTAGAAGTTGAAGCAATATGATGAAAATACCATTCTTGTGAAATAGCCGAAAACTACAACCACACACATACATACTCAGTATGCGCCGACACGGCCATCCTGACACGACACGACCTCGTGCAATACTTCCAAAATGTACTTTGCGATATACATAAAACGTTTTATTGACAAATTATATAAATTTTAGTTTAACAAAGATAAGTTTTCTTACAAAACCACTACTAAACATTGACAAACGTAATCTTCAAATTCATTCATTATTGTGTTTTTTTTTTTCCAAACAAACACTTTATTTCAACATTACCTTAACAAATTTTAAACATTATATCTTATGCTCTACACGCCGTGATCAAAACAATTGTTTTGCACTTGTGCATTCTTACATTTCATTTCCAGCCCTCCAGGCACCTGTACTGCCTATTTCAACAGTTTAACTTTTAACATTTTGACTACTGTCTGTTTCAACAGTTTTATTCTCAACATTTCTACTACTGTCTGTTTCAACAGTTCCATTCTCAACATTTCTACTACTGTCTGTTTCAACAGTTTCGTTCTCAACATTTCTTATACTGTCTGTTTCAACAGTTTCATTCTCCACATTTATACTACTGTCTGTTTCAACAGTTTCATTCTCAACCATTTCATTACTGTCTCTTTCAACAGTTTCCTTTTCAACCATTTCATTACTGTCTCTTTCAACAGTTTCTTTTTTAATCATTTTATTACTGACTCTTTCAACAGTTTCTTTTTCAACCATTTTATTACTGTCTCCTTCAACAGTTTTTTTTTTTTCAACCATTTTATTACTGTCTCCTTCAACAGTTTTTTTTTCAACCATTTTATTACTGTCTCTTTCAACAGTTTCTTTTTATACCCTGAGCCCATTGAAAATGGGAAATCAGGGTATAATGGCTTTGTTAAATGTATGTAACAGGCAGAAGGAGGCGTGTCAGACCCCACAAAGTATACATATTCTTGATCAGGGCGACGAGCCGAGCCGACCCAGCCCTGTCCGTCTGTCCGTCCGTCCGTCCGTCCGTCCGTCTGTCCGTCCGTCCGTCCGTCCGTCCGTAGACGAGCTAGACAGCCGAAACCTTTTTTGTAGGTCCGTGTACAGCACGCGCAGGTCAAGTCTGCCTCGTATGAACGATAACCACTCTTGTTGCAATGTTATCGATTTCAATGCCTATCGAAAATAAGCTTTCAAGGCGTAGCCCGTGCATTGCTTGAGCTAGAGACATGTAGAGACATTTGCTGTGTAGGTGCGTGTAATGAATACGGAGATTACGCAATCTTTAGATTCTGGATGCCACGCCCCATTCGCCCCCAATAGTCCCCTACTTGTAAAAAGCGCAAATCAAATACTAGAGACTTGTGCCTTGGCAAATACACACATATAAATGCCATTAACAAGTTGTGAAAGCTTTATGCAGTCAGTCAATCGCCAAGAAAAGTTATTAAGCAATTAAGTCGCTGCGTCGACTGCGCAGTTGGCAGAGCGCGCGCCCATGCGTGCGTACATATGTATGTATGCGTGTGTATATGTTGTTTTCATGCATGCTTAAAAAGAGCATAGAATGATATGATATTTGGCTCACAGGGCTCAGGGTATCTCCCAGTCGAGCAGTCTCGACTAGAGCACTCCTACTTGTTCAATATCATTTAAAGCCTCTTCACTACTTTCTAGTTCAACTGGTACATACTCCTCTGGCAATTTTCTTATATCTTCGTGAGCAGACTTATATTTTGTTTGATGCCTTTCTTCATTCTTTAACAACACAAAATCTCCAACTTTGTATCCAACAACCTTAGCCTTTGTTTTATCAAAGTGGTCTTTACTATATGCTGCAGCCGCTGATATATTTTGCATCGCTCGAGCTATTGATTCCGCCAAATCAACCTTTTATATCATGTCACATGGTGGAAGCAACCCCAATGGTCGAGCAACTTTACCAATAAACAATTCTAAGGGGCTTGCTTTCATCACTCGACTCACCGTACAGTTTAAGGCCAATTGGATTTCTCCCAATGTATCTTGCCAAGACCTGCTGCTAGTTTCGACTGCGGTTAATAAATTTTTCAAAGTACTCATAGTGCGTTCAACCTGCCCATTTGCTCTGCTTGCACCGGTTACAACTAAATGCAAATTTATCTTTTCTTGTACACAAAACTTACTGAGTCTAGTGTTGGCAAAACACCTACCATGATCTGCTATTATGCGATTTGGTACTCCAAATAAAGATTGCTTCCGCCGTTACAGCATTTATGCAATTTTCAGCATCTATTTTAAGGGTGTGAGTTAACACAACGAATTTAGTAAAGGCATCTACTTGAACGATGACATACTCTTTTTTTTTTTATCAGACTTTCCACTCAACTTTCCAGTTATGCCTACGTGTATCGTGTGCCAAGGTGTGTCAATTTTTGGTATTGGATGAAGTCTAGCCTGGATGATGACTTTGACATCTTGCAAGTAATATAGTTTTCAACACACTTTCGTATGTACTTAGACATGTGATCAAACCAATAATAATCATAAGCATTATCTAAAGTCTTCTCCCAACCTAAGTGCATAATTGACTCGTGAATCTGATTTATTACAGACCATCTAAAGGCTCTTGGAGCAATTGGCAAGGAACGAGTTCTACCATTTCTCTGAATTTTCCGATAAATTATTCCTGCTCTAAGCTCGTAAGTTCTTGCAATGTCCTCGGCAAGAGAATTAACTTTTAATTTAGTTACAATATTAATAATATCGGAATCTTTACGCTGTTCAGCCATAAGCCCTTCACTAGATATCTCTGCTAGATTGACTCGTTTGTCAGAAATTTTACAAGTATCAATCGCATCCGCGGATGGAAGATTTCTGGAAATGAAGTCAGCATGAGCCATACTGCAAATCAAATGAGAACGACTGTAAATAAGCCCACCATCTTTGCGCCCTGGGAGGCAGATCATGTTTAGTCCTTGACGCCTTAAGGGAATTACAGTCAGTAAAAACAACAAAATTTCTACCCAGTAAATAATGGAGAAAATGTTTTATGGACAAAACAACAGCAAGAGTCTCACTTGGACTAAGCCTGTATGGCCTCCTTTGTTATTATTGTCATTTAGTTTAATTTTCATTTTACCCGAACTAACTCTAGACAAAGGAATCCCATTTATAAAATATCTTGAACAATTTTCCAATAAACTTTTTAATTCATCACAGTCTTCACCAACAAGACCTGTGTCTAAGTCATAAAATTTATCTTCGTTAACACAATGATTAACAGTTTTTGTTTTAACAATTTCAAATTTCCCTGGTGAAATTATGACATTAAATCCAAGCGAAAATATTTCTCGACCAATAATTATGTCATTTTTCATATAATTATTTTCTAAAACATGAATCAAAATCTCCATTTGATAATTATTAATATTTACGTTGGTAAGCATTTGCAATGTGCTGCAAAATAATTTTTGTCGTAGAGCACCATGCCGACGCATCGGCGCCAACAAGGTCTGCATTGAATTTTGGCAGAGCAACCGCGTTTTTATTTGTGTTTTCGGAAATCGTTGCTTGAAATGTTTTTACGAGTTATGTTAAGTTTCTATTTTGCAACTCTATTAGTGCTTTAAACGGCTCAGCTTCGTTGTTAGGTGCCGAGCCCGATCCCACTTCTGATATCAACGCGTCATTTAACTCTTCCATTTTAATATCCGCGCAGCGAGTTTCGGTGGCCGAAGTCCAGAATAGAACTGACTTGCGTGGCACACTTACTGTTTGTGCCCACCATCGAACCACGCTCGGCAACAGCGACACGACGCTGTCGCCCCGCTAAACGTCAGGATGTAAGCGACCAATCACAACACAATTAGGAGCTGATGCAATATTACTGATGTGTTGTAATTATACTTGTGGTGAATTACCCAACACTGAATACTCATACACTTACACATACAGTAAATAGCAACGCGCGCATACTGCAGTACACTCCGACATGTATAATATTATTATCACTCGCACATAGACGCAACACTTTAAGAGCGATTATGTATTAAAACACAATTTTTATCAAGTCTTATTACTACACACTGCTGTATAACCGTAAAGTTACTCTAAACTAAAGTTAATTAATATAAAAAGCTTTAAATAATTATTAAGGTATGTAAAATCGGATATCGAAATAATCTGTAGTGTGATGACAATCGCTGGCTACAAACTAAACCGAACATGCCGCCACAATCGTGAAAGAACACATAATCGAAATTTCAGTGTTGCGTAACGAAACAAACCTGTTGAACATATGTTTTTTTCTACCAATGAACAAATAGAAATATTCAAATAATACGATTTATAACCATCTGAAAGTTAAGATTATAATCATATTTAATAAATTTAAGCTTATTAGTCACCGAAACGTATAAAAGCTAATATTTATAACTTTTTCAAACAGCGCGCCTATCAAATGTTTCGAATCAGTGCATCAATCGGTAATGAGACTTTTAAATAGTGATGAGACTTTTAAGCAAATACATGCATACATATATCGTCATATATAGCCTAAGAGTATGCATATATAAAGTTGTATGTGTGTAACCCTCGAAATAACTTGTTAAAACCCAAGACCTTCGAATACGCATATACATATGTAAATTATTAATTTAATTATTATTTATTTTATAATAATTTTATAATTTTAATTTATTATTGCTAGCCCTAGCTTATGGCTATGATGTCGTCGCCTCGAGGTCAAAATTCATAAGAAGCTTTCTTGTCATGCCTTCCTGCCTGCCTGGCCTGCATCCACGTGGGTTTATCAGCTGGCAAAGCTTTAAATGATTAAAGCTTTGAGATGAGAAACCAATGGGCGCACGCCACGTCAGAATCCACGTGAATTTATCAGCTGACAAAGCTTTAAGTGATTAAAGCTTTGGCTGATAGCTTTCGATCTTAAGATCACCTGGTCAGCATGCAGGGCTGCATTACAAAGCTTTGTGCGATGTTGTTTCTAGTCGTGTTAACTCCTCCCTTGGTTAACTAAAAGCCGTCCTCGGCTTTTCTTTAAATCATTTGTGTTGCTTTGCGATATTTCTTTTTCTCTGCGAGATGCAGCTTGCAGGTTGGATCTTATCGCAGTCAGCTGTATTGGCGAAGGTCGATGGCAGGAGACTCTGCTTCTTCCAGTCGGTCTCGTGAATACGAGCGAGCTTCACAATGAAGGCATGGCCGCCCAAGTGACCGGGCTCGAGTGTAGCATGCTCGTGGTAGCTCTCATCACCAACAGCCACCCATTTGATGTTGTTGTCTTGTAGTCGCGGGCAACCTCTGGCGCATTCCCCAATTCACCAGTACGCTGGTTCTTGATCATGTTTATCTCATTGTTTTCGGAGTCGGTGTTGGAGATGTTGCTGGCACGGTGGACGATCATTCCGTATTCTGGATCGGATACATTATAATCTATTTACAATCTAACTTCGGCTAGGGGTACTCTATAATAAAGTCTTTAAAGTTAACATTTATATTACTTGAGTGCTATATAACAATATGTGTAGATTCGACGCTAATATAAGTAAAGTGTTCATTTAATATTTCGCTTACGAGGTACGAGTTCAGTATGGTTGGATTAACAATGTTTATTTTTGCCAAGGAGACTGCCAAAATTAAATATTGGAGTGTGTTAATTTATTGATTCATGTTTTGAGATTGTCCTTATGGACTACCCTCCCTTTTATGAGCACCGTCGTGCCCATGTCGGCCTGAACGACTTCTTCTTCATAGATGGCGGTTATTTTATTTCCTAACCTTCTATTGCGTTTAGCTATCACTTTCTCACCAACCTGGTATGATTTAGACTGTCTGTTTTTGTTGTGGTATTCAAGTAAGTCGGATTGAGCCTTTTGAAGCTTGATTCCCACTTCTGTCAGTAGTTCGATTGGCCTACAATGGACTATTTCGGTAGGTGACTTCTTAGTGACTGAATGGTTAGAATTGTTATAATGAATATTTGACAGGAGTATGAGCTCAACAGTATCTTGTATATGCCTATCTATCTTTAAGCATCTGGCGATTTCTATCAACGTGCTGTGGAATCTTTCTACTTGCCCATTAGAGATACTGTGCAATGGTGGAGCGTTGCCGACCGAAATTCCGAAGTGATTTTCTAAAAGAGATTTTATTGCCTATGAGTTGAGAGATCTCTCGTTATCACAATACAATGTGCGAGCATTTGGGAAGAAGTTTATAAGTTGTAAAAGAGTTGGTTTTACATCTACAGTTGCGCGTGAGGAGATTGGCTGGACTATTGCGTATTTTGAGAATTTGTTAATGCAAGTCAAAAAATATTTCCCATCCGTAGAAAAAATATCGACATGTAATATTTTACCTGGTTTATAAGGGATTGGGGTTTTGGCGATTTCATGTTTTTTTTGGGTGCCTTTCATACTTGGCTCTTTGACAAATTCTACAGTTTGTGACAATTTCGTTGACCAATTTAGTCATTTTTGGGAAAAAATATTCTTTTAAAATCTTGCGCTGCTCTGTGGAACCTATTATGTTCTTGGAATACGATTTCCATTTGTTCATCTTTATTGACAACATCTTGTACGAAATTTTTACAATACCAAAAGGTTGTTGATGGGAATTGGTGAATAAGTTGGTGTTGTATTCTGGCTAATACGTGTAAATCGCACTTGATGGCGTTAACGACATTGCAGTTAACCTTGTCTTTCAGGGTATCAAACAATTCTGAAAAATCTCGAAATTCTATAGAGTGTCGAGTTTTCTCTCTAAAAAGGATGAAAGATCGGCTTGATGGAATATCTGCCTACTGTATGATGATCTGGTTTTTATAACAGTTAATAGGCTTACCAGAGGTTTGAATGGTGTAAGTTAATGACTCCCCACTATGAATTGTGGAACGTCGGACTTCGCATCGTTTTCCAGCGCATTTAGGTGTTGGCGAGACAGGGCATCAGCCACATGATTTTCTTTGCCGGGTTTGTAAAATATATTGGCATTGTGTTCATCGATAAAGGCTTTCCAGCGTTTTATATTTGCGTTCGTGTTTCGCTCTGACACCGCAAATGCATGCGGTTGGTGGTCAGTAAAGATATTTAAGCTTCGAACGCCGTAAAGATGATTTTTCAAATTTTTCAATGACCAAATGATAGCCAATAACTCCCTTTCGTTCGTGGCGAAATTGACTTCGGGACCCCTAAGTGTCCTGGAGATCATTGTAATTGGTTTTCCTTTTTGAGACAGGACGGCCCCTATGCCTCGAAAAATCGGGGTATCTTAGGAGGACGTCTTCAGATGCCAATATTGATTTAAGTTTTTCGAATGCCTTTGTTTTTTGTTCATTAAATTTTATGGGGACTTTCCAGGATTGATAAGTGCTGACTTTCTCGTTTTCTTCCTTTGAGAAGCTCTGTTATGGGTTTCGCAATTGTGGCAAAATCCCGCACGAAACACCTATAATAGCTTGCAAGCCCCAGAAAAGAACGAACGCCAAATAGGGTTTCTGGAAGTTTATATTGGGTGATTGTTTGTATTTTTTCAGGTGCGGTAGTTATGCCGCCTTTTGAGACGATAAAACCCAACACTGGTCTTAATGAAATGAGATTTTTCCTCCGACACTCGCATGTTTGCATCACCTAATCGCTGTAAAACCCAGTCTACGTGCTTTAAATGGTCTTCCTTTGTTTCCGAAAAAATGATTACATCGTTAACATAGACGTGGCAAAATTTCCCGATTTGTTCTCTGAGAACATCATCGATTGCTCTCTGGGATATGCTGGGGGCGTTTTTTAGCCCAAAAGGTAATCTACAGAATTCGTATTTCCCATTATTTACGCAAAAGGCAGTTTTTTCCCGATCTTTTTCGGAGAGGTTTATCTGATGGAAACCATATTTCAGATCAAGGGTTGTGAAGTAACTTGATTTACCCAAGTTGGATAAAATCATAGTCACATTTGGAATTGGGTACTTATCATCTATTGTCATAAGGTTAAGCTTTCGAAAGTCAATCACTAGACGTTTCTTTGTGATTCCTGACTCGTCAGTTCCTTTTTTGTCAACAACCCAAATTGGGTTGTTGTAAGGTGACCTCGTATAATTCCGTCAGATAGAAGTTGTTTAACTTCTGAATTGACAAACTCTGGCACACCCATTGGATAGGGATACAATTTTGAAAAAACGGCATCACTACTTGTGGTACGAATTGTAGCCACAATGTTTGTATTATACGGGAGACTTTATTTCGGATAGGCAAATGCGTTAGCTCGTTTGTCAATCATTTTTTTAAATTCTTTCCTAATGGCAATTGGCACTGCATCATTGATCTTAAGGAAATTCACGTTCTTGCACTTAAGAAATTGGAGCCGCTCAACTCCGTAATTAAACTTGATCTGCTTTTTAGCGAGATCTATGTGGGCGTTGACTTGTGCTAACAAATTCAGGCCGATAATGCCTTGAAATGTTTTTAGACCTGTTAAGATAAAGAAGTCGGACTTTACTCTGAACAGATTGATTTTACACTTTTTCTTAATTATATTACATCCGTGTATGCACTCAACTTTAAATGGGGACTCCACCGGAATGACGTCCCTTAGAAAGAGGCCGGGCACTATGTAGTTTTTAGAGGCACCCGTGTCTACTAATAGTCGAATGGTTTTCCCTGCGTAGCTTCTTTCGATGAAGGGCAGCAAGGAGTGTTCCCTAAAAAATTAATGCTGTCAAGATTCTGTGCATCGTCTTCACACTGGGCCGTCTCTATTTCTGCGCATGTATGATAGCATTCATTGCTTTCCTCAGCTGAGGGTAACATCCTTTGTGAGATATGATTGACCCGCTGCTGTTTTGATTTTCAGATTGATTATTGTACTGATTGAAATCACCTGATGAGCGTTGATAATTACGGTTGATTTGTGATCCGTTATAAGGAGCGTTAGTTACAGCCTGCGGTTTAAATTGGGTGTTTCGCCTAAATCTGGAAGAGGAGTCGACATCCATTGGTTCGACGGGTTGCTGGTTTTTAAACCGACCGCTATTTACTCCATTTCCTTGACTTTTACTGTAAAATGGATTTTTACTTGAAATTTCTGGCTGTCCCCGATTTGGGTTAGTTTGATGGGCTCTTGACTCAAATTTTTCAACCTTCGCCTCTAGGGCTTTAGCATAACTAGTCGCAAAGGCGTATCTTTCGTGATTCGATTCAACTTCCTGAGCTAGCGCTAAAGCAGACGGAAGGTCTTTGGGACGGGCCGAGAAGAGAACATCGCTTAGGGCCTTTCTTGTTCCTGATATGAACACGCAGAGCGCATCCGCTCGGTATTTTTCGTTTATTGCTACCGCTACACATTGATCGTAACTCATAATTACTTTGTTAGTTATTAGGGCCAATTTTTGTTCAACTTGTTCGTAATATTCCAATAGTGACATATTCCCTTGCCGCAACGTAGATAGATCATGCTCGAGTAAGTAGATAGGCCTTTTATCTGAATAAGTGAAATCTAACCTACCAATAATGGCTTGAAAATTCAAAACTGTATTGAATGATACTAGAACTGTATCTGCCGATCCCTTAACTTTATTTCTTATAATAGCCACCGCCTGATAGTGCCTTGAGCTACCTTCATACCTTTTAAAAATATTATAAGCCACGTGTGCAGCCTTGCGTAATGCGACATATTTTTCTTGTTTCCCTTCGAAATCCGGAATAGATTTCACTACGTCTAGCGTTTCATTACAAGTGACCCCTGCAACGATTTCTATTTCCTTATAAGTCACTACTGTAGGAACACTGACCTTAACGCTTTCTAGCTTTTCAGTAAGCGTTGCTATTTTTTCTTCGAATTCTTGTTTTTGTAATGCGAGGGCGCTGGCAACGGCGCCGCGTACCACGGATTCTAACTGTTTTACATCCATTTCTATGCCTTGTTTAACCCAACAATCGTTTACCCCTTCACAAGAGACAGTGCGTTTTTCTACTTTAAGTCTGTCAAAAAAATCACACAGAGATTCTACTATGGGGTCGTTCATAAGAAATTTTCAAATCACACAATTTTACTTTAGGTTTTTTTTTTTTAAACATATTTAATTTTTACACTCTCGTTTGGCAATTTTCTTAAAGCGAAGATTCAAAAAAAAAAATTGTACGCGAGAAAAAAATTGTAAGCGGAATAAAAAATGGGCACTTTACTCACGTGATTTTCCTTAATATTTAAGAGTATTTGTGTGTATCAGGTCCAATACTGCAGTCTGAGATGGCTGCTTTCTTCCTCTTTCTGCTTTCTCCGCTAGTCCAGTCCAGTGACGTGAATTTTTTGCGATCCAGACAAAAAAATTGTAATTTTTTATTGGTTGGCTTGTTTAAGCTCAACACAAGTGAAATTAGAGTTTTTTATCGCTATTTTATGCAATTGGGCACTTGAGTTATTTTTATGCCGTTGGGCGCCAATTATTAATTTAATTATTATTTATTTTATAATAATTTTATAATTTTAATTTATTATTGCTAGCCCTAGCTTATGGCTATGATGTCGTCGCCTCGAGGTCAAAATTCATAAGAAGCTTTCTTGTCATGCCTTCCTGCCTGCCTGGCCTGCATCCACGTGGGTTTATCAGCTGGCAAAGCTTTAAATGATTGAAGTTTTCAGATGAGAAACCAATGGGCGCACGCCACGTCAGAATCCACGTGGATTAAGTGATTAAAGCTTTGGCTGATAGCTTTCGATCTTAAGATCACCTGGTCAGCATGCAGGGCTGCAGGCGATTCCTTAATAATGCAATTAAGAATCCGATAAATACATATGTACATACGATACACAAAAATTTACTTATTTACTTTTAATTTTCAAGTATAATTACATTTCAATATATACTTTTCAAAACATATTGTAACATAGGTGTAAATACTTATGTATTACCACAACAAAAATAAATGATAGCGCTAAGCGATTTTATTAGTAGTGTCTGGGACTTTTATACTATAATCATTATGTTTCACATATATAGCATATACATAGCTAATGCTGATAAAAAATTTAAATTTCTTTTAAAGAAACCCACGCCGCGATTTGAACCCGGGACCCTACGTACACACATCCTCTTTTACGCCATCGTCTCACTCCTCACGGCCACTGAGAAACATAACACGCGGGTTACAAATGCACTAGTAATTCAACTAAAGCACAATTGAATGTGTGCTGCGTTCACTACGCAGCGTTCTTTTTTGAAAAAAAAATAAAAAAATAAACAAAATAAAGAGAAGAAAAAAAAAAACAAACATCACCGCCCGTTGATTCGAATCTGAATCTATGTACTACAAATGTAACGTTAAAGCGCATTATCTCAAATAGCAAAACCACTTCATATTACTAAATTAAAAAAAAAATAAATAAATAAAAAAAGTTACACCGTCGTTATTGAGTTTCGAACTCGAAACCTTTCGTTTACGCGCATTGCATCAACCCACCAGGCCACACCAGTTTTGCACTGCCCACTGGCAAATCCTAAAGTAGTTCACTACAAGGGCGACATTTGACAAAAACAAAACTAAAGAAGCTAAAGAAGCAGATCAATCGCAATTGTGATGCTTAGAATATGCTGAAATGCGCGGATATGAACGTTTTGTATGTGTACATACAAAAATGGTGGTCTGTTTGAATGTATGCGTATAAAGGGCGATATTTGACAAAGACAAAACTAAATAAAGAAGCGGTTGAAAATGCAAACACATCTCAATAACAATTTTGGTTGAAGAATATGCTAGAATGAATGGCGCTGAATTTATTTGTGACCATGTATAAGCAAACGCGCTTGCACGTTTCAATGTATGTACATATGTGTAAATGTAAATATATTTTGCTGTCGCTGCTTAACACGTGCGTGTCATAATTGGCCAAACGTTTTGTTTAATAGATTGCGACTGACTTAACGGAACTTGATGAAACTTTTAGCATATGATTCTATTGAATTTTTTACATTTTATAAAAATGCTAATTCATTCACATAGTTATATTTGCAAAAATTGAAATTGCATAAAATTCACATGAATCTACATAAATGCAAAATTTGATATATATTAATTGAATATACCAGATGCTCCTATGGGAAACTAGTATCACACATTAGGTTTCGACCTCATTCAACGTTCTTAGTTGTGTTTATATTGTGTTTGCATTAACAGCAGCTTCTATAGTTTTGTATTTGTCAAAAGTCGGCCTTGTAGTGAAGTAGTTTCGGATTTGCCCACAGGCAATGCAAAGCTGATGTGGCGCAGCAGGTAGATGAAAAGCGCGTAAGCAAAAGGGTTCGAGACGCGGCGGCACCGACATGAAAGTAGTTGCGCTGCTGTTCGTGCCTACATACATACATACATTTTTTTGTGTGGAATAATTTTGTTCGGAATAAGTCGATATTTGTGTAATCGATATTTGATATTTACATTTTTTGTCATGGTCACACACACAAAAAGAAAATAACATAACTTACCTAGGCTATACGAAAAATGATAATTTTAGCAGATAAATTATTTGCAGAACTTCAAAATTCAAATCGAATTGCATATATTTCTTAATATTTCTCAGAAATGCCGTTTGTCGTCTTAGCAATTCTTACTAAGCTTATTTATATAGGTGGCACAGGCATATGAATTTTGCAGCTGGGCTTTACAAATTTTGTTGCCAATTCGCCACGCCTCCAGTAAGCGTAGACATATCATATTTGGCAAGTTCCTAGAAGGAGTCGAGGGTAACGTAACTGTAAAGTTTGGATGCTTACACTCCAAAAATGTGAAAGTTACAGGGTATTTCTTCGATAAACCGCGCCCCCAAAGGGGCGTAAGTATTCAGCATTCTAGCTTTAAGACTGTAGAAGTTACAGTTTCCCGATTTGCCACGCCCCCAATGGGCGTAGATATATCCGCCATATCTTTTTGCACTTGGGTGGTCAACGCAAGTATACATTCCAAATTTCAACTCCCTAGCTCTTCAACTAATATGATTTCTTAACTATGGGCGCAACCATTTTCCGATTTGCCACGCCCCTAGTGGGCGTATCGGGAAAATCTTGACACTTTATAATTCGAGGGTGTACACGAGTGAGTATATGTTCCAAATTTCAAGTCTCTAGCTTCAATAACGTAGAAAAATATTGCATTCATACGGACAGACGGACGGACAGCAAGACGGACATTGCACAAAATCAATATACTCTTTTTTCGTTTGGGAAACGAGTATAAAAATTTGGTGATGGTGAATTTATCCAAAAGCTTGCTTAAGGTGTAGCTCCGAAAGGCCATGATTGCTGTAACTATGATGCTATTGGTTATTGCGTTGATTCTTTATTTTGCACTTATATATGTCGTAGCGTTACAATTCGTAGCTCTGGTATTATTAAAATTTTAACTTCATTAAAATATCTGGATACTGTACATTAATCAACAGTAGACTTCCTTGCAACTCTTGATAAGCCATCGATTATTTTTATACCCTGAGCCCATTGAAAATGGGAAATCAGGGTATAATGGTTTTGTTAAATGTATGTAACAGGCAGAAGGAGGCGTGTCAGACCCCACAAAGTATATATATTCTTGATCAGGACGACGAGCTGAGTCGATTTAGCCCTGTCCGTCTGTCCGTCTGTCCGTCCGTCCGTATGTTTGAACGCGTCGATTGAAGCACCTAAACAAGCTAGAGACTTGAATTTTTTTTGTTGGGTCCGTGGATAGCACGCGCAGGTCAAGTTTATTTCGTATGAACGATAACTATTTTTGTTGTAATGTTATTGATTTTAATGCTTATCGAAAATATGTTTTTAAGGTGTAGTTTGTGTATCGTTTGAGCTAGAGACTTCAAATTTGCTGTGTAATTACGTTGAATGAATACGGAGTTTACGTAATCATTAGATTTTTAATGCCACGCCCCATTCGCCCCCAATAGCCCCCTATTTGTAAAAAGCGCAAATCAAATACTAGAGACCTGTGCTCCATATGAATGCCATTAATAAGTTGTGAAAGTTTGATGAAGTTAGCCCATCGCTAAGAAAAGTTATTAAACAATTAAGTTCCCATAGTAATGCCCAAATTGCAGTCCAAGCGCAGTCGCTGCGTCAACTGCGCAGTTGGCAGAGCGCGCGCTTATGCCTGCGTGCATATGTGTGTGTATGTGTTGTTTGTATGTATGCATAACAAAAGCGTAGAATGATTTGATATTTGGCTCTTCACAGGGCTCAGGGTATCCCCTAGTCGAGCAGTCTCGACTAGAGTCCTCTTACTTGTTTTAAGGTGTGGTTTATACATCGTTTGAGTTAGAGTCTCCGAATTTGCTGTGTAGTTGCGTGTAATGAATACGGAGATAACGTAATTTTTTCTTTAGATTTTGGATGCCACGCCCCATTCGCCCCCCATAAGCCCCTTATCTGTAAAAATCGCAAATCAAATACTAGAAACTTGTGCTTTGGCACATACATACATATGGATGCCATTAATAAGTTGTGAAAGTTTGATGCACTTAGTCCATCGCTAAGAAAAATTATTAAGCAATTAAGTTCTCGTAGTAATGCCCACATTGCAGCACAAGCGCAGTCGCTACGTCAACTGCGCAGTTGGCAGAGCGCGCGCTTATGCTTGCGTGCATATATGGGTGTGTGTGTATGTGTTGTTTATATACATGCATAAAAAATGCGTAGAATGATTTGATATTTGGCTCTTCACAGGGCTCAGGGTATCCCCTAGTCGAGCAGTCTCGACTAGAGCACTCTTACTTGTTATTTTTATTTTCGTGAGAAAGGAATGGGTGATGTAAATGTCAAAATACAACAGAAACCTTTCATTAAGGGAAACAAATGCCAGTTTCCCCAGTATGTAAATTATCTTAAGTTACGGATCAGAATTCCAGTATTTATATTTCCGTAATTTGAAACATATTCGAAAATGCGTTTCATTGTGCTGAATCTAGCTTTACTGGTATGATTGGATACACTGAATATTATTTTATAATCTCTCAGCTTGATCTTTCTGTCAGACCTTCGTTAGTGCCGCATTTTTGCCTGGCGAACTCAAGAAAAATCTCGCGCAAGCTGCTCGAAATACTAAGAAACTCATACAACAGGAAAAAGTGAAGTTATACCTGTCATTGGCTCAATTAATTGTCAGTTCACAGGTTGTGGATAAAGAGGAACTAGAGAAATGGAAAAATTTTAAAGATGAATGGACTTCACAAATGTCAACTTTAGCTGAAGATTATATTAGTCTACATAAGTTTATTACACAGAAGGAATCATTGCTCTTTGGTAAAGATGATCAATTACTTGACCAATATACCAACGGTGAATTTAATAAACTAATGATCCGTCATAAGAAAACATGTAACAGGCGATACATTGCATTCAAGTTTGCGGCGCGTAAAATGATTCGTGATTCAACTGACTCCACAGGACATTCAAATTCTATCATTCGATACTTTAATATGTTTGCAAGGTCAAAGCCCTTCACTCGCGAGCATCACTTTGAAAATTTGTTTAAGTTGCTCACACTAGAAGGCGTAGAGCTGGACGAGTGGTTAGCCGTTCAATATATGATGTAGAAATGTAAATGTGTGAAAATTATAGTGATTAAAATTGAATGATGTGATAAACCACAACGGAGGTTAAAAAACTCAACAAGTAAGAATTCTCAGCTTGAGACTGTTTTACTAATTGTGAATTCATATGAGCAATCATTTATTTGCAAAAGTTGTAAATTAAAATTAAATTATAATTTTTAGCTTTCTCTACATATCACTTCTTAATTTATTCCTTTAAGTATTATTATTGCTTGCTCTGGGCTATTTTATTTTATTTATTTATTTTTTTTTTTTAATTAACATTTATATTAGCAATCTGTTAATACAACAATATTCAAATGTTATTGACATTAATTATATATAACAGGATATTTTGAGCTCCATTGAACTCATACCATATATATTGTGTATAATATACGCTTTATTGCCCATTTACTGCTTGAGAGGTAGGTCCAGCACATTAAATCGTTTTAGACGCCTTTCCTCGGTTTTTTGTAGAAGCCCTACAGCTAAATTGTTGCTATGTATTTCTAGCCTGTCAATATATTTATTGGTTCTTCTTTTTATTTCGTTTGTGATGAAAGGTATTTGGCGATCTTAATGAATGTCAAAGTTGGAAATATACCACGGAGCTCCAGTTATTGTCCTTAGCGCTATGGACTGATATCACTGCAGAATTTCAATATTTGAATTACAGGCTGTTCCCCAAAGCTGCAACGCAAAGGTCCATACTGGCTTTTGTACTGCCTTGCATAATCTTATTTTTTCTCAAGGCCAAGTTGTGATCGCGTTTCTAGGAGTCAGTACATTTTCTTGTCTTCGCTTTGAGCTGTGCATGTTTCGCTTTGAGCTGTGCTTGTTTCGCTTTTATGTGCTGTCTCCAAGTAAACTTCTGGTCAAGATGTATTCCCAGGTATTTCACTGAGCTGCGTGGACTGACTTTTTGGCGTTGACCACTATTCTCCACTTTGACAACCATACTTCAATCAGACCAAGTTCTTCTTCAAGCAGGTTGGATGCAGGAACACCAGCGTCAGTCATGTATATATTCTGTTCTTGAACGTAAAAGGTTCTCTTTTCCAGATAAGACTTTATAATCAGGAAGTATGGTGCAGGCAACCTTTTCTTAATTTTGTGCAATATTTTTTGCTCTCGAACGCTGTGATAATTGCATGCGTAATGCGGTGGCATTGCTCAATAGTACCGTGCCCTCTTCTGAACCCAAACTGGTGTTCAGTATGATATTCAGTTCGTACAGCACTGGTAATATTCTTCTTATAAGTATTTTTTCAAATGTTTTGGAGAACGTCGCCAGTAAACTGATGGGACGGTACGACGATATGCAACCTTTCGGTTTGTTAGGTTTAGGAATCATAATTATCTCCGCGCACTTCCAGGCTAAGCATTGCATTGTATATATATAACAACAGTCGGATGCACTTTGTCGGGAATTGTTTAATTGTATTTGCACAAATTTCATCATATCCTGGGGATTTTTTATTATTTAGCATTTTGATTTCCTCGTTTACATCGGCGTTAGTAGTTTGGCTTATCGGTAGACTCATTTGACACGGAGATTCTAGAAAATTACCATGTACTGTGTCTGAATCATTTACTTCATTGGGTTTAAAAATCTGAGTTTAAATGCTCCCAAAATGCCTCAGCTTTCTCAGCGTTATGTCTGCAGCGTAGGCCTCTGCTGTCGACAATTGTGGTTATTCTTCTGGGCGGTCTCTTAAGAAATCTTGTTGCCTTTCAAAGGCTATAGTCAAGGTCACTCGTAAAAGGATCAAGATTTCTTATATATTCACTCCCATAGTCTGTTATTTAAGTCCTTCGCTCTTCAAGCCAGTTCTTAAATGCTTTTATATTTGTTTTATAGGCTTCTGTTTAAAACAAAGTTTAGAACAGTAGTTCACAATAATTGGAGAGTGATCAGAGCTTAAATCAAAGTTGTCTTCTATTTTGAAATTATTTTGCCGTAGTCCACATTATACAACAAAATCCAGTAAATCTGGTACTTTACTCACATCAGTTGGCCAGTAAGTTGGCGCACCGGTAGATAGGGATGAATCATTATTTGTTATGCATATATATAATTCAGCAGCTTTTGGACGCCTCTAGCAATAAAGTCCCTGAAACAGACTGTGAAAATCATCCATTTTACAAGCACATCTTAGATGCACTGCCGCAATGAAGATATTAAGCTACGTGCACTGAATTTGAATAGCTCCAACTTTCATTGTGCTGATACTGTCCATTATTTCATATTTAACGGTATTTTTTACAACAATGGCACATCCTCCTTGTGCTCTTCGAGGTTAGCATTTATTACGTCGTATCCTTTAATAAATATATAAGATTTCTTCGTGAAGTGTTTTTCTGATATCAATAGTATTTCAATATTGTTAGTTTTAATAAATATAATTATTTCATTCCAATGATTGGAGAGCCCATTGGCATCTAAACGTAGATCTAATAGCAAATTTTGTTTACTAACATCATTATCATGTTGAGTTAATTGGTAGTAAGCTGAGCCTGAATTACTAATAGTTGTTCAAATCTTAAAGCTGATTTTTCTTGTATTATAGTTTCACCACGTAGTGCTTGTGCATAACTTGCTTGATTTGTACACTTTGTTCTCATTAGTCTGCTTTGTGCACGGTATTCTTATTTGTGCGCGATTCTTACTAGTATTGCCTCTCCTTTTGATGTTGTTTGTTTTTAGTGCTCTCAACGCGTTCTTATCTCTTTTAGTTTTGAATTCTTTCGCTTTTTGTTTTTTCTCGCTTCAATTTTGTTTAACCCCAATTGCCAAAATTACATGCTGTAAGAAATCATGTTCTTTTAGACAGGTTGTTGATTCTGCACAAGCACAATTTGTTAATTGTTGGTTGTGTGAGAATTTGATGCACACAAAATGTGCCGGCCTCACTGAGCGTGACTATGACAAAATCATGTCCACTACCAAAATTGGTTGCGATGGTTTACGTTGGTCTTACCCGAGTTGCTTGGAAAAACAAATTCATTTTTCCAAGATGTATAATTCGGTGAGGGTTCAATTTTTAAAACTGTGCGATATTAGAAGCTGGTGAAGAAATATTAAAACAGTATAATTTTGAAACTCCACACAATCTAATTGAGACTACAACATTATTGCTTCTGTACCAATGTTGTCTCCAAATTCTTTAGCTCCTATTTCACCTATCCCAGACTCACCTAACCTGTAGACTTGTCTACATCACCTGGTGCTACTGGTACTTGTAATGAAACTGTCGAGCCTAATCAAAGTCCTACTATAAGAGTAAGAGCGTCCCCGGTTGTTGTTCAAACAGTGAATAACAATCTGTTAGCGACCTCTGAACGCATAGTTCCCATTTTATCAGTTGTGTCTCCTCGAAAACAGGCTTTCATCTGACACAACGTGCGAAGCAATATCAGCGTTTATTGCTAGAAAGTCTGCAGCCAAAGTCTTTCTCTCGAAGTTTAATTTTGCGACACCTCGTGAAATTTCTTCGTCTAAAATCAATGTGGCGGTTGAACACTTCACAACTATATGTGATTCCAAGTTTTGGCGACCGCATATAGTTATGCATGAATTAAAGCCAAAGAAATACTTTAGTACAATCTTCAGCTAATATTGTATCGAAAAACTAAATTGTATAAATTCTTAACCGAATATGTTTTTGGTATATTAAAACGTTCGAGGCCTAAATTCTAAACTTAATGGTCTATTTTTGAGCAGTTTCAATTTTCAATGTCATTGTGTTCACTGAAACGTGGCTGAGTCCTAAAATTTATAATAGTGAGATTCTCTCTAATAACTTCACTATTTATAGATGTGATCGATTGATACGCAGAGGTGGTGTGTCTTAATAGCTGTTAGGGCCAATATCCTCTCCGAACCGTTAAGTTTCAAAGCACTTCAGGATGCTGAGATTATTGGGGTTAAAATAACTCTCCCAATCCTTTCCATATATGTAACTTGTTCATATGTTCCTCCCTCGTCTGATGTACAAGTCTACGCACAACATATAACTTGTATTAAAGAAATTTTTGAGCTTGTAAAAACTAATGACTTATTTATAGTGCTAGGCTACATCTACAGATCATTATCTTTTTGATAGTCTCTCAATGTTTCAGATGAACTCTATTTTGAATCATTTAAATCGTTCCCTTGATCTGGTTTTTAATGATGACTCTGTCATTAATGTTTCCAGATCAACTCTTTTGTATGCCAAAAGATTTGCATCATCCCACCTTAGATGTCTTGTTTTCTGTAAAGATGTCACCTATTTCAGCCCCGATTCCGTCGCTGTTTTCATAAATGCAATTTTGTCTTGCTTACATTTTCTATGAAACTCTAAGCTCTATCCTTGATGTCTGTGTCCCTTTGTACCACTCTAGGCCTGCTTCTAATAAGCTCCCCTGGTTTATTCAGACTTTTTCTAATTTTAGAAATATTAAAGACAAATGTTTTAAGAATTTTAAAAAGTCTGGTTCAATTGTTGACTGGTCTAAATAATCAATAGCCAAATCAAATTACATAATCTTTTATTTGCTAGGTGTTATGAGAATTACCTTTTACGTTGCAAAAGGAAATTCGCTCGTGATCCGAAGCAATTTTATTCATTTGTAAACTCGAAGCGTAAATCATACAATTTACCTTCCATGTTTTTCTTTGGAGAGGAAAAAACTTGTAATGATCAAGATTCCTCAGATCTTTTTGCAACACTTTTTCAATCCACTTATTCTTCTGATGACTCCCACGCCTCTTCGTACTCATTTGGAAGTCCTGCAACGAATATTATCAATGTTCCTAGTGTTTCCCTTGTTTCTATGGTCTCAGCCATTCGGACATTGTGTTATAAAAGAATGCAGTGCTTCGTTACAGTTACCTTTATTAAAACTATTCAATTTGTCCCTGGAGACTTCTGTTTTTCCATCTATTTGGAAAGAATCATTTATTATTCCATTACATAACAAGTAAGAAAACTCTAGTCGGAGGTGCCCGACTAGGAGATCCCCTGAGCCTCGTCCGACTTGGATTGTTTAATACGCTATATAGCTTGCATATAACATTACATTTTCCAAAATTAAATTATAATTTTCAAATTTTATTCAAATAGAATGTATGTAAATCAAAAATAAATTAATAATTAAATAAATAAACAAATCAACAAAAAAGAAGAAGAAAAACAAACATCACCGCACATGGACTCGAACCTGCATCTATTTACTACATATGTAACGTTAGAGCGCATCATCTCAACTAGCACAACAACCTCATGTTTATAGATTTAAAAAAAAATTAAAAAATTTACGCTGTTGTCACTGAGTTTCGAACTTGGGACCTTTCGTTTACGCGCTTTGCGTCTACCCACTACGCCACACCAGAATTGCGTTGCTTGTTGGCAAAACGCAAAGTAGTACTAAATGGCGATATGTGACAAATACAAAATCAATCGCAATTGTAATTCTTAGAATATGCTGAAATGCGCGCATATGAACGAATGAGTATGTGTACATACAAAAACGGTGGTCTGTTTCAATGTATGCGTGTAAAGGGCGATATATGACAAATACAGAAGCGGCTGAAAATGCACAGAAGCGACTGTGCACATGCATAAGCAGACGCGCTTGCACGTTTCAATGTATGTGTAAATGTTTTTTGCTGCGCGTCGCTGCTTGCCACGTGCAATCGGCTAAACATTTTGTTTAATAAATCGTTACTGACTTAACGGAATTTGATGAAACTTTCAGCATATGATTTTATTGAATTTTTTACATTTTATAAAAATGATAATTTATTCACATGGTTACATTTGCAACAGACTCTCCATGAGGGGTGAAGGGGAGGAGGGGGTGGGTTAATTAGTAAAAAGAGCCGGTATCCAAAAAATAAAAAAATATAAATTGCATATAATGCACATGAATCTATATGCAAAATTTGAGGGGTCTAGCTCTAAAGGTGTGGGAGATATAATTTTATAACCTATTTTCGATAAAGTTTAAAATCGATAACAAAACAACCGAAATAGATATCGTTTTTTGGTAACAAACTTGACCTGCGCGTGCTATCCACGGACCCAACAAAAAAAGTCTCTAGCTTGTCTAGATGCTTCAATCGACGCGTTCAAACATACGGACAGACGGACAGACAGACAGATGAGTAGGGCTAAATCGACTCAGCTCGTCGACCTGATCAAGAATATATATATTATTAAATTGAATATACCAGATGCTCCTATGGGAAACTAGTATCACGCATTAGGCTTCGACCTCATGCAACGTTCTTACTTGTTTGTAATTGCGTTTTTGTTTTGTATTAAGCACACAGTGTTAAATTTGAAAAAAATTTGTATTTTTATTTACATATTTTTTTGAAGAAAAATTTTGCACGTTTGCATTTGACAAGCAGTGCTGCAAAACTGGGCTAAAGTTAAAGTATTTTTGTTTAAAGCAGGCAAACAGTTTACATAGCCGCATAGATCATAAAAAGGAAACTCTTACAATACGCTATGTTTTTACATCGTTTTTATCGTGTTGTTTAGTGTGTGGCCTGAATTAATGACGCATTTCATTGGCAGCTTTAATAAATTTCAGATGAGTTGCTGCCGCCACAACCATAGCACTAATTAGGTACAACAATAAGAAAACCAAGGGCTGGGCCACTTCTAAAAACAAGAACAACACACTTTATGCCCTGCGGGTGAGTAGCACAGGGAGTAGTCGAGAGAGGCCTTTATATTCTCCATATGCCAAAGTCCTACAATTTATGAGCATTATATGTGTGTGAGTGGGTGGTAGGACATCTCTTGTAAATCTTAACTGAACTGACCATAAATGAAATGGTTGAATATTTGAGTTAGTGCCGCACTTCGGGCCAATTCCAATTGACCCGCAGCGCTTAAAGTGCTGTTGCACTTATGCAAATGCACATCGAGGGGCATATCAATCGCATCGAATTGCAGTTGATTTAAGAGTCCTGCCACGCACTGTGGCAGCAGACAGACGTCTCATGCCATGCCATGTGCCATGTGGCAAGTGGCAGTCAACTTGCGGCGTCGGTGGTGGTAGCACAAAAAACCCAACTGCAACTAAGCAGTCATAAATTATGCAGCGACATTGTCAAAGGACACCAAGAACCAAGCCAGTCAAGCAGCCAAGCAGCTAGCTAGCTTGCTATAGGAACAGCAGCAACAAGCAACAAGGACATGCACTCCAAACGCCAAGCCATTGCTCCTAGCTGCCCCGACCCGCTCCCTACTCGCTTCTGGCTATATTAACTCCAAATGGCTCAGCAGTTAATAGGAACAAGTGCAACGTTGGGACTGGGGCCTGTGCAACATGGTAGTCGTTGCAATGCTCTGCAGCAGTTGCAAATTATGACAAACTGCAACAGACAAGAAAACTTGAGAGTACAATGGCAAATGCAAAAGCAAAACTGATGCAAATCGCTTTAAAAACTCAATAAACTTTAATAGAAATAAATAGCATTGAAAACGAAATGGATAATAGACCTACATATGACGATGACATCTTACTTAAGAATCTAATCAATTTTATTTAGGAATTTTATAATTGTATACATTAAATACAAATTAAATAGATGTTGAAATCAAGATAACATTAGAGCTCTGCTTAAGTTTGATTAGCTAACATATGTATGTATTTTTATACCCTGAGCCCATTGAAAATGGGAAATCAGGGTATAATGGTTTTGTTAAATGTATGTAACAGGCAGAAGGAGGCGTGTCAGACCCCACAAAGTATATATATTCTTGATCAGGGCGACGAGCTGAGTCGATTTAGCCCTGTCCGTCTGTCTGTCCGTCCGTCTGTCCGTCCGTCCGTCTGTCCGTCTGTCCGTATGTTTGAACGCGTCGATCTCAGAACGTAGTTGACCTAGAGACTTGAATTTTTTTTTGTTGGGTCCGTGGATAGCACGCGCAGGTCAAGTTTGTTACCAAAAAACGATATCTATTTTTGTTGTTTTGTTATCGATTTTAAACCTTATCGAAAATAGGTTATAAAATTCTATCTGCCACACCTTTAGAGCTAGACTCCTCAAATTTTGCATATAGATTCACGTGAATTTTATGCAATTTCTATTTTTTTATTTTTTGCGTACCGGCTCTTTTTACTAATTACCCCCCCACCCCCCCCCCCCCCTCCTACTCGACCCATTGAGAGTTGCAAATATAACCATGTGAATAAATTAGCATTTTTATAAAATGTAAAAAATTCAATAGAATCATATGCCGAAAGTTTCATCGAATTCCGTTAAGCCAGTCCCAAGCGCCGCAATACTGGTGTGGTGTAGTGGGTAGACGCGAAGCGCGTGAACGAGAGGTCCCGAGTTCGAAACTCGGTGACGACAGCGTAACTTTTTTAATTTTTTTTTTAAATCTATAAACATGAGATGACGCGCTTTAACGTTACATATGTAGTAAATATATGCAGGTTCGAGTCCAGGTGCGGTGATGTTTGTTTTTCGTTTCTTTTTTTGTTAATTTGTTTATTTATTTAATTATTAATTTATTTTTGATTTACATACATTCTAGTTGAATAAAATTTGAAAATTATAATTTAATTTTGGAAAATTTAATGTTATATGCAAGCTATATAGCGTATTAAGCAATGCAAATCGGACGGGGCTCAGGGTATCTCCTAGTCGGGCACCTCCGACTAGAGTTTTCTTACTTGTTATAACTGATCATACTTTACAAACTATATAGAACTAAAGAATGATGTATGTAGGCTTGTTGAAAATATATCAAAATATCAATATATCGGTATTTTTTGTATAAAAAATATATTTATATCGGAATATATTTTTGCCCAAATATAGATTTTTTTGCGATGTTTTTGATATATTTGCAGTCATTCTTGATGTATGATCTTCAAAAATTGAATATGGTGAAAACGTATTATTGTGACTTTAAAAATAGAATAGCCAAATGTTATTTGTGCCTTGTGAAAAACAAGCACTATGATGCTGTTGATAAGTGCATTTTGAAATCTTTGAGTACCGAATACTGGAGTTAAGCTGTCTTTATCATTTAATAATAAATACTTATTTTTATTGTTCTTGTTTTTCGGGACGGATTATAAATTTGTTGTGGGAAAAAAGTTATATATATATATATATATATATATATATATATATATATATATATATATATATATATATATATATATATATATATATATATATATATATATATATATATATATATATTTATTTATTTATTTATTTATTTTATTTTTTTTTTTTTATGACTATTTGAAATTTTATTAAGGATTTCATTTCGATGTGAAACTTTAAAGCCGCCATATGATAAATTGACATAGATAATAGATAAAGATAAAAGTGTGTGTGTGAGCAATGTTATAATGATGTGAGAGTAAATTGATGTGAGTGTATAAAATATACATTAAATGAATTGCAAATTTAACTCTAGCTACAAAGAAGTACGAGTTATAACCTGAAGATCGATATCATTTAAACAGGAACAGTTATCGATTATTTGCACCAAGCTCGATCTTCAAGTATTATGCGCAAAGTCTTCGATATAATATATATATATATATATATATATATATATATATATATATATATATATATATATATATATATATATATATATATATATATATATAAGGTCTCACATGCCTCGTTCTAAAATTTACAAAAAAATTAAGCTGTTTTTTCATTTTCAATGGGATGTGGGCATAAAAATGTAATCAACAAAATTGAATATTGATTTTCTTTCATATGATTTTATGAATATACATTATCAAGTTCATAGACTTGTAATCCACTTTCAACGGACTCATGCCATTTGCATTACTTTAAACGATTCAGAGCTAATCCGCTTATATTTCACATGGCATATTCGTCGAATCTAATCGGATTACAGTAAGCAATTTAAATTAAAGACTCTTAAATGCTTTAAAGTGCGTACACATATATACATATTTATATTCATATAAATATATGTATATTTATATATAAATGTTTCGATTGAAAGATCGAGCTAGAAAAACTTTTTTGGTCTATTGTACTTGTAAGTCCCTTAACTGATTATAGTCTAATGTTTCTATGTCATTTCTCGGCAGCAAAAACTTTGCCCAAAGAGGCTACCCCAGGAAAAACTATGCAACAGACTTTCATACCAAAAAGTTTTGTAGAAGTAGAAAAGACAACAGGTTAAGGGCAAAACCAGCTGCCGACTCGAAGCTAATTGCAATAACGACAACTATAACTTTAAACAGCTCCATAGTTATGACAATTTAGAGACTGAGAAGCTGCCTCCAGAACATCGTTCGGCGACATTAACTTGGCTCATTGTTCATGACGACAACAGATGGAAAACTTAATGAAGTTTACTGTCACTATGCAGCAATTTAGTTAGCTCAAATGAAGTTTTCCGTCTCGACAGCAACAACAACTGACAAAAATGAAAACATTTGACAAAGTTCAAAGCATTTGTTAGCTAAAAAAACTTTTTGTCGAAATGGCAGCAGAGGAAAATAATTCAGAAATCAATAAATAAGACAGAGCGAAAACCACGTTTCGTAAGCGAGAACCTCCTAGAAAAAAAAAAAAGAAAAAAAAAACAAAGAAAAAAGAAAACGAAATGGAAAAGGAAAGAACAAACTCAACTGTAACAGAAACATAAACAACAAACAAAAAAGAGAAAGGCGAGCGGAACAACAATAAAAATTTATTGTTATCTTCAAAAACAAGCGAAACAATCAGCAATAAAAACAAAATAGCAAAGAGAATTTCCAAAGACCGATTGCTAAATGCTCTTGAAAGTATATTTGTTTTCCTTGATATACACCTGATGAATGATTTTATCGATTGATAATGATTGATAGACTGACAACTATTATATTGCGTAGTCGATTGACATACATTGACAACTATTGGTTGTACTTATAAATGACTGACTAAAAATGTGATTAGTTTACTCACTAATTCGAAAGAAGATTGTCAGATTAAATTACTGACTGGATCTTAAATTGCTCTGATTGGATAATTGACTGATTGGCTTTTTGACTAGGATGCATAAAGATCAACTAAGTGACGGAGGGACTGATTCAGGAATTGACTGACGGTCTAAGTAACTGAGCGAATGACCTGGTCATTTCTATCGGATGAACTGATTGTCATGATAGGTAGTACACTTGACTAATTAATGATTGACAAGCCTAAAAAGTCATTCTCTTTGGATATTTTCATTATTACACCCTATGTAAATGTTTAATACATATATATACTGATGAACATTTAGCGTGTATTCCATAAAAAGATAACAAATAAATTCGAAGTTCTTCTAAAAGTTGATGTACCCTCCATTCAAAAAATCACACAAACAGCTGCAAAAAACAAGTAAAAGTGCTCTAGTCGAGACTGCTCGACTAGGAGATACCCTGAGCCCTGTGAAGAGCCAAATATCATATCATTCTACGCTCTTTTTAAGCATGCATAAAAACAACATATACACACGCATACATACATATGTACGCACGTATAGGCGCGCGCTCTGCCAACTGCGCAGTTGACGCAGCGACTTAATTGCTTAATAACTTTCGTTAGCGATGGACTAACTGCATACAACTTTCACAACTTAATAATGGCATTTATATATGTGTATTTACCAAAGCACAAGTCTCTAGTATTTGATTTGCGCTCTTTACAAATAGGGGACTATTGGGGGCGAATGGGGCGTGGCATCCAAAATCTAAAGATTACGTAATCTCCGTATTTATTACACGCACCTACACAGCAAATTTGAAGTCTCTAGCTCAAACAATGTACAAACTACACCTTAAAAACTTATTTTCGATAAGCATTATAAATCGATAACATTACAACAAAAATAGTTATCGTTCATACGAAGCAAACTTGACCTGCGCGTGCTATACACGGATCTACAAAAAAAATTTCAGCTGTCTAGCTCGTCTACGTTCTGAGATCGACGCGTTCAAACATACGGACGGACGGACGGACGGACGGACGGACGGACGGACGGACAGACATACAGACGGACAGGGCTCAATCGACTCAGGTCGTCGCCCTGATCAAGAATATATATACTTTGTGGGGTCTGACACGCCTCCTTCTGCCTGTTACATACATTTAACAAAACCATTATACCCTGATTTCCCATTTTCAATGGGCTCAGGGTATAAAAAAAAAAAAATGTAGAAAAAATCAGCATATATCAGCAGCGGCTGCTGCAGTAGCTATAACAGTGTATGTTAAGTAATTTAGGCCTCGAATACTTTGAGGCCGCAAAATGTGTGCAAATATTGCTTGAACGGCGTTTGGACCTAAGCCTCAACAGGACTTAGCGCGGCTGTTAGGTGTATTATGCGTCTGATGGGGGAAGCGCAAGTGAAGCAAGGCGGTGCTTAAACCTGGTCGAAATCAAGCCCTGCCATCTGTGATTTTCAATTCAAGTTGGCGAAAAAACAGCCAAGAGCACAGGACACCCCAAAAAGAACAAAAATTCGATTCGAACAACTCGAAAGGAAAATACTTGAAAATTGAAGTGAATGCGATACAAGAGCAGGCCATGTTACCCACTTGTTTACGCTTGTAGTTTTTTGATTGAATTTTTGGCTACGTCGATCCGGCGGGGAAAGGTCCGACAGGGCGCCAGCTTTAGAAGCAACAATTTTCCACACACACACAAACACACAGTTGGAAATTATGGGCACGTTGCAGACAGTGCTGCAGCAAATCTAATAAAAAATTAACCAAGCTACAGACGCAACAACACATAGCATACACATATACATATAGCTGGCCACTTGCAACAGCGGCCACTTGACAGGCTACCTGGACCAATATGGACGTCACAAAGTGGAGGACACCCCAATCGCCGTATGAATTGCTGTGCACAGAAGGCTAAAATCGAAAAAGCGCGCAAAATGCAGGCCAAATGGGGTTACCAAACAGCGCCACAAATTCCCAAGGGACAGCAGAATGAGCTGCACAGTGGTGCCATAATCATCAATCGGCATTAAACGAATCAATAATTCTAGTAGGAATTGGGTTTTAATATAAATATATATTTAATTGGACTGGCTGCGGTAATTAGTGAGTAATCTGACCAAATAATCATTAAAATGTATATTTTATTCCAAATTCTTTGTAACTTTATATGAATTCTTACATCTACTTATATTAATTTAAAATAAATAAATATTTTCATAAGCAATATATTTAATTTGCCGCACTTCAATGACAGGCCCATTTATAGGCCTATCTTTGAAGAACGTTCTCGATTTACAATATCTGATGGTATTATTTAAAATAGTTCGCAATAATCTTTTTTTTATTCGATTTTTTATGAACATGTGCATATATAAATAGTGTTCTACTAGTTATTTATGGACTAAGCATAGCCAATGGCTGAATTCTCTATCTACGAAACTTCTATATTTTTTCAAATAATGTGAATATTATTATTTTTCGTATAGTATTATATATCATATGTTTAAAATAAGAAATTGTATTTTTATGCAGCCCTAGTTTGTGTGCTTATTTACATTTATTATTTTAATATTTTTTTGTTTGAATATCCGATCATATAAAATCATAAATTTTAACTAACTTTAAAGTCAAACATTCGGCAACGAAATGCAGTAGACTATTTCTGAACAAATAATTGTATAATTTTGCGCCACTGTGCGTTAGGCATGTTCGAGGGGAGGGCTAGCGGGTCGCCTCAAATGACAGCAACTGAAATTGAAGTTGGCAAGCGTTTTGTCGAGGGTTGATTTTAAAATGCAAACACCCAAACCCAGACGCTGACACAGGACACAGGACAAAGGGCGGCGGACGAAGGACGTAGCAAGTCTAACGGATGGAGGTCGTTACAGTTGGCGTGGTTCCTGGGCCTTTGGCAAATAGCTTTACACGCAGCACGTGTCCTGTTATGCCGCTGTCCTCGATTGCCTGTCAATGTCTCGTCCCAAGTTCAACTTATGTTTATCATTTATCGTTCAAAACGATAACTGAAACAAAGCGCGTTTATCTCAGAGCGGCTAAATCAAGCCGAAAACAAGTCAAGTCCTTTGCGTGTCAGTAAATCAAGCGAGCCTTTTCGAAAGTCAAGCAGGCACAACAAGCACCCGCTAAAGAATACAAAAGCGGAAATAATTTTATGCGACTTTTCGGGCGTATTTGCATCAACAAACAGTCATAAAGACGTCTGCCAAAGCGCTTTCCACTTGCCTGCTTAGTGGCCTCAATAAAAGACATTCCGAGTGCTAATGAGCAGGCGGCACTAAAGGACATTCCTTCGTTTTTTTTTTTTTTTTCGAATAGAGCAGAGAAGAGGGAAGCTAAGCTGTAAAAAGTAAGAGAAAAGAGTTCGGCCAAAATATTGTCAAACAAATAAATTTAAGTCTTAACAACTGGAAAATTATCTTTTAATGTTAGATGCTTGGAAGATAATTTTAATAAGTTTTAATTCAGCTTAAAGTTGCGTAATTTATGTAATAATACATTTATCTAAATAAAAACAAAAAATTGATAGATCGAGAATAACAACAGAATAGATGAAAATGAAAATTAAATTTAAAATATATTTTCCTGTTTTCTGGAAATATTAAAGATTTATAACAAATTTTTAAAGTCTATAAATACTATAAATATCTCAACTCTTTATAGAAAATATTAATTAAATAATAGATATTCCTACTCTCTATGCAGTGTCACTTCATTTTTTTAACACTCTCTTTCATTTCTCTTACCAACAATGCACTAATTCAAATGAATTGTCTTGTAATACATATTCGAAATATTGTTTGAAAATATTTTCTGCAACGGTGCAGTTATCAATGAATGTTAGTTTTAAGTACAATAAAGCCGAGTTCAATATCAAACAATTTCTGGCCTATAACTGGAAAGAAAGAAAATGTGCAATCTTAATAACAACTATATATATTCACTGATTCTCTATTCACTCTATAATAACAAATTTTTATATATTATATATATTGTATATATCTTCATATGTGAAGAGAGAGAGAGAATATATTCTATTCTGTGATTTTCTTCTTTAAATTCCCTGTTCAATTAGCAAGACTAATGTTCTCCTTTGTTGAGTTGCATATGAAAAATATTTTTTCGCTTTGGCCTTGTTGCAGCTGTCCTGAATGTGTTGCCAAATGCACATGACAATTTCTGTGTATTTTTCACGTAGACAACGTTTAGGTGTGCGCTCAATTATGTATTAGAGTCAATGGCTGGACAGAGGCAGGGCAGCGCGTGTTGGATTTGTATCCTGGACCAACACGTCAATTACAAAAGCAAATAGAGCACGCACATGCAGACATACACACACACACACATTCCAATATTGAAAAAGGCGTTGCACCCCTCCACCCCTAAATTTGCTCTCGTGCTCATTAGGGAAGAGCTGCTGGTCGCATTTCCACTTTCACTCTGCTCGGTGCTGGCCAACCCCCAGTTGTCGCTGCAATGTGCAGAATGCGACGAACCACCCCCTCGGCTGCCAGCCCCATCGTTATAGCCAGTCTAATATCATTTTGCAATTTGCACTTGGCAAATAGAAGGAGTGCGATGCTGCTGCAGATAAAAACGTTTCTCTTCGCTTTTCTTTGTTCTAGCCCCGGCTCGAACTTCAAGCGCTTACATCTCAATGGCCTGGACCAGCCTAGGGCAACAGCAACAGCAGCCGGCCCGAAGGCTCGTTGCCCACACATTGTTAAATAAATTATCGCCTACATTGGAAGCTATCGATAAATCGTACGTTTCTCCAGTCGTATACCCTGTGGAGCTAGCCATTCGTGGGGTTGATAGAGTGCTTCTCTCTTTAAAAAAAAGTATATGATTTCTGATCGAAAATACCGGGTTTATTTTGTAATTATTTTCTCTGCATTTTATTCTAAACAAGAACTTGGCATCTTTTTCACTGCTTTACACTTTTCACTACTATTTTCACAAACACAACAGGATATATAAAGAACTTAGATTCAACATTTAAGGAAACAAAGAAATTAGAAAAGGAAATTTTGAAAATAATATCTATTTTTTAAATTTTTTAATTTCTGTAAATGGCTACTATTAACCCCATTCAAAAAAAAAAAAAAAAAAAAAAAAAACAAGTAAGAAAACTCTAGTCGGAGGTGCCCGACTAGGAGATCCCCTGAGCCCCGTCCGATTTGCATTGTTTAATACGCTATATAGAATGTATGTAAATCAAAAATAAATAAATAATTAAATAAATAAACAAATCAACAAAAAAGAAGAAGAAAAACAAACATCACCGCACCTGGACTCGAACCTGCATCTATTTACTACATATGTAAAGTTAGAGCGCATCATCTCAACTAGCACAACCACCTAATGTTTATAAATTTAAAAAAAAAATTAAAAAAGTTACGCTGTTCTCACTGAGTTTCGAACTCGGGACCTTTCGTTTATGCGCTGTGCGTCTACCCACTACGCCACACCAGTACTGCGTTGCTTATTGGCAAAACGCAAAGTAGTACTACAAGTGCGATATGTGACAAATACAAAACTAAAGAAGCTAAAGAAGCAGATCAATCGCAATTGTAATTCTTAGAATATGCTGAAATGCGCGCATATGAATGTATGTGTATGTGTATATACAAAAACGGTGGTCTGTTTGAATGTACATATATGTAGGGCGATATATGAAGCGACTGTGCACATGCATAAGCAGACGCGCTTGCACGTTTCAATGTATGTGTATGTGTAAATGTTTTTTGCTGCGCGTCGCTGCTTGCCACGTGCGTGTGTTAATTGGCCAAACATTTTGTTAAATAAATCGGGACTGACTTAACGGAATTTGATGAAACTTTCGGCATATGATTCTATTGAATTTTTTACATTTTATAAAAATGCTAATTTATTCACATGGTTATATTTGCAACAGACTCTCCATGAATGGCGAAGGGGTGGAGGAGGGGGGGGGGGTTAATTAGTAAAAAGAGCCGGTATCCAAAAAATAAAAAAATAGAAATTGCATAAAATTCACATTAATCTAGCTCTAGGTGTGGGAGATATAATTTTATAACCTATTTTCGATAAGGTTTAAAATCGATAACAAAACAACAAAAATATATATCGTTTTTTGGTAACAAACTTGACCTGCGCGTGCTATCCACGGACCCAACAAAAAAAAATTCAAGTCTCTAGCTTGTCTAGATGCTTCAATCGACGCGTTCAAACATACGGACGGACGGACGGACGGACAGACGGACAGACGGACAGACAGACAGACGGACAGGGCTAAATCGAGTCAGCTCGTCGCCCTGATCAAGAATATATATACTTTGTGGGGTCTGACACGCCTCCTTCTGCCTGTTACATACATTTAACAAAACCATTATACCCTGATTTCCCATTTTCAATGGGCTCAGGGTATAAAAAAAAAAAAAAAACACAAAACACAAAACATTCAATGTGGAAGGAAGAAGTTTCTCGGCAAAAATGAACTTTACATATGATAAATAATATACGCTTGACGCATAGACTTATAGACACTTAAAAAAGAGCCTTACTATATAATCCATAATCATTAAATAACCCTTTGAAGAAGCCATTCCAATGTCATATGAACTTTTATTATTTGTACATGACATCTTCAAATCTCGAAATTACATTCAATAGATAACTGAAATATTCTTATAATATTAAAATTTATAAAATTACTTTAAAATTTGTTCAATTATTGTTCACCCAGCACAAAAGAAAACTTAACTCATTATTTCATTGATTGCTTTAACATTTTTTTTTATAGATTTTCCTACACTAAATCCATTTACAGGGTATGTGCGATAGAGTACAACTTTTTAAGCATACTGCAGAAAACTTGTTATGTCTGGATGCCTTAAAGCTAGCTCAATCCTTGGCTCCCAGCAGGCGTTGTGCTTGTAGCTTGATTGACATGCTCCACAATGGCACCCCGTGCCATTTCCCTTTCAACCAGCACTGCGATTCGGCAGTGGCTCTGTGACAAGAACAGCTGATTGCGTGTGTATCTGCCGTGTAGCATGATTTATGTTCGCAATTGAATTTCTTGGCTTTTTGCTCGACACGTGTACTCCTATGTGTCCGTCGCCAAGGAGCTGGAATGCGACTAAATTAGCTCATTTGCCGCTACACTTGGCTCACGTGCAGGCCGAGAGGTCATTGACATAGGCCCAGAGGGCAGCAGTAGAGTCAGAAGTAGCCGCAGAAGCAGAAGCAGCAGCTGTTTGCATTTTGCACTACCATTTTGTTCAAGTTCTTCTCCAAGTTTTTCCTGGATTTTTCCCCGCTTATCAATAGTTGGCCAGTTCCTTGGGTAGCTCGTGTCACGTACTCTGCAGCTGATTGCCTCAAATTGTTTTCGGCCATTTTTTCTGCACATTTGGCTAGGCGTTAACCCTCGCCAAATGCCGTTAGGGTTGCCATTTAACAGCAAATTAATATGAGTGTCAGCCTGAGTGGCAGTCAAGCAGTTAGTCAAGCTATAGGGCAGTCAGTCTGTCATTCTGCCAGTCATCCTCATTTATTGAGCAAGTGCTGCGAGTTCAGCTTTAAGTTGGTTACTTCACAAAAAGAAAGTTCCCTCATTGCTGTTCTCTGCTCCTCATATGTGCTTTGGACTGGACTTCTGGCAGTTGCCTAGCAGTTTATCTCCTTGTTGACAGTCGCCCAAAGGGAATTAGTTATCAAAAGACGCATAAATCCATTGCAGCAAAACGCTCTGCTGAACTGCACTCAACTCAGCTCGGCTCGGCTCGAGTCTCTCTGTCTGTGTCTCGTTTTATACTTTCGCTTAAATAAAATATGAGCCCAATTGAGGAGTTAACGCAAGTTGAGTTAGTGTAGAGCACTTTAAACTTCAAGATAAGAATCTTCAACTTGTTAAAATGTTTGAGCCAACTCCTGCTAAACTTTAGCTTGAGGAAGCTACAAACAGAAATAGACAACAAATTCAAATATCCAGGTATTAGCAATTGGTTCGATACTTAGTGCAACAGAGTCAAGTACATATTTTCTTATTTAATCATTGGAATTCCCATCAATACTCTGAAATTAAATTGTATTGGTAAAAATTTGCTATCTCAAATAAACAGAGTATGTAAACTTCACCTAAATTTCAAAACATATTTTCTTCATATATTTTATTATTTTATTTTATTTATGTTTATGGGGCACTTTATTTTGAATAATTATTTTATTATATTTAATTATAATATTAGATTAAGAGAACAGGACGTCAAACCTTTCCTGCATAAACATAAAATACTATTGAAAATTATTTTACTCAAAATTTTTTTTATAAAAAATCCCGTTTTTAAATTAAAAATTAAAAATCACGCAGAAGTCTACTGAGTAGTTAATATTATAATATGTATGTGTGGGTATATTTAACATATACTTTTCTTTATCAAATTATTACGAAGCATCTCTATTCATGCCGAGGCTGATTTACCTTTATCTTTATTGTGGAACACCGCAGTGGAGTAATACTAGTAAAAATTACAATAAATATAATTTTTTATAATTTGTTTTGACATGCATTATTAGTCAAATTGATGTAAACAGCTACACTATATTTTCTACACTTAGAGAATTTATATTTATAAATGAATACAAAGTCGGTATTATTGCTTAACTTTTTTTTTCAGTTTTATCTGCATTCACTTGAATTTATATTAATTGTCAATATTTCAATTCAATTTATTTCGCTCTTTGTTATAACTATGGAATTTGTTTCTTTTTTGTCAATGGTATCTTACAATAATTTAAAAGTTTATACTAAGAACTAGGCCTTTTCTACTTAGAAATTTATTTACAAGCATGACATATGGCATATAATTATTTGAGGGAAAAATAAAAGAAATAGAAACCCCAAGGTTATTTATTATAAGCTAAATTAAATACTAAAACTAAATGGTGCGAATGCGAATATGTTGTTTCATGACACTTGGTTATGCTGGCTAATATGTATGTTCAGAAGGTTTCAGATTCAGATTCAGATAAAAGTTCCTGCTGTCAACCTTGGATTTTAGTAGGTTACCCCACGAGTCCGCTCTAGAGCATCCCCATGACTACAATTAAAATTCTCTCCCAGAATGAATGTTCCATTTTCACTGCACAACTTATGTATATCGGCCTGAAAATTCTGTTTTTAGATGCTTTTCGCGACCGCTGAAAAATAGCATGAGGAAATGGACTTCTCTGTACCATCACTAATGAAGATTTTTATGCCAATTGATTCAATAATTTCAGTATTTGGGAGAGGTAGCAAAGAGTGGCGAATATTTCTTTTAATGAATGTTGCTAGCCGCCCCCTCTGCTAGTCGTACGGTCGTTCCTGTTACAACTATAATTACGAATATTAACGAAGGTTCACTTTTATAACCAGATTTCAGGTTTCAGATACAAGACAGAGGTAAATGTAGTTGTCAAACAGGAAGTGACAAAATATTTATTTTTCTTCTTCTTCTGTTTTTAATACCCCTGGCACTCCACGCAATGATTATACCCTGAGCCCATTGAAAATGGGAAATCAGGGTATAATGGTTTTGTGAAAATGTATGTAACAGGCAGAAGGAGGCGTGCCACACCCCATAAAGTATATATATTCTTGATCAGCGCGATAAGACGAGTCGATATAGCCCTGTCCGTCTGTCCGTCTGTCCGTCCGTCCGTCCGTCCGTCCGTGTGAACGCTGAGATATTTTTAAGTACGCAACGTAGAGACTTGAAATTTTACATGAATACTCGATAATACCATATGCTGCACAAGTTTATAAAATTTTTCCGATAACTCATTCCATTTCGATTTTATGAGCATTTATCAATAAGTTTAATGTGTTTTTAAGGCTTGGTTTGTACATTTTTTGAGCTAGAGACTTCAAATTTGCTGTGTAGTTGCGTGCAATGAATACGGAGATTACGTAATCTTTAGATTTTGGATGCCACGCCCCATTCGCCCCCAATAGCCCCCTATTTGTAAAAAACGCAAATCAAATACTAGAGACTTGTGCTTTGGCACATACACACATATGAATGCCATTAATAAGTTGTGAAAGTTTGATGCACTTGGTCCATCGCTAAGAAAAGTTATTAAACAAATAAGTTCCCATAGTAATGTCCACATTGCTGCCCAAGCGCAGTCGTTGTTTTGTTGATTTGATTATTTATTTAATTGTTTATTTATTTTTGATTTACATACATTCTATTTGAATAAAATTTCAAAATTATAATTTAATTTTGGAAAATTTAATGTTATTTGCAAGCTATATAGCGTATTAAACAATGCAAATCGGACGGGGCTCAGCGGATCTCCTAGTCGGGCACCTCCGACTAGAGTTTTCTTACTTGTTATGTTTTTTTTTTTTGCAAAGGAGAAAAACTCATGATTAGAGCTTTGCAGGTGGCTGCAGACATTGGCAAAGTCCACTTCTTTACCGCAGTGTAATTTGACTCTGATAGAAATTTCTGTGATTGAGTAGTATATGACAATACTTCATCACAATTGACCTTATCAGTTTGGTCATCTTGCGCTTGTAACTGTTGATAATAATTGTTCTCCCTCTGCCGTTGACAAGTGTCCGTTTTTGGGAACTGCCCTGTATTGGCGACATAGCGACGCCAGCCAGCCTATTTGTTCTCCTTATTTTGTTTTTGTTTTAAGTCGAATGTTATACATAGATAAGGAATGCCACTTTCACGTTGCGCTCGCACGTGCGTAAGGTTTGGCAGATCACACCGAACTGAATTGCCAATATAATCCAAAATGCTATTATGAATTAAATAATATAATAATCATTAATCATTAATCTCTAATCATTCTCATTCAAATAAAATCTTACATTTTACGGATGCCACGTCACAAAATTTAAAGGTTAGAATATATAGGAAAACAATATAATCCTTTTAATCATAAGCATTTTACAAGTAACCCATCAAACAAGGAAAGCCCTTTAGTCTCCCTTCCATTATGAAGTTCATGACTTGTGTTGCCTGTCATTGTTATAGATCATAACGATAATGATAGAGATGACTGCGAGGTTGATGAATTAGTTATTGAGCTGACCAACACACAATAAACTGACCGAGCCAAAACTTTTCTCGAACAAAATGCATTAAAATGATTTATGAACATGAGAGGGCAACAAAACAGGTACATGTTGAGGCAAGCAGCTACCCTTAGACAAATTAACAAGGATAAATGATGCTGCTGCCAAAAATCTATCGGTTAAGAGCCAAACGCCCCCTCACAAAAACAAAGGCTGTCAAAGCCACAAAGAGACACTCGACCCGGGCGAAGGCCTGAGGTGTTTTCTGTCAAGTTTAAACAAAAATTAAAGCATCCCCTAGCTTCAGCCTCCGCTCCAGCACCAGCCCCTTTGCACACACACACCCTTAAACTTTGAGCTAATCAAAAATGTTGCAAAGTATAGCTGCAGAAAGAAACAAGTAAGTGGGCTCTAGTCGAGACTGCTCGACTAGGGGATACCCTGAGCCCTGTGAAGAGCCAAATATCAAATCATTCTACGCTTTTGTTATGCATACATACAATCAACACATACACACACATATGCACGCACGCATAAGCACGCGCTCTGTCAACTGCGCAGTTGACGCAGCGACTGCGCTTGGGCTGCAATGTGGGCATTACTATGGAAACTTAATTGTTTAATAACTTTTTTTAGCGATGGACTAACTGCATCAAACTTTCATAACTTATTTGTGGCATACATATGTGTGTATTTGCCAAAGCACAAGTCTCTAGTATTTAATTTGCGCTTTTCAAAAATAGGGGGCTATTGGGGGCGAATGGGGCGTGGCATCAAAAATCTAATGATTACGTAATCTCCGTATTTATTCAACGCAATTACACAGCAAATTTGAATTCTCTAGCTCAAACGATACACAAACTACGCCTTAAAAACGTATTTTCGATAAGCATTAAAATCAATAACATTACAACAAAAATAGTTATCGTTCATACGAAATAAACTTGACCTGCGCGTGCTATCCACGGACCCAACAGAAAAAAATTCAAGTCTCTACCTTGTCTAGATGCTCCAATCGACGCGTTCAAACATACGGACAGACGGACGGACGGACGGACAGACGGACGGACAGACAGACAGACGGACAGACGGACAGGGCAAAATCGACTCAGCTCGTCACCCTGATCAAGAATATATACTTTGTGGGGTCTGACACGCCTCCTTCTGCCTGTTACATACATTTAACAAAACCATTATACCCTGATTTCCCATTTTCAATTGGCTCAGGGTATAAAAAATGCAACAGATTTAGGTCGAAATTTGGATGCTCTATAAGGGAATTATTACAGTTTTTTTTTTTTTTTTTTTTTTTTTTTTTTTGCATGAAAATATTTTGATTTTTGTTTAAATAAACTGATAATACATTAGAATGTATTGTATATAAGATTAACATATTTGCGTGGAATTATTTAATTCTTTGTTTAAATAAATTTGAATATTCATCGAATTAGTTTAAATTAAAAAAAAAAACATGTTTCTATTCGGATATTATAATATTATCATTTCAAATCATAATATCAGAGAATTTAATATATTAGAAGAGAATAAAAAATATGCTATAATTATATAATTTAATAACCTTTCAACATTTTTTGTCGTACAAATTAAAATTTCATTTTATTATATTGTAAAAACATGTTTTTTTTTTACCCCAGCTTAGTTAACCTTATCAGGTAACATAACATATTGTCAGATAACGTTATACGTAACACTTTAATAAATTGTTAAAAACTGTGCTGTAACTCACAGAGAAATAACATAACAAGCTGTGTGACTAAGTGTTGATTGCCTCTTAGGGCAACTGCTCATGTTAGAAAAGAAAACCAACTTGTCTAAGTGGAAAGCGCAAAAGTTTCTCAAGCTGATTCTTTTTTTTTTTTTTGCTACCACCAAAATAAAAAAGAAAAGGAAAAGAAAAGAAATGTTCAGGACACAGCCGTTGCGTGTGGCATATCCTAGTAGAAGCTGCTGTTGCCGCTGCCTGAGTTTCTGCTGTTGTTCTTGTTATTGTCGCGGCAACATTGTTTGTATGATTAGCATTTTATCAGCAGCCTCTTTGCTCATCACGAAACAACAGCGTGAACCAGAATATTTATGTTAATCTTTTGGGCTTAGCGGCTGCTGCTGATGCTGCTGGTGCTGCTGCTGCCAAAACAGCTGACGTCGCGTCGCTGCAACAACTTCCGTCTGCCCCACTCATAACTGGTGCGCGAAAGTCATGTGAGAGGCTATAATCAAACAAACGGGCGCAAAAAGGACCCGCGCGTATGGGGTGTTGTTTATGTGGCAAGCCCATTAATTTATTGCCCCAACGGCTGAGAGACACCTCACAACAAAAGGCGACATTATTATTTCATTATTATGCCAGGCGCATCCAGTTCAAATCCCCCGCACACACACACACACACACGCGCACACACACGCACACTTGTAAGCTTTACAGACGCGTCTCATATTACGCATTGGGGGCAGGCGCAATGATTCATGCGCTGGCAAATTTTGAGACACCCCGCCATTGATCATAACCCAAGGATGAGTACTCTATTTTGGGGAGTGCTCGACTAGCAGATACCATGTATTAAAATATACCCCGCGAGGATATACAAACAAGCAGCAGGCCTGTTTTATTTGCCTTAACAACTAAACTAAGTAATTTTGCTTATTTTAATTTAATGATATATTTACTTTCTTTTTAATTTTTATTTGTATATTTTATTTTGAAATTTTTAAAAATTATTTTGATTATTATTTTCCTACTTCTTATAGTGATTGCAAAAAATGCTTTTAATATATTGTTTAGCATTCCCTCATTTCCACACTTACTTTGCGAAAGTACAGGGTATTCTGACTTAATAGGGTTAGATGGATTTCACTTGATCGATGTGATCAAGACAATAAACACATCAAGTGACTGTTAGCAGTGTAAAATAATTTACAACTTATATACCCATACATTTCCACATATCTACGGGGTATATACCAAGGTAATAGTCATGCAATTAATTGCGATAAATTTGAAACATATATACCCTACTTTATGCATATATCCAAAACTACAGGGTATACAAAAAGTATAACCAAGAAATGGTCACTATAAAATGCCAATTTAATGGATTTTTATATTGTAAATTTGTAATACATACTGTATAACCCATGCTATCCCATAATTTCCCTTATCTACAGGGTATACGAAAAAAGTATGCCCAAACATATGTTTTGTTCACGGCGTGGCTGCTCCCTTGTAGTACATATTTAGTCGTAAATATTTTTATAGTCCGTAGGCCGTGGTGCATGCGGGATTAGTTCGAATTCAATTTACTTTTGAGATGCTGCACAGGTAACGGTAACGGCTAAGGACGGGTGGGGGTGGGGGTGGGGGCTGACACTCACCTGTCGCAAAGGGCTGCAGCTAATCCCGTTGTGTGTAAGCCATTTAGCGACAATTAAAACATAATTGCGGCAAGCGTTGATAGCAATCAAACGGTAAATCATTTGGCGCAAATTGCAGCGCCCACACATACACACACGAGCACACACACAGACACAGATTAACACAATACACCGATAGCCAAATTGCGCGCGCGAATGCGAAACAATGTGAAAAGCGACAAACACACACACGCACACATGCACGGGGCCAATTCACTCACAGGGTGATGCTGGCGCGCTTTAAACTTTTGTAAGCACACTTTAATTTATTGCACTTGAGGGAGGGAGAGAGAGAGAGAGAGAGACAGCGAGTGAGACTAACCGCTTTGGCACGTTCGAATTTCGCTTGCTGTTGCTCCTGTCGGCGCACGTAAATGCTAACGGTAACCGTATGTTGCAATATGCCGACACTCACGCCCGCAACATAAACACAACTGAACCCCGGCGCGTACGCAAACCGACTAATTCGCATTCCCTTTTTTCGCTGTACGCCTTGCATACTTTTTGGGAGCGCAATGTTAGCGAGAGCGCGCGCCTCTGTTATCTAACAGTCGTAGTTAAGCGTTACTCTCTGAAACAGGATGTTCCGGTTTACAGCAACAGCCTTTACATTTCATTTCATTTCATTTTATGGTATAGCCTCAAAAACGTGCAAGACAAAATATTTAAAATAGAAAAACAATGATGTATATTTTTGGCAAAAATAATTTGTATTGAATATTGAGTTTAAATTTTAATATTTTTATATAGATACTAGCGGCCAAAAAAGTGTCACTTCATTTCCACATATTTTAAAACGTATTACCTGCATTATGAAATTAGAAGACTGTTTTACTGTACTGCAGTCGCAGTTGATTGATTAACGGATTTTTATGCAGCTTTTATATAACTGTAAATTTCAATCAAACCTTTTTTAACAGCACAGCAGTTAAATATTGGCAAGTAGCCTAAGTTAAAATCCGGAAACGAATAATGGACAGCAGCAACATACGTTTTAAAATATCTAAATATCACGCCTTATCAATTCAACATGTCACTATCAGTTTGGTATTATTTGAATTTGATGTTCGCATTTAACTTCAAACTACCTAATGTTTATGCGCGCTGTGCTTCGGCAGTACAACATACAGTTATCGATATATTTTTTGCATTTAAATACCAAACGTGATTTTTTCGGAGTCAAGCACACTTTCAATCTGGTATTTGTATTATTTATCACCTTTTAACCTTTCAGTATTTCAGCGCCTGCTGCGTACGGTCACATTCTTAGCAGCACATTTTTGGTTGTATCGCAAGCGTCATAAATATATTTTTGTAGCGAAATTCCGATAAAAGATAGAATCGAAATCATCAAATATGCCTGCTGTAGTGCGCATAAAGCGCCGCATTGACGAAGAGCCCCATTCGGCATTCCTACTGAATGGCAAGCGGCGTCGTCTGCTCAATGACGAGAACACGCCCGCTGCATCGGCAGCTTCGATTGCCGAAAACAAAGACGAACAAAACCAAGTGCTCTTAAAGTTTGCTGGCACGCTGGAGAAACAGGTGAGGGGTTGGGCAGGGCCTGTTTGAGACTGGGTGTGTGAGTCGGGCTAATATTGGGGGTTTTCATCATAGGGGCATAGATCACTCAACTCCCGCTCTTTTAGGATGACTGCGCCACCAAACAGTTCGCAGCTGCTCGAATGAACAAAGCCACTGCCAGGGAGCTGGTGTGTCAGACCAGCGATACAGTCAAAGCCAGTGCGCAGCGTCGCGATAGGCAGCGGCAGGAGCAACAGCAGCTGGCCAGGGAGCAGCGATATCGAGTCGTCAATTGCCTGCGAACGACGCTGAACGACGTGGAGGAGGAGCAGGAGGAGGAGACGGACGGAGACGCAGCAAGTGGAAGCAACAGGAGCCAGGACCAAAGCAAGACTGACTGCAGGCAAATTACAATCGTGGACATCGAGTCCCAGCAAAGGGAGCAGGAGGCGCATCTTCCTCTTCAGGATCAGCAGCCCGTGGACTCGGACGTCGGCTACGTGTACGATTTGTATGTGCCGGAGAATGAGATGCAGGCGCAATACGTTGATATGTTCGATGACAACTACCTAAGGTTCGTCCTACACTCAAATGAAGATCAACAATTGTTGCAACTTACAAATTTCTATATGTAAAACGCATCACATTATCTTTCGGCTAGTCGTAAATCGATTCTACATCTACACACACGCACACGCGCACACACACAGGCATATGAATAGATGTATGTTCTTGAATGTTGTCCTACCTTGTCCCTCATTTAGTTGTAAGCATCCGAAATCGGATTTCAAATCTTTCAATAATTTGTTTGTTATTGTTAATTCGTCTGATTCTCTATATAAGGTTGTATTATCCGTTTAATTACTACAACAACTGCTACTGGTAACACAGCAACAGCAGCAGCAGCAACAACAACAACAACTACTACTACTACTACTGCTGCAGCGGATCGATGTGCCACGCCCAGCATCCCAACCGCCCCCTCTTCGCACCCACACAAAATCAAACATCGCACGGCTCGCAGCTCTTCCTTCGAAATAACAGAAATATCAACTTAATTAGCTTTTAGTTTCTTTTGCTTTGTGCACCTCACACACACACACACTCACACACATTAAGTACACCTTCATTTATAGACTTGTGTATATTGTTTTCGATCAGCCCCAATTTGTTGCCAGTTGCCAGTTTTTTAAGTTTCTTATTAGCTTTCAATTTAAGGCATTCCACAAAGCGTGTGCTAAAGTCTAATTAAGTGCTTAGTTTTAGTTTAGCGCGGAAATCAAATAAAAATCTATATATATATAAATGCAAATGAATAGCAGTCGTTGCCCGGCTTTGCGCGGCACAAGTGTTTTTCTTCAAATACAAATTATTTACAGTATTTAGAAAAGAGAAATCTGATTGAGTTAGTCTCAATCTTTCTGATGCATATCAACGGAAATGCTTTAAATTATATATTGGATGCTTATATTTCACAATTGTATTATATATTATCTTGTTGTTTCGTGTCCGTTTCTATTGAAGAGACTTTCCAAGTTCGCAAAAGGAAATCTATCAAAATTCCATTTTACTTCCTAACTTTTCTGCTTTGTGCTGTGTGTAGAGCACTTAATCACTTACTTAATCAATTATTCAATTACCCAATCAATCAATCAGTCAGCCAATCAAGCGTTCAGTAGGTCTATCAATCAGTTGGCCATTCTATACACCAACCATTTGATGATAAAACATTCCATCTATCAATCTAACCATCAGTTGTATAGTCATCCAAACAATTCTTGAGTTAACAACAGTCCATCAATCATCACATAACTAATCAGTCAATTCATCAGTCAGTCAATCAGATATTGAAATGCACAAGGCTTCAGTTCAGTTATTCAATCATTTAGTCTGTACAATAATTATTCTTTTATTAAATCAATATATATAAGTCAACCCTTTTTAAGATCTATTAATTTAAATAGTCTGATCAGCCCACCAGCTCATTCAATCAATCATCCATCCAAAGCAGTACTGCATCAACCATTCAATCAAATTCATTTTAAGCATTTCAGTCAACCAGCAGCTCAGTCAATCAATCAATTATTAAAAGAAGACATTCGCCAAGTCATTCATGTAATTCGTATATAGTTAGTTAATCCGTCAATCAATCAGACAGTCAAACAATCAAGTATCCTCTCAATCACATGAATGAAAGTAAAAGAGTTTCTTTTTTAAGTTAAAGCTAACTAAATACAATTGCTCTATTAAGTTAATTTTAGCTTAAGAACCAAGCTCATTTAAATTAACTGAATAATTCATTTATTCCTATTCCGTTAATTTCTTGACTAAATAATTGCATTGCTGTTACTCAGTTAATTTTAACTTAAAGCTAACCTCATTTACTCATTAGTCGGTCAATTAATCAATTACTCAAGTGGCCGATGCGTCAATCAATCAATCAGTTAATTATCAAGTGAATAAAAACAAATCAATATCCTCGTCCTTTTCAGTCTTCGTCCCGTTAACGAAGTGTTCTTCGAGGATTGCTACAACGATGACGAGGACTACGACTCAGAAGACTCGAACCAGGAGAACTACTACACGAACGATTATCCCGATGATGATGATGCCGGCGCAGTGGGCTCCGACGAGGAGTTGTGCCAGCAAATGAATAAATTTATGTTCGGTAAATATGAAATACTAAAGGAGATAAGTCAAAAAAAAAAACAAACACTTTATTAAATAATTAAACTTTGATTTTCCCTTGAAGATGATGAAGAGGATGAATTCGCGAGTGGCTCCAGCGACGCGGAAGATCACAACGAGTACCATGATCCTTATGTGCACACCATAGACACGGAATCGGCGAACTTTGTGGATGATGTGGACTTCTTCAATGTGGAGCGTCAGGGCAGCGCCTACGAGCGCTATAAGCGTCGAATCCTGCGAGAGGCCGAAGGCCTTGAATCCTGCTCGGAAGCTTCCGATTCCGATGAAGCGGATGCCTACTTCGAGACCGTCGGCGAGCAGGAAGTAGAAAGTGATTGAACTTTGAAATCTATAAGAAAACACCCCAATATTATGTATTGTTAACATTTCTTGTAAAAGTGCGATTTTTTCGAATATTCGAAAGCATTGCTTTGAATTATTATTTAGAATAGTTTTAAGAAAATATATATGTGTTATTTATACATAAATATTGATAAATATGATGATTATATATTCGCACAATATCTGTTCTATCTACTCTATATGATATAGTAATCGGATCTGGGTGATTCTTATAGAAAATGAATTCATAGAGAAATAATAATGTTGAATATGAACAGATATGAAAAGTTAATGGACTACATAGTCTGTAAGGCATTACATAATTCATTAAAGAATATACAACCCACAGCTAGTAGTTATACGATATAAACAACCGATTCGACTGACATGAGAGAGGTCTTATGAATATCCGGACCTTACAGAATTTTAATATACCAATAAACTCTTTGTGAATTACAGTTATAATCTAAGCTTTACACAGTTCATGGCTAGTGATACTACCCCCTATTAAAAGTCTTTATAGAGTATGTCAGGGGTTCTAAATCTAGTCGGAGCTATTTTTGCGCTTTTTATGCTTTTTCTCTTTGGAAGTCTTCTTGCGTTTGAGCTTCTCCTGCTTTACAGTATCAGACATCTTTGGCTCCGGTTCTGTGGGTGCAGGATTGGGCTTTATCACAGCCTGCGGCGCACATCCTTCCATGTAAAGCCGCAGCGTCTCTTCGTCCAGTTTCTCATTATCCTTGGGCGGTTTGTAGTCCGCCACGTGATCCACTCGCAGCGTGCGGTCGATAATTTTAATGCCATTCAGATTGTCCACGGCGAGCGCTGTGGAGCGTTGATCCTCGTAGCAGAGGAAACAGAATCCCTTCGATTTTCCCGTTTTACTGTCGCGAACCAAATTTATGTTCACAATTTCACCATATTGAGAGAACACGCAGATGATATCGCCCTCGGAGAGGGTGTATGGAAAGCCAGCGATGAATATCCAGGCCGAGTCCCGGTACATGTCATGCCAGCTCTTGCCACCTGGGTTTTTAAGCTCCTGTTCGCTTAACTTAAGCACATTTCGCATATTTGTTAGCGGATTCATTTTAATATTTTCAACTGACGTGGACAGTGTGACCGTAGTAGGAGATGTGGATTAAAATATACTACTATCGCATAGTACATTCTCACGCATAGTATATTAATCGATACTGTTGTGCAACACTGCTCGAACGAGTAGGTATCGGTTAGTGCAGCTTGGTCACACCGCACTCAGTAGTACTTTTTAGTTGGTCGTCGTCGGTTCGGTGGTCGTTAATGTGTGCGCCGAAATTTTTGTTTTCGCATTTCCAATCGAAAACCCTGCACAATTTTTGCTAGTGAAAACTGCCTGAAATGTTGTAATCTAATTACAATTACATGCAAGTGCTTCAATGTGCAATTAAGGTGTGTTGAATGTTTGTTCAATTTATTAAATAAGCTGCGACCCAACTAGCAGGTCTAGCAGTGTGTATGTGAGTGCGTATGTGTGAGTGTGTCTGTGCGCTTGGCCCCTGTACTTGTGTGTGTGAGTGTGCGTTTGTGTCAGTGTGTGAAAAGCAAAAGAAAAAAGATATGCTGCTCTCAGCAGCAGCAGCAGCGGTAGCAGCAGCAGCAGAAATGTATTTCTTCTTCTATTTAAAAATGTGTGTCAGTGTATGTGTATTGTTAAAGAAGGCATAATAAATAATAGACGCTTGTTTTTCTGCTGCTCTCAGGCATTTCAAAACGCCGTCTGCTTTAATTGTGTTATTGTTTTAACATTTTCCCAGCAGTGCGAATTGTGTGTCAAATACAGCAAAAAACAACAAATAACCGTTACCGAGTATTACAACAACGCCCCATTTTAAGGAGGGTCAACAGCTTCCCTCGCCCCCCGCAGCTTCTGTGCACGCTTTCGTCATACGTTTTTGTCGCCTCGCACTCTCACTCTCTCCCTATCTTCCTATCTCTCTGTGTGTGTCTCCTATTCCCACGCACGGATCGCCGCTCGCATAATGTGCGCATTTTGCCTTTTGCTTCTATTGCTGTTGCTGGTATGTAAAGGGGCAAATACATGTGCGCATAGATAATGTATAAGAGTGTGCTTGTGCGTGTGTGTGTGTGTGTGTGTGTGTGTGTGTGTGTGTGTGTGTGTGTGTGTGTGTGTGTGTGTGTGTGTGTGTGTGTGTACGCGTATTATTATGTTGCTTTACACTACATTTATGTCACCCCGCTGGTCACACTTACACACACACTCACACCTGAGACAACTCCACCATATGCCTGCTGCCTGCTTGTCTGTCTGCACCTCACCCCACCTCTTGCTGTTTGTCTTTCTATCTGTTTAAGCACATTCCACCCCATTTCGCGCTGTAAATGCCGCCCGACTGCTTGCTCTTTCTCCTTCTCCTTTTGCTTGCTCATTCCACTATTTTAATTTTTGTTTTAGCTTTTACTTGTTTTCAAGGCTTTGGTTTAGGTGTGGCCATACTTTAGTTACGCCACGGAAGTGGTAATAAAATAATTACAAAAAAAAAAAAAAAAAAAAAAAACTGTCCACGCCGTTGACATTGAACTCAGAAGCAGCTGCGCCTATCGCTGTCGACGTCTCTGCCCATCGCCTCTGCCGCTGCCAGTCGCAGCGTTACTTTCCCAAAATAAAGAAAAAAGATAAAAACAAAAATAAAATCCAACTCCTGTCGCTATGGCCTTTCCCTTTTGGTCGCTGTTGCAACAGTTACTTTATTTTTACACTGCAATATGGACAGAGTCTGTTGACTGTAGGGTATTTTTACGATTATTTTCTCTGTGCAGAGATTTTAGCTGGCATTAGACTTAAGCTGTCAAAGCAGCATGGAAAAAGTTTTTTTTTCATATCAACCCCTACTTCCAGAAACTTGTTTAACCCTGCAGACTGTACAATAATTATCGCATAAGTAGCAAATCGAATCAGTTCAAGATCGTTGCAGGGTTCATATGATAAAAGCAATTTCCCTTAAAGAGCATTCGTCGTTCGTCGGGGCTTCACTTTTGTTTCTCTTTGGTTCTAATTGTGCTGTCTGCTGGGTTTTTTCTTTCTTATTTTCTTTTATACTATTTACATATACAAATATACAGTTTTTTTGGGCAAGCTTTCTCATTATGCTGTATTTGTGTTATATGTTATATGCGATACAGCGTATAACAAGTACTGTTATTATTATGTGCCTCACGTCTGCTCGAGCCAAAGATTCGCGCTGCGACTGCGCACGATTATGGCACATTTTAATAGCTGCCGAAGCGCTGAAAGCTGCCTTCAGACCGAAACGTGTCAAGTTGCCAGATAACTACAGATGCAACAAATATATACATATATATGTTTATATGTGTATGCATTTATGTGTGTGTGTGCTTGGCTCGTGTTTGAAGCATAACGTGCGCATAGAGTTCGATTAATTCCGTTGCGCCTCGGTAGCTGTGCACTCAACTCAAACATCCGCTCACACACACACTCAAACACTCGCACACACACACCTACACCTACTATTATTTGCCGTTGTTGTTGGCATCGAATAACCCTTGCTTTAGGCCAACAACTGACCAACTGGCTGCTGCTGCCGCTGCTCTGGGTAACATCTGTTTCGTTGTGGCTTATAAAAAACAGAAAACAACAAAAACAAAAACAAAAACAAAAACCAGCAGCAAAAAACTACAGCCAAAACAAGTAAGAGTTGCTGCGAATAGGCTCGACTACAGCATACCCTAGAGCGTAAGAAGAGGTTGTATAACATAACAGAACATTGCATAAACTTTTTCAAATCTAGTATTAACTAAATAAAATGGTATACAAATCACTTTAAAAATATATATACGTGTTATTACCATTATTATTATTGTCATTATTATAATTATTATCATTATTATTATTGATATTCTTATGCAAAATATAATATTAAACTGAATTTATAACTGAAGTTATTGAAACTCGCTTTCTCTAGTTGAACTTCTTTTTCTGATTACTTCGTTAATGCACTTAGTGTAATGCATGCCTCGTTTACTACGTCTTACAGGGTGTATAACAAGCAAGTGCAAAAAATGGCTTTACACCCGTTTTTTGTTGTTGTTGTGGATCTTGTCTTGTTGCCAAGTTTGTTGTTACTGGTGTTGTTGTTGCCTTTGTTGTTTACACCTGTGCCTCGCGTTTCGCGTTTTCGCATATTGTTTACTGTTTACAGCATGTAAATTCTAGCTTTTGGCCACGCCCACATTCTGAAACATTTTCGAGGGCCACATACCAGCGAAACCCGCACACACCCACACACACACTTAAGCAGACGCCACATATGAAAACAGAAAGTTGCGGCGCGCGGGGCTTTTTTCCATCTGCGTATCAAATAATTGAGCTCAATTGACTTAAATTGAAACTGACAACTGCTGTTTGTTAGTTGTTGTTGTTGTTGCTTTCAGCAGTCATATGAAACAAAAAACGAAGAACATAATGTTTATTGCTGCTGATGATGGAGCTGATGAGTTTTTGTGTATTGTTTGATGAACTGCGCCTTAGAAACTTAGTGCTGCAATTTATTTCAAATTCGAAATAGTTGAATAAAATTTTAAAATTCTTTATAAAATGAAAGTGAAATATGATCGCCATTTAAAAGTACCACTTATATATATATATTTATAAAGAAATATTTCTTTGACTCTGTCACTGTATTACTGTAACTTCTGCACCGAAAATTATTGTTAAGTTATTTAATTCTCAAGAATTCCTTCAAATAGTAAACTACTATTTTTGAATAAATTAAAGAAGCAATTCAATAGTAATTTAACATATAAAAACATAACAATAATAATGAAAAAATATATTTTTATTATCAAAATTGAGATGTATAAATTTTATAAAACCCGTCAATAATGAATCAATAGCAAATATTGTCCCAATTTGTGGTTGCATTTAAATCATGAAATTAAATAAAAAGTTCCGAATTTGGCGCAAAAGAAATTTCTGTTCCGTCAAATAAACAAATCCACTATTGCAATAGGCAAAATCAATGAGTTAAAGTCCGCATTACTTTAGAACGCAATTATTCACCAGATTTAGGCTCCTCGGATTATTTCAAAACTTGAAGATTAGAAAATAGTGAAGAGGTCGAGTCTGCAGTAGATTGGCTATTGCAATTAGGTAGATAGTTCCTACTACAGACGGGATATCGATCGCTGGGAAAAGCAAAATTGTTGTTTTCACTTTTAGGTCGGTAACTTCTAGAACCGCCCTCGTTGCCCAAAAACTAAGATAGTGCTGCAATGGTTAATAGCTTAACTTAACATTTTTATGACACTTATGACTCGCTTACATAACACCACATTCACTTTCTAAATAATCTTGCTTCACAAATTTCGCCAGTGATCAGTGATAAGAATTTCGTTTTACATTATCTATAGACTTTACACAATCACGTACTATTGAGATGTTTGCAGAGCCTATAAATGTGAGCCTACTCTATCAGCTTATTTGATTTGCATGCTGACAAGAGTACTATAATATGTACTATACAGCTATATCTCTAAGCATATGTGGCCTGTTTAGCTACATTTTTGGCATTTGGTTCAGGTTTTCACCATGACTCATTTCATGTGACACTATCTAGATTTTTCTTTGATCAAATAATCAGCATTTACAAATGAATCACGTATATCGCTTTGATATTCAATATAGCTTGAAATCTGATAGATAAGAATATATTTACAATGGAAATTTAATAATTAGATGATTCTTTATTGATGGTTTGTCGCTTGTTATGGATGGAAACAGGTCGCATATGTATGTATATAATAAAAAGATTGATATATTAAGTTAATTGAGTTTTTAACAGGTTCTATCTATATGTAATTCTATCCACAGAAATGTATATATATCACAAATAGATTAACTTTTAAGTTTCATCATGTCTATATTAATACTTAGGATCCATAAGCTTTGGATTTGATTTTTTGTTAGGATCATTCAAATGATACCCCTTTAAAAAAAATTATAGCATAATCCAAGATATTCCTTCTTTTTAACTATTCGATTTCTTCATCTCTTCAGAAGCAATGAAACCCTTTTCTTAAATAACATAGCCCCATCGTATTCAATCTGTATGTAAAATCTCCGTATAGAAGTCCACAGAGCTATTTTTATAAATTCCTGTCTAAAGTTCGTATTGATAGATGTCTAAACATAGCATCCACTGAAATGCCAACAACAAAAGAACGGCAAATGGCGAAAACAAATGAAACTGAAATTTCTCGTATGTATGTTTATATGTATATTGTTTATATATTGATATCTAGAGTAAAGTATGCCTGAATAAATAAGGCATGGCTCAACTTTCATTTGAAATGGCCTTACCTTTGTTTATTAATTTCCTGCGCGTTCTCGCCTACTTTGTTTAAACAATTCATATGCGCATTGAATAACAATTAAATTATATCAAAACTAAAAAATTTAAATATTTGCTGACGTTTGTTTCTAAATACATTTCGGCTCGCGCCAGCGTCCAGCAGCTGCTTCACATATTTGTTAATGAGAAATTTTTATTGTACACTTAATTTGTTGTTTATTTATTTTTATTTTCATTTTTGGCTGGCGCTGCTGGCGCTAACAGCTCCAATAAAAAAAAACTTAAAAAAAAAAAAAATGGAAATGCAAATAAAAAAACTATTTAGATATGCGGCATGTGTTGGGCAAATTTTTTTAGTTTTTTTTTTATAATTTTTATGCTTTTTTAGACACTGGCTTCGCGCAAAAACTTTCACTTCCATTAAAAAGTTTTGTGTGTACCTGTGCGCTTGGCTAAAGCCGCGCCAAATGTCGACGCTGACGCGAGCAGCAACTGCGACTGCGACTGCGACGGTGACGGCAGCAGCGCTGCCAGCGTCGTTAAATGACATTAGGTTAGGTTTTTATGGCGCAAAGCGCTTAGCCTAGCTTTTAGAGCCCCGGCGAAATTCTGCATAAAATGTCAACGTCTAAAGATTAACGTGAAAACATAACGATTTCGCTTTTATTTTTGCATTTCTATCCAGTATATAGAGACATGGACAAATAAATTTTTTATAATAAAAACTTTTGATTTTAATTAGGCGTTGGTCCGTAAGTTATACACGTATATGTATTTTTATAAGCTCTAAGTGCTTCAGTTGTTCTAAATAGAGCTTAAGGGACTTTAAGAATCGTTAGTGCTTAGAAAAAAAAGAACAAAAAAGTGCTAAGGGTTTTCGAATAACAAGTTTATCATATTCTAAAGTAATATAATTTATTAATGTTATTTGATAATATTTATATTATGTTAATAATTAATTTTTGGATTTCATCTGCTGTATGTATTATTGCATGGTATGTGGTATTTATTTCCCAAATAATATGAATCGGAAATCTAGTTAAAAGTTGTTTGTTTCTTAAACAAATTTTAATCATAAAAATTGGAATTAACTTTATTTGATTTATTTGACTCTTTATTAATATCTAATATTAGAATGTACTGTGAATAATAAACTAGAATATCATATAATTGGAGTATAACTGAATCTTTTCTACTTAGATATTAATACATAGGCGAATATCAGGGCTTTCCTTACCTTTATATTTAATCCTTAGAATTTAAGTTATATAAAGCTCACAATTGAAAGCGAATTTCATACATATAACATATATTTATAAATGTATATATATTATATAGTAGATTAAATTTTTAATTTTCACATTTTATAAAATGCAATTGAGGTTCATATTTAAAATACTTTGTATTTTCATTACGTACACAATGTCATCAACTCTTACCTCTAACTTTTGGTAGCCACTTGATGTCTCAATAGGCAAGGGCATACAAAGTTCGTTGTTTAAAGTTTTAGTTTTGTGCTTTCGATTAAAACGATTTGCGGCTGCACCTGTGTTATGTGACCGGAAGTCGAAAGCTGCGCAATTACGAGGTATGTCTGTAATGAGAGAGTTGTCTAAAGTGTTGGTTGGCTGCCTGGTTGGTTCGCTGGCTGGGCGGGCGTCCACAACTAAAAATAAACGCAACGAAAGCGACTGCCAGTGTTGACTAATACATTTAGACTAATTACAGTGCATGCCCTCTCCCCAGCCTTGGACAGTTTATGGGTGAGTCAGCACATCAAAGAGCTGGAGGGGGATACAACACAAAAGCTCCCTCGAAAAAGGTTCAGCACATGTAAACAAATGCACAAATGTGAGTCAGTAAGAGACAATCGGATCAGATTTCGCGACTGGCAAGTGCCTCGACTCGGGTCTTGGGTCTCTGGTCTCGAGTCTCGAGTCTCGACTCTGTCTCAACTGCTGTGCAGATTGATGCGACACAGTCTTGAGCTGCAAGTGAAAGATAAGCAACCAGTAGCTCGGCAATGGAACCGGAATTAAGGCAGCCTTGGAGCAACAATTTGGCTCTCAGTGGGTTGCAAGTCAGTCCATAGCTTATTTATTTAGCCATACTTTAATATGTATATTGTCGTACAGTCATTGAAGTTGGTCAGTTTAATGACTTTTATGCGCACTCATTAGTCATTGTCCATGAGAAATTTGAAATTTTATTGTATTCAATTGTAATATTGCAGTAGACCATATAGTTTGCGTAAATATAACTTTAATTGGCCGATGTGTGAATCATTTATCAAAGCCATCAGTCATCGCTTGGTTAATATTAATATATACATACACGTATTAATAGCAAGCGGCATAATTACGCCGTATTGTAGTGCAATTAAATTAATTATAATAAAGTCCGCTCGAAGTGAAGCTGAGCACTATATCATTGTTCTATTATTAACTATTCGAAAGATGTAGAAAAAATATCAAAAGCAAGCATTCAAATAAAATACTAAGGCGAAGCTATTTCATTGGCCTTGAATTAATATGCAATATGATTTCATATCTTAGAAGCTGTCTCAGTCAATTATACCTATATATATTTGAATACTTGAGCTAAGAGTATAAAATATGTTTTTATACTCTAGGCATACAATTTAAATAATATTTGTTTAGAGAATATAATGATATCTGTTAGACGTAAACTTTATATAAAAAAAAAAACTTAATTCTAATAACAATTTATATATAAAAATTTTATATAAAATTTATATATAATAATAGCAATAAGTTGTAAGTTAACAAAATGATGTCATAGCTCAAGAGTTTCTACCCAACATCTCAGGACAAGGCAGTATGTTTATACGCATATCTCAGGATTTTTTTTATTGCCATACAGACAAATTCCGCAAAACTTACATAAATTGTAAACAATGTAAAACGAAAAGGAAAAGCTAACAATATTATCAGTTCATCAACTGTAGCTTTTGTTAAGCAACAGCTACTTATTTCTCACGCTGTGCAGATCTGTGCATTTTCTCTGTTTTTGCTCTGTTTCCTAGAAGCCATTAACGCTTAATGCACTAGAATCACAGCGCCACATTTCCCGTAGCTCTAATCTGCAGGGATGTGGTTTCGACTCCTCCCACTTCCTCTGCTCAGATGCGCGAGGAACAGGGAGGAGCTGCTCTTCCATTGTGTTGCACTTGTTGAGCTTGTCAGGGACTCAGCGGCTAAATGAGCTGTCGACCGACTAACTGACTGACTGATTGACAGCCAAGTTAAGCACGTTATGCATGCTATCTACACTCTGTAGTATATATATATATATATATTGTTTGTATAAATGTGAGTTGCTAGTCTTTTATGGCTCGCAACATCATTTGTTAGTTCATCTATCTGTCTGTCTGTCTGTCTCTCAGTTCTCGCTCTAGAAACCCCAACAGAGGCAGTTGTGACCCAGTTAGTGTCATAAATTAGCACAAGCCTCTGTCTGCAACAGACAGCTTGCAACATGTGTGTATGTGTGTATCTGTAACTGTGTGCGTGTGCGCAATGTGCATTTATAAAATGCAAGTCTAAGTATCTCAATACACTTAGATACTCTCGCACGCACAGCAGCTCAACTCAATTCAATTGAGTTTAGTCTGGCAGCCAAAGCGGTTTTCATGTGTGTATACCCTGTACGCAGGGGGCAATAGCGGGTAGTACCGTACACTGTTAAACACATGTCTTAAGTTTAACTCGGCAAGTTTAGACGAATTTATTGTTAGTATACCCTGTAAGCTAGCAGATATTCTCTTATATGGAAACTGCATTTTTTCTAAAGTGGATATATTTTCATTTTCATATATACCCTGTGATTATGATATCATCATAGCCGTTTTTTACTGCAGGACTAAATCAATCTAATAAATTTATAGCATTTGAAAAGAAAATAAACACAGACAACCTAATTCTCAGCTAAACAGTTAAAGCTGGTTTTATCGAGAAACCTGTTAAAACTGCGCAGAGAAGCGTATTATTGCACACATACCCTATTATTAACAACAATTCTTAAAACAAACTTTATTTTATTTATTACTTCAACTATAGGGTATCTCCTAGTCACCTGGGCAAACCTTACTTTTTACTATGGATAAACTACATAACAATTTCTGTAGTATCCAGTTTATAAAAATTAATTGTTTCTGTTAAACATCGAAAATGGGGTTTAAATCTTTGTAACCTATAAGAAGTGGACAGTAAGGATCATTATCACACATAAATACACAGAGATATCCAATTAGTTATATATACAGGGTATCTGTCGGTCAACTCTTTTAATTTGATGCAATTTTACTAGTCTCAATTGGGTCAGTCGTGAGAGATAAAAAACAAAAAAGTAAAAACCTGACTATTAAAAAGCCATCTACTATTGTTCAATATTAAGTTATTTCATAGCATTAATTAGTCTACAGAGGCTGCAGGCCGATTGATATCACAAGCTCGCACACACACACACACACACACACACATAGACACATACACACAGATAGAGAGCGAGGCAGACACAAACACACGGCGAGTGTACATGAGGTTTAATTGATTGGAGAAAGTGAGGTACATGATTTGGTTGACCGTTCGGCCGTTTGGGTTCGTTTTTCGATTCGGTCTTTTGGCTGGGAAAATGTCTTCATCTTTGCAGCTAAGGCTTAGCTGCAACTGCCAATTGCAACATCCCAAAGCAACAACAACAACAACAGCTAATCAAGCGAAACATTGCCAAGGCACGAGATAAAATTCATTTGATATATATGCATGGAATAACTGTACAAAAAAAGCCGATTACGGCAATTGAAGCAATACAAATTGTGAATTGAAAGAAGAAGAAAAACATTTGGAGAAACAGAAAGCAGTTGTTCGGTTGGGCATATTGATTATCAGGTGGCACATGCCGTTGATATCTAATATAAATATTTCTAAACATAACTGAATATAACTGAATAGTGTTAAACTGAGTGGGAATTGTTAAATTTGATACATTAGTTCAATCATGAAAAATACTTATTTTTCAACCGGTCATGAACTATTCGTATTGACCAGTTTTTCAGCCGATCATCGACCGATTAGCAGATCAATGAACCGAAGACTTTACGAGCAGCTGAACAATTTCTGTGTTGAAAGCTCTTTATAGGGCATTTGTTTTGGAATAACTAATCATAGATATAAACAACCTTAACGATCTATTTAAAAAGCCACAAATATCATCGATAGTTATTATGATTGGGGAGTTGAGTTATGAGATATTAAATTTTGAACTAATATTTTTTAATAATTAGCATTTTTTTACATATATGATTTATTTACTATTATTATTTATTTCATATTTTTTATATATTGCTATTTATAGATTATATTTATTCTTATCATTTAAATGTATTTTTTATTTAAACAAATCGATAATGCTTTGATTTAATAATCAACTAATGACTATTTTTATACCGTTACACCATAGAGCATATCCAACCTTTATAAAACCATAAATCAGCTTATATCGAACATAGTCTATTATACAATATATGCTTTTACGAAGATATAACTCCCTTTTTCACTTATTCAATTATTCAGTAGGGCTATTTAAGTTCATTAAAGATCAGCACTGAAAGACCCTAAATGATATCGAAAACAATCAAACTATATATACTATACACTGTATAATGGACCGAATGTCAAAGATATCATTAATAATGCTTAATCTAACGCGTTTATGCACGGTTTTATCCCATATCCCGTTTTTTTACAGCTACATTTGACCGCATTGATCGATGCCCATTTCTTATGTGTTTCCATTGTGTTTCTTTTTGTCTGCCTCGCTTTTTGTTTTTTCGTTTTTTTTTTTGTTTCCAATTTCCCAGCTCGGTTTGCCGTTTGTTTTTACCAAATTGTTTATTTCGTTTAACGATATTTTATGTGCACATGTTGTTGCTGTTGTTGTTGTCGATTTTGTGTTTCTTTATGTGCTGCATTTTCAAACCGTTAGCGTCAACGATTTTTATAGTTTGTTGTTGCATTTGATAAACGGAGCCGGTATCCCCCCGCACTCAGTGCGTCTCTTTCTCTCTCACACACCCAAACACCTCTGCAGCTGCGCTTGCTGCAGTCCGGTGTACAGTGCCAGCCACCGCACCCACCCCCCTTCAACTCACTGCTCAAACTGGTTTCTGTCTCGCTCTGAGTTTTCGCTGCCGCTAGTCTATGTACGCCCCTCTCGCTCCTTCGCTCTGTCACTCGCTCCGTTTTGCGTGCGTCTCAGTCTCAATCGCAGACACCGAGTGCAGCTAGCTTAATTTATGAAAGTTTAAATGCATGCATTCGGTGTCGCCTGCAAATCAGAACTGCCGCTAGGCGGCGCTGCCAACTGCTTGCTTATAAATATTTATCGTATCTGTTTATAGATGGGATATACTCTCAAATATATGTGTGCTGTGTGTGAGTGTGAGTGTGCTACATCCTTAAGTCTGAGCCAGTGGCCCGATTCCAAATAAAGGAATTTCAGACACGGCTCACAGCACTTGCCCATAGAGAGTTTTGAAAGTAGAACACGGCTTGAGGTAATTGATAAAATATATATATATATATATATATATATATATATATATATATATATATAAATACGTGCGTGTCGTTAGAAAGTAAACGCCAACAGGCGCTCACAGCTTACAGTGGCACAAATTACGCAAACATTTCGCACAAAAGAGAACTTTTTGTGCCAGTGCCATATATAGTATATTACTAGTATTAAAAATAAATCTAATACTTTTAAACAAAAATGTCTGTCTTTCGCATGCAGTAAGCCAAGCATTCAAGCTCAAAAACTTTTAAATAATATATTTAACTTATAATTATTTTACAACTTTCAATTAACGGTATCAAACAGCTCTCTTAGCAAGAGTACAATAGCATTTTGAGCAGTGTAAAACAGTCGGCAAAAAACCACAAAAACTTTTTGAGTAGCTGTTGATTTGAGAGTCATGCAAGTATTCTATGGGGGTCTACCTTCGGCGACGGCTCCGTCATTATTTTGATACAATAAAAGTTTTACATGCATGTATATATTTGTATAGCCATGTGTATGCGAAAGCCCCTATGAAATTGCGGAGAAATCTCAATGAGTAATTGGAAATTTATGACCAGAGAGTCATGTGTGAAAGAAGCAGGGCCATGGGCTAGCCAAACTTACAGTTGACTTAAGGTCTGAAAATTGTTTATTGATTAATTTGATTAATATAAATAAATAATAATTTATTTAAAACTAGTTTAAGGTAGCTGAGAATTTTAATGAAATAGACACATTGAATCAAAAAAATGTAACTAATTGATAAAATTATACGATAACGAACAAAATTGTTCATCTAGTATTTTAAAAAGTTTTAAAAGTTTTTATCTATGCAACTGTAACTGATTATCAAATAAGTTCAGTTTATAATTAAACTGAATAAGAATCAAAATTGCAGGGTTGGGGCGCAAAATTAATCTTTTAAATGTGAAGGTAGATTTGGCTTAAATTATATATATTGAATTTGTCAGATTAACTTTTTATAACATGATTCTGAGCTAATTCCTTTATAATGATGCATAAATACTAATTAGAAACCCGTGAGAATTTTGTGATAGATATCCTCTAGCTAAAGATCATATAGATATCGCAATTATTTGTCAACTTCTCGCTCTTTTATATTATTTTTAATTTATGTTTGCTCTTAATGCATTGCAGATGACGAAATCCGTGTAGTCCGTCAGCAAGAACCATGTCAGAGAAGGTGAGCAGCGCCCTAGCTGCACAGCTGCATGCGCATTCACATTCGCTTGCGCTGGCCAACAGCTCCAGCGCCTCCGCAGAGCTGCAGCCACAGCAGCAGCAGCAGGCGTCGCTGCCCTTCGAGACAGATGCACCGGCAGCTTCGATCAGTGCGCAGCTGAACTTTAAGATTGTGCCCGTAGACAGCTTGATGGCGAGCGGCATGCACTTGGGACTGGGAAGCAGCCAGGAGATGTTCGGCTCCATGAACACATCACAAATCTCAAATGCCTCTACAGAGTCCAGCTGCAGTCCACCCACAGCCGCGCCACCCAAGCCCAGCAGGCACATGGCGGTGCAGTCCTTGAATAGCGTAAGCGACAACAGCTGTTTATATGGAATCTGTATCTAAATCCTCTATTCGGTTCACAGAAATCGTGTCGCTTTCCCAAGCTGGAGGAGTGCGCCCACTTTCATTACGAGCGCGTTCAGCTGGGCGCGCTCTCTGTGCAGCTGCTGGATGACAAGTCGGAGCAGCAGCTGGGCAGCAGCATTGCTTCCCAGTCGATTGGCGGGGAGCTAGCGCACAGCTCAATGCGCTCCGCTGCCTTCGCGCCTGAGAACTGCTGGTTCATCATACGCGTTTGTCCGCAAGGCTGCGAGCCGTTCCTGATCAAACGCAGCTTCGAGAATATGCAAATGCTCGACGAGATGCTGCATCGCTGTGTCTATGATCGCAAGATAAGCGGATTGCGCAATATGTGCGAGCTGGATGCGGATGAGGAGCTGCAATCCGAACTGGACGTGGAATATGCAGTGGCCAAGTATTTGGAGCGCTTCTCTAAGATCGCCTCCGATTCGCTGACCTGTGGCACCATACTCACATGGCTTCAGCTGGACAACAAGGGCCGGCGCCTGCCCCTCGCCGATGGCGAAACGCAGAGGACAATAAATACGCCCGCTGTGGGCGCTGCCTATGGGGTGCGTCGCTATCAGGCGCAGGCGCCAGACGAGATTAACATTGAGGTGGGCGACATGATATCCGTCATCGATATGCCCAGTCCGGCGGAATCGATCTGGTGGCGTGGCAAGAAGTCGCATTTGCAAAAATCTCTCTACGAAGTGGGATTCTTTCCGCAATCCTGCGTGGCCACAATCGGCGACAAGGTGCCCAGGAACTTCCCCATGCCTGCTCCACTAGTCGGTCACCTGGACGCCTCGCCCACGAAGCCGGTGCTGCGCAAGCATGGCAAGCTGATTGCCTTCTTTCGCTCGTTCATCTTGTCGCGTCCGTCGCGACGGCGCCTCAAGCAGAGTGGCATCTATAGGGAGCGCGTGTTCTCCTGTGATCTGTCGGAGCATCTGCTGAATAGTGGCCAGGACATTCCCATGGTGTTGAGGTCTTGTGCGGAATTCATTGAGAACTATGGCGTCATTGATGGCATTTACCGCCTCTCGGGGATCACTTCGAACATACAGCGTCTACGACGCGCCTTCGATGAGGAACGTGTCCCAGATCTGGGTAACCCGGAGATGAAGCAGGACATCCATGCGGTCAGCTCTCTTTTGAAAATGTACTTCCGAGAGCTACCCAATCCGCTGTGCACCTATCAGCTGTACGACAACTTTGTAGAGGCTATCCAGGTGAAGGCCGACGAGGCGGACGAGCGGCTGCGTCTGATGAAGGAAACGGTGCTAAAGCTGCCTCCGCCGCACTATCGGTAAGTGTGTAGCTGCACAGGAGAATATATAATCACTGAGATCATGCTCAGTGGAATATCCTTAATAACAATTTTTTTCTCTTTCCTATCGACAGGACTTTGAAGTACTTGTCTGAGCACTTGCACAGGGTATCGCAGCATCACGAACGGACTGGGATGACGGACAAAAATCTGGCAATTGTTTGGGCGCCCAATTTGCTGCGCTCGCCGGCCCTCGAGTCGGGGGGCGTAGCAGCACTGCGTGGCGTGGGCGTACAGGCTGTGGTCACCGAGTACCTGATACGCAACTGTCACAACATCTTCGACGCTCTCGAAGATCACAATGCCCGGCTGACCATAGTGGGCAACGCAACAGCTGCGGCGGTAGCTGCAGCGACTGCTGCGCCGAGCGAGCTGCGTTTGGAGTCGCTGACAGACTGCGAGAGTTTGCTGGTGGAGCAGCGCGAACAGGACCAATCGCTGGGTCTGATGGAGCGGCCCAAAAGCCTAAGCACTGGCGGTGCAAAGCTAATTAGCTTGGAGGAGGCGCAGGAGCGGCATTCGCGCATCGAATGCGGCTCGGATCTGAAGCAGTCGCTGCCAATCAACATGGTAATGACCAACAGCACAGCGGCTGCCTCCAACATAGGCTCCTACATCGAAGTGGGCGGCGGTCCGTCCAGCTTGCCGGATAAATATCATACGGTGTTGTCTGTGCCGCGCAGCTGGCAGAAGCGCAAGCCGGACAAGACGCCATCTTGGAAATCTATATTCACGCGCAGCCAGCGCCAGGGCAATGAGCCAGGCCATAAGCTGATCATCGAGGGCGGGGCTAGCAGCAAAGATGCCAACGCCTCGACACGCGTCTGCTTTGTGCAGGCATCCCACGCCCATGCTAGCAAAGAGCTGTCGAAGCACGACAAACCCAAGTCCATTGAGCTGCTGGAGACGACGCGCGATGCTCGTCGCGACTCTTCGCTGGGCATTTTGGGCAAGCCGATGGAGCTGTGCATACGCTCCAATTCCATTGACAGCCTGCGCACAGTGGGCCACTCGCGCAGCGTTTCGCATGACTCTTACTTCGATCTGTTGCAGTCGCCGCAACGTGGCCACATGACCACCTGCCCGTCGCGTGAGCTCTCCGAGCTGGGCCTGAACTTCGATCGCGAAGAGCCGGAGATGCGCATCTTTTCCGAGAGCGAATCGCTGGTTAGTTCGCCGCGGGTGGGCAAGGAGAATGTACCGCCTGCCACGGGCTGTGCGACGCGTCGCATTATGCGCGCGCGACCCGAGGAGTTCTCCAGTCAGACGAACAGCGTTAATCCCAGCCCCAAGAAGCAGCCACGTCTCAATCTGTTGTCGCCCAGTGCAGCGCGCACGTTGCCCCCGTCTGTGAATCCGCAGCAGCAGCAACTTCAGCAGCCGCAGCAGGGAGGCTGTGGTCATGAACCCGCTGGTGCGGAGAACTGTTGCAAGCGCTATAAACTAGAGGATCAGCTCTCTGATATACAGTTCATTGACTGCGGCACACCGGAGCATCCGCAGCAGCAGTTCGCCAGCGTCGAGGTGCATCAGCCGCCGCCTCCGCCAAAGCCAGCGCGCGCCCAGCCGCTGCCCTCGCCTACGACTGCCGCGAGTGCGGTTCGCTACAGCTATCCCTCGGTGCAGCTGGGTGCCAAGCGCAAGGAGCAGTTGGCAGCGAAGGAGCGCTTCAGCTATCAAGGCACCTTCACACAGCAGGGCGCAAAGCGAGAGCCAGAGGCCACAGCAAGCAAATCCATGCAGTGAGTTGCTAGCTATTATAAATGTGAATTACGCCACTCTAACATTCAATCTAATCCCTTTCAGCAACGGCAGCAAGCTGCCCGTGCCCACGCCCACAACGCCTTCGCATAGTCCGCGCTACTCGCTGCTGCTGTGCGACACGGAGAGCTCGGAGAACAGCTCGGCGGTCAACACGCCGCAATATGACATGGAGCCGCTGATGGTGAACTCTGTAATGTCCGGCATATCGGGCGTCTCCTCCAACATGCAGCAACAGCAGCAGCCGTTGCTGCTGGGCGTGGATGCTGGCAGCTACCTGGGCAGCTCGCACGAGAGCCTGGGTCAGCAGCAGCAGCAGGTGAGTTGTGATAGAAATTTTGAGGATAAAGCAAGATATTTATTGCCCATCTCTATTACAGTTTCAGCCAGAACAGCGCGATATGCATGCTTTGAAGCGTGAGCTGTCCCTTGACTTGCAGCCGCAGCAGCAGTCGCGTCGAGGCGTGACGCTGCCCGTCAAGGACCTGCTGCAGGCCGCCAGCTCGCCGAACAACTCGAACTTCACGGACAACACTAGTCAGTCGGTGACGCCCAGCGAGTTTGGCTATCAGCACTTGCAGCGGCACTTGAGCATGCACTCGCTGCTGGCCACCGAAGAGAGCTCGCCCGTCTACGAGGACTTTGAGCAGACGCCCAGCAATGCGCTATCGCCCGCAAAGCATCTTCCGGCAGCTGCCATTAGCAGTCCCATCAAGTCGACTATTAGCATCACGTACAAGTCGCCAGAGAAGGAGAAGCCGCCGACTAAGCCCACGCTGCTGCTGGAAACGAATTTCGATGAGAATATTGTGTACGAGCAGGTGAAGCTGTTCAGGAACTCGGTGACGGAGGTTAATCAGATGCTGAACGAGCGACACGGCCAGAGCCTGAAGCAGATTGAAGAGGAGGATGGCAGCGCACAGATGACGCAACAGCTGTTGCAGCTGCAGAAGGAGCAGGAGGAGGAGGAAGACGAGGAGCAGCGCTGCCAGGAGCAACTGCTGTATGAGAACATTGAGCTTCGCAAACCAAAAACAGTTTACGAGAATCTACGTGGCGAGGAAATGAAACTCAACATAGCAAACAACGACGCACTGGAGCTCGAGGCGGATTTGGATTTGAATTTGGAGTCAGTGGTGAAACACCAGCCCAGTTCAGATCGTATTGAGCTGGACAGCTTGGATAGTTTGCCCAGTGTCGAGCAGAACATGGAACACGAAAAGCAAGAGCAACTGGACCAGCTGCCGCCCAGTAAATCGCCGTCGTTCAGCGTGAAAGAGTTGGCAACCAAATTTGAAAGTTCGCCCGTTGACCAGTTGCCCAATTTCGATTTCAGCCAGCGTGTCGGCTCGATTAAGAAGCCCAACAATGAGCTCAGCCTACCGCCTGTTGCAGTGCCGCCAAAGCCGCTGCTGATGCCCGTGCCGCTCAAGAAGCGCAATGCGAATGCACAGAAGATAACTCGTTCGCTGGACGAGAATGCCTTCGTACGTGAGTTCGGTGGCAAGCAGCTGCAGGATCTGACCGCATGTAAGCAGCAACAACAGCAGCAGCAGCCACAGCTGCCAATGTCAGAGCTGGATAATCGCCGCAAGAGCTTTGATTTCACGCGTCCCAAAACGCTGAATCCGCCCAAACGCCTGCCGGGCATGAGCATCACCGAGGAGATATGCCAGAAGCGCAACAACGAGTCGGTCGATCAGCTGATCACCACGCCCACCACCGAGAACCGCATTTCGCTGATACAACAGAACAATGTGCCACTGAATCCGCCTGCGAGCAACGGACGCAAGAGCGTCTTGACTGGCGTGATTCTCGACCGCGAGCGCATCGACAAGATCAAGGAGGAGCGTCGCCAGCAGCTGACCCAGAAGTACTACGGGGACACCATCAAGTCGCGCTCGAAAACGGAACTCAACTCGGCTGACGACAACTTCCAAGCCTCCGATTCGCTGCGTGTCAAGTCGAAGTCGCGCGGCGATATGCATTCGTTGCAGAAGGACATGGATATGAATCTGAAGCAGTTGGCGCGCGCTGGCGCTGGCTCTGAGAGCACACTGCACCAGCAGATCGACTACAGCACTCAGCATCGTGTGCGCAGCATCTCGGACGAGAAGAATCAGAATTGTGATAACAGCAGCAGCAGTGTCAACGGCACGAATGGAGGCGCAGCCAATCAGTCGAACCTGGTCAAGTCGGTTGCCCAGAAATATGTGCAGAACAATGCGCCAGTTATCACAGCGATCACCACATCAACGATGCCTGGAAAGTTCGAGCGTGGCATCGGGAATCGCGAACGTCTCTCGAGGAACTCCATGCCCCATCCGATAGCCTCCACAGAGAGCAATGCGAGTGTCAAGTAAGTAGTTGACATGGATGATTGCTAGGAGACATAAGCTGTATATATTTAAAAGTAAAGCTGTTAACAGATGTTAGAAACAAATGTAAGATAATAGCTGCTAAATTAGTTCTGATCATGCTAATGAAGATCTCTTAGTCTATTTAACACAACAGCTAATAAGAGAAACAAATTTAAGTTGTGCGCATGTTAACGTAAGAATGTTAGATTACAGTTGTTAACAGATGTTATGCGAGTCTTAAAGTTAGCATCGATATTAACAAGTTTATAGATATAGCTAATGTACTGTTTTCTGAATAATATCGTATATATTTAACGTGAAACTAACTATATGAAATTATATTTTGTATTAATTTTAGTTACATATATCTCCAGTTATTAACTCAACTCAATAACTTTTCTATTTGCAGCAACAGAGAAAAGATCTCACCACAATTCTCAATACGCGATGTGACTGCGATGTTCGAATCTCGTTCACAAAACCAATAGACATTTAGGCGACATCGAATACAAAATAATTATATATATAATTATATATCTAGATAGCAGAGAGCAAGAGAAGAAGCTGAGGAAGTATGAAATGGAGTAAAGGAGCGGCCGCGTTATATAGTTTATTTAGTTTTTAAAATTCTATATACTAAACGCATATTCGGACAAGCGTTCTCAAATGTGCATCCATCCATATATATGTATATATAGATATGTATATTGGATACTGGACTAAGCGGCACCAAAGACATGCAACACAAAGATCGCCGCTGGATATGATATAAATATGTATATATATATGGACGATATATATATATATATATATATATATATATATATAGCGGAACAAAATTCAATTTTGTTTGCTATCAAAATGAATATGACTAAAAAAAAGACCCAGATCCTAGGCGTTAAGTTTATCTATATATAACATATAGAGCACATATATATAAAATCGTTTATTTGTGTAATTATTGCATTTCATTTGACTTGACTTGATTTTTTCGGTTTGTTTATTGTGTGATTTGTTTCATAAATGTTGAATTCAAAAATTGACGAGGAAGAAAAAGAATATTAAAAAATTAAGTGTAAATTGAGAGCGCAGAGTTTTTATTCTTAAAACTTGACTTAATTTAAGTTTTTGCATTTCGACGCAACTTTGAGCGAGTTGTCTTAAGTATATTATTATTATTATATTATTATTATGACTATTTTTATTAATAGTATGCAATTAATTTATATAGATTTTTTATCTAAATCACAAAGCTTAAAAATAAATTACAAATTCAATTTTAATTATGAACTATTTTTATTTAAGCCTAAACACTTGTAAATACTCTACGCTTGCTTCACTAAATGCGGCTTACACAAAAAACTGGACTTAACAAATCTGTCAGAAATGAAATACAAAAGATATGCAAATGAATTCCAACTAAAAACTTTGTTTACCAGTCTCCCAATATTTTGTAAAGATGTATACATAGCATAGATCTGTGTAGAACCTGGTAGCATAACACTTTGCAAACACAATGGTTGTTTATAGGCTAATTATGGTTACAGTTCGCTATGAAGAGAACAGTAGAATAAAGAAATTTTAGGAGTCATCAATCAAGATTAAATAAATAAAAGGAAAAGAAACGAAAGAAGAAAAGTTTTTAGAATTCCGAATATCTCCAATGGCAAATTTGTTAAGTCCCGCTTAAGGCATGCGAATATAAACATATAAGCTGCCCTATATATATATACATATATATTTATATATTGATAAAGACCAATAAAAACAAAATCAAAGAAGAGCAGTACTAAAAGCTAACTTATTTAATGGATATTTGCTCTATAATCGCTCGCGTATGTCTTCAAATTTTATCTACTAGTGAAATTTCAGCTATAAATAGTTTTTATTAAAGATTGCAACATCTTTATCCTTTAGTCTCGAGCCAGCTGCCAAATTTTTTATGAAAATTGAAAATATTGAAAAATCTATTAACTTAAAGAAATAAAAGCAGAAATCGAATTGTAATACAAACAATAACTAAATAGAAAGCTTTAAAAATAAAACAAATAAGTTAGCATTTGATATATTTTGATAAACGGAAATAATAATAATGAACAACAATAATAAATCCAGATTTTAGTTATAAACAATTGTATTGTATAATGACTGACAGCTAAAGCGGAGAAACAGTTGCGAATAAATTACATTACATGCATATACGCGTTACTATATACAAATACATAAATACACACATAAATATATTTATTATAATGTATGTGACTAACAACCAATCAAACTCGGCTACGGGCTAGATCTGAAATCTGAAATCTGTAGCTGAAACATTAATTCTAAAGCAGCAAAACACAAGCAACAATAACAATAAACGAACAATGTAATGCATATATTTAAACAAATATATATATACACATATATACAACTTCTTTTTTCATGGTAAATTGTGGGTCCTTAAAATATGTATGGTATGTTATGAAAGATAGGGGAGCACTGAAATTGTAGATCTTAGTCCTATGCAACCAACTCAATATATTTATATTAACCTTACATATATGATCGATCGATCAAGCGACATCATAATTAAGAAACTGCGTGCACTAATCTTTCTTGGCATTGTAGGGATTTAAATTCATTAATTTGTTTTTTATGATTTTAAGTGTTTCCATATATCCGAATTCCAAATTCTACTGTCTAAGGTGTATGATATCTAATTTACCTAGCTAGAGCGCTCTTGAATGTTCCTGATGTGCTAAATCAAAAGACTTAACTTCCGGAGAAAATGATTATAAGTGTCATAAGGCCTTAATTTGAACAATCCATCAATCACAGAATAACACAATCCCTGTAAATATTGGTTACTATTAGAAGGTATAGACCGTATATATAAATCCATCAAAAACGTACCTCTTATGTATGTTTTATAGCCATTCAACGAAGGTAACCGAAGAATTGTTTTCCTCACGCAATTATTTATTTTAAATTGGCCCGGCAACCGAAGTTGCTAGGCACCACAAAAAATTCAGTTTAGACTCATTAGAGTGCTCCTCTCCACGGAAATCTTTAGTAAAAGGCGAAAGATTTATTCGACAACTGAAGAGAAGCCAGAGTGACGGAGAAACAAACAAACCCGCTGACTCTACCTTACCCCTACGTTAACTAATTGAGAATTACAAGAAACCTGCCTTACCTGGCCAAGCCTTAAAGTATGCTACACATAAGTGTGCACAGGTAAGCAAAAGGTGTTCAAAGTAATTCTCAACTGGTTTTGGCTGTGCGTCAATGGAGTACTGAATACATAGCATTCGAAAGTTATCGCTTCTCGGCCTTATGGCTAAGATCAAAGTGTAGTATCTGTTCTTATCAGCTTAACATCTGATAGTTTCTCCATTGGGGAACAACAAATGTTAAACTGATTTTTGGAATCAGACGGAGTGCTAGGGGCTTGCTCCACCTCTGTCACGGGTTGGCCCGGTATTGCAGTACCACCGGGATTTCGGCCCAACTGAATAATACATAAACTAGAAAGTATGCAAAAGCCTTATGCTATCTCGAGGTTTTAATAATAACTTTTCTGCTTAGGTTAATTTTAATAATATATCTAATTGTGCAAGTAGCGCGCATTTGAAGCCTTTTATTTTGTTGAATTGGCGACAGTTTACTTCCGTTCAAATTAGGGTTGGTCGGTCCAGAACAGCTATTTTTCTTGAACTCTTCGGTCAAAAATTTGGACTTCTCAGCAAACGCCAAGGATGTGTTAACGTGGTTGCATCATTACAGACACCCGGCAACGATGTTTGAGTTTTAAATTTTCAATTGCAATTTGATGGATCCTTTTTATACTGACATTGTTTGCAACTGGGGGCAAAATTTCACGCTTGCAACTGTCGAATTTAATTGGTTCTTACCATAGAAACTCGGAATTTTTTAGAAATTGTCATTTGTATTTCTGTGGCGATAATGATGATAGCCCCGCCTTCGCTCGATTTTCGTATTCGTTTGTGTTCCTCAGCTGATAAATGCTTCTCACGCATTTTTTCAAAGGAAAACAATTTTTTTCTCAACTTTTTATTTTTTAATTTTTGTTGAACAAATGCAAACTAAATTGATTTTGAATATACTCTACTTATTTACTAAGAAAATCACGCTACTTAAATGCGAGATAACGGTACTAAGAATGATGATCAAGGAAAAATTATGGAAACAAATTCTAAAATTATAAAAATAGATAGCAACAACAGACTTTTGTATACGCAGAACATATGTTTCGATATTATTTAGGAAAAGACATATATATGTATGTATAATGCACTGAGATATATCTATCTATCATAATTATCTTTATCTTTCGATGGGAAACTTTATGGAAATCTCAACAATTTTGGTTCGACATTTAGATATATCGTAGGGGAGATTGTAGATGAATTTTAATATGATATTATATTTCAATATTTTGTTTGAAGTGTGGCTGGCGAATATGATATTCGTCTATATCTGAAAAAATTTAGCTTCGAGATTCAGATAGCTAAGAGATTCAGATATTAGTTGTTTTGTTTATTTACATACATTTATTATTTGTATGGTCATTGAATATGAAAATCCTTTCTAGTGTAACTCACAAGTACCTGACAATGGCTTCATGTATCATGTATGTATTTTGATTTAAAATATTTCTCTTCGCAATAATCAACCATCACATCCGTTCCAAATTTTCCTTTAAGCAATGATAGTTTGTTTATCCTCTTATAGTTTTCGAAGTTTGGGAATAGCTCTGCCTTCGAATAAAAAGAAACTTAAGAACAGCAGCCTAATTAGATAGCTCATCCTGGTAGCTTCATTATACTCATTATATATAATTTTAAGTGATTCATCTTTTTATATGGTATATGCCTCATAAGCGGAATAATGTAAGGTCAGTGATAAGACTAGGCCGTTTCCTTTCGACGCCGTGAAGTAGCCATCCACTGGCACTAGATACTAGCTGGCGGGTTTAAAGCAAATTAGTCCACCTTTGGCAGCTCAGGGCTCATGCGGCTTTGAGGTATGACGGAGATTCAATTCAGCTAAGTCATAAAGCTGAGCGAACAATATGCCGAGGCTTTGTTCTTGTCCTTGTTCATAAAGGGGTTTTTGTGCGCTCTGTTATTTTTTGATTAACTGGTCCGCCTGCTGTGAGTGAGTGAGTGGGGCGGGAGGCGATGGAGATGGGATAAAAAGGACATCACGTGAGAAAACTAATTTGATTAAATTGCCACAGAAACGAACAGCGTGAGACGCGCTGCTTCAATGACAATGACAATACAACGACACAGCGGCGAGCTCTTATCGCCTTCGAAGCATCAGCCAGACGGAGGCAGCTCTCTGTATAGCTATATAGCCATATATAATATAGCTGGCTACTTAGGACATGAACAACCACCCGGAACAGGTAGCACAGCATATGCATATATATATCTTTATGTATATTTATATGCGGGTTGTTTTGAATGCACTAAACGCTGTGCATAAGTGTGAAAACCTTTGCATCCTGCAGAGTCCCTTGTCCTGCCTCTAGCCCCGGCACTCTCTGTTTGGGTTGATTGACGCTGATAGGGCACGTGTTGGCAATTATTTGAGAATAAACATGAAAAGCTGCTGCTGGTCAAATCAGATGACTTCTTGTTGAGCACGCCAAACAGGCTGTCAGTCCGTCTCTCAGGCAGACAGACGTTCAGGCCCGACTTGCAGACGGTAAGTGGAATGCCTTGGCATTTCCTCATCATTAAAATTTGATGAATAAAGTGTTTAGTGAATGAATTTGTGAGGACAAGAGGTTTTAGTACTTTTAAGCCATTGTTTTATTGAATGGTTGGGAGCCTTTAAGACACACAAATCAACGTTTCATCTCGATACAATTATAAGTCAATTTCGGTTTCGATTGGATTCAAGGACGATTTGAAGCCCTGACAAATCATTTTGTTTGCTTACAAGTTTATTAAGCGTTTATCTTCATTATACCCTGAGCCCATTGAAAATGGGAAATCAGGGTATAATGGTTTTGTGAAAATGTATGTAACAGGCAGAAGGAGGCGTGCCACACCCCATAAAGTATATATATTCTTTATCAGCGCGACAAGACGAGTCGATATAGCCCTGTCCGTCTGTCCGTCCGTCCGTCTGTCCGTCCGTCCGTCCGTGTGAACGCTGAGATATTTTTAAGTACGCAACGTAGAGACTTGAAATTTTACATGAATACTCGATAATACCATACGCTGCACAAGTTTATAAAACTTTTCCGATAACTCATTCCATTTCGATTTTATGAGCATTTATCGATAATTTTAATGTGTTTTTAAGGCGTGGTTTGTACATCGTTTGAGCTAGAGATTTCAAATTTGCTGTGTAGTTGCGTGCAATGAATACGAAAATTACGTAATCTTTAGATTTTGGATGCCACGCCCCATTCGCCCACAATAGCCCCTATTTGTAAAAAGCGCAAATCAAATACTAAAGACTTGTGCTTTGGCACATACATACATATGGATGCCATCAATAAGTTGTAAAAGTTTGATGCAGTTAGTCCATCGCTAAGAAAAGTTATTAAGCAATTAAGTTTCCATAGTAATGCCTACATTGCAGCCCAAGCGCAGTCGCTGCGTCAACTGCGCAGTTGGCAGAGCGCGTGCTTATGCTTGCGTGCATATATGTGTGTGTGTGTATGTGTTGTTTATATGCATGCATAAAAGATGCGTAGAATGATTTGATATTTGGGTCTTCACAGGGCTCAGGGTATCCCATAGTCGAGCAGTCTCGACTAGAGCATTCTTACTTGTTTTAGATGTAGTAATTCAAGAATTCAGTTCGATGTCTATTGAAAGAGCGGTAAATGTATAAGCTACGAATAATTTGTAGTTTCAAAATTACGATTTTAATTGGTTTTTTTTTCTTTCTTTTTTTTTTTTTTTGACTATTAGTATTATAAATTGGGTTTAATTTCAAAATGAAGCCTTAAAAGCTCTGTTTGGCCAAAATATTAAATTGTAAATATGTGTACGTATAGATTTCCAGTTGGTTATAATGACTTTTAATCATAGTGTGCAAATGAACATCCACCGCATCAACTCACGCGATCCGCTCACGATTGAGATCGAAAAAATGCATTCACCCTCGATCCCACTCTGAGCAAGATTTTTTTGTTTTCATACGTTTTGATCAGGAATTGATCGTTTTGCGTTGAGTCTTTTGCGTTTTGCTCTTTGCGCGATGTTGCTCAGCAAGTGATGGAAAAAATTTTTGATCATTTGAAATGATCTTTGGAGTGTGAGCAAGAGCGCAATAGATCGCTCTTTGCATATATTGGAGCGTGAGCAAGAGCGCAATAGATTTGCTAGCGAAAACAACCCCCGAATGTATGTCTATGCATGCATACCAAAAGATTTTTTGTTGCCGCGACTGCGTCATAAAAATCCCGACCGGACTGAGACAAAAAAAAACCCAACAAAAAATGGTTTCAGTCCGAGCGAGAGCAAAATCCCTGAGTGATCGCGACAGACGATCACTCGCGGACTTTTTTTCGAAAGAGTCAGCGAAAGAAGATCTTGCGCTGACTTTTTCGAAACGGGTGATGCTCATTTGCACGCTCTGCTTTTAATACATTTTTATCAAAATTTAATGATTTTTTATTTTTAAAATTATAAAAATGTTTTCTACTAAGCCAACAACCTTATATTAATCAATGTGAAAAACAAAATTTGGTTGGCTATTACGTGCTTAAAAGCTGAGAAGATACTTCCATATCTGCAAAATACTTATGTCATATCCCGAAATTATAATTCAATTTATATCCTTTTAAGTTTCTTTGAAAAATATTTGTTTGTCTGTTCTCATTGGCTGTATATAAAATTGGAAAATAAACAAGGACAAACAATTAAAATTTAAACTCAAAAATAAATTTGTTATTTATTTATTTCGTTAAGATACATGTGCATGTATTTGTACTTATGCGTGTACTTTTATCAACTAGTATTCCTATACATATATTATATATGATATATATGATATATATAATGTTCAATGTTCAATGTAAAACCGCAAACAATGGTAATCAACGTCTATTAAAGCTAAAACAATTTACTTGCTTAAAGAACTTGGCCTCATACCACCATTTCCATACTATACATACATACATGTATCCATTACGGCACTTCTAAACGTTTGCCTAGATCGCCAAAAGTCAACACTAGTTTCAATTTGTAAACTATGAATTTTGTGTCTAGGTTACTTTTAACTAGGAAATACATGGAATAAATGCCATAGGCTACGCCCATTTCAGCCAGTGCTGCCCTTCTGTTCGCGAACCCCGTTCGATTCAACAATAGGAATCATTTTTGTAAATCTAATTTTATGACAATTACGCGCTGCAAATTAAATCATAGCAATAAATAGCTGCGAATCAAACAAATGTATCAAAATAACAATATCTATATATATGTGTGTGTGTGTCTGTGTGTTCCGACTGATGATAAAATCATTTAGAAAATGCCAGCAAATTACAAACTGCCCCGCCCACCCGTCCAGGCGCTCGGAGGGTGCTCTACGAGTCTGCCCAGACCCGGACCTGGACGCGGACCCGGACCCAGCCTCGTGTGCACATATTTCGATGTAATTTAATATGTGGCACGCGTTTGGTAAACTTTTCTTTTTTTGCTCGCAGGACGAACAGGATATGCTCGGCTCTGCGGCTCAATTGTTGCCAATGAGAGCAATTGTGTTGCTGAAGGCAGCCAGTGAAGGACAGAGGTGGCGGGAGGCAAGAGGCTGATGGCAGAAGGGTGGGAGGCGGTAGGGTAAGGGCTTTGTGAGGGGTAATTGCATTTGTTAGCGCTCTAATTGTTTGGGCGGGCGAAAGGTTACTCTATGCCTAGGATGACAACAAGAGGCTTTTAATAAGCATAACCCCATTGGCAGGCCAGGTCTTGCCACTGAAAAGTGCCTCGGAACGTGGACAAAACTTTTGCAAACGTGGGCGTGCAAATGGACCCACCCGAATCCTCAGCTCCGACAGAGCCTACAATTAGGAATATGTGAAATTAATGACCGTGATCCTCTCTCCTTGTATAATATAATTAAACACATTTAGCAAATGAATTGACATCTAATTAGACTATTACGTGAATTGAATCTATGTGACCCAAGCGTCTGCAAAAATTATCAAATATGCCAATAGATGATAGATGAGTAATTTATGAATATTTCAAAATTTGTGTCTTAAAGAATCCTAAATTCATTTTGTAATTTCAAAAAGCATATTAAGCCTCGATATCAAAACATGACTAGTGAAATGAAATATTTTTCGAGGTTATTTTGAGGTATTCCATATTAAAATATATAGTCGGCGGGCTTGAACCCCATTGAAAATTTATGGGGAGACATTAAGCGAAGCGTCGCAAAGGAAAAGCCGTCCAATAAAGCTCAACTCTGGGTAGTTATCCAAGAAGCATGGCGGCAGATCCCAGTTAAGCGTTACCAGGACTTGGCGGATTCGATGACGTGCAGGTGGCAAGCCATTATTGCCAATAAGGGTTCCAGGGTTCATTGGCGACCAGAATTTATAGCTTCTAATAGTTTGGAATCGACTGATTTTTTATATTTACTATATAGTAAATTCTATTAAAACAAGTAAGAGTGCTCTAGTCGGGACTGCTCGACTAGGGGATACCCTGAGCCCTGCGAAGAGCCAAATATCAAATCATTCAACGTTTTTTTATGCATACATACAAACAACACATACATATGCACGCACGAATAAGGGCGCGCTCTGCCAACTGCGCAGTTGACGCAGCGACTGCGCTTGGGCTGCAATGTGGGCATTGCTATGGGAATTTAATTGTTATATAACTTTTCTTAGCGATGGACTAAGTGCATCAAACTTTTACAACTTATTTATGACATTCATATGTGTGTATGTGCCAAAGCACAAGTGTCTAATATTTGATTTGCGCTTTTTACAAATAGGGGGATATTGGGGGCGAATAGGACGTGGCATCCAATTTCTAAAGATAACGTTATCTCCGTATTCATTACACGCAACTACACAGCAAATTTGAAGTCTCTAGCTCAAAAGATGTACAAACCATCGATAAATGCTCATAAAATCGAAATGGAATCAGTTATCGGAAAAAATTTATAAACTTGTGCAGCGTATGGTATTATCGAATATTCATGTACAATTTCAAGTCTCTGCGTTGCGTACTTAAAAATATCTCAGCGTTCACACGGACGGACGGACAGACGGACAGACGGACAGACGGACAGGGCTATATCGACTCGTCTTGTCGCGCTGATCAAGAATATATATACTTTATGGGGTGTGGCACACCTCCTTCTGCCTGTTACATACATTTTCACAAAACCATTATACCCTGATTTCCCATTTTCAATGGGCTCAGGGTATAATAATTAAATAAAATTCTTTATCAACTGTTCGCTTTGTATATAGTAGAACGTATTTTGTTGATAGCTCGATACAGATCTATGCAAAACATTACAATATCTTAAGACTCTTCAATATACCCTGTTTGGGTTTTTTATTATAAAGGATCTGCCGCCTTTGACCCCAGAGGATGTCGGCACTTGAGGCGTGCCCCTTTTTGTGGCACAGGCGAAAACAAAGTACCCCTAGCTGAGTGAACTAAATCGGAAGGATTCTGTTGCTCGTTTCAGAAGTTAATTTACCGAGAATCAAAACTCAAATGCGGATGCAGCAATCGAGCGGCATCTGAGAAAGGCCGCCGTTCGTAACCTGATCTTTGACACACTCCAACCTTGATTTCAGGGAATTATGCTAAAAAAAAAACAATGAGAAGACGTCGCTTCACAAAAGGATTTGCTATGCAAACTGACACAAAATGTTGTAATTGCCAGTAGAGACAACAGCACCCCCTCCCTCTCTCTCTCTCTCTCTCTCTCTCTTTCTCTCTCACCCTCTCGCTTAACCGCAAGACGCATTTGCAATTCGATTCCAGATTTTTATTATTATAAAAATTAGGCTTAGCACGTCTGATGGGCACGTGTATCGCCCATGGATTCAAATGATGTTAGGCAAAATGTTCCCACACCTCCGTTACATTAATGTTAATAGCTCTCTCTTGATTTATATCTCTGTCTCTCTCGCTCCGTAAATTTAACACACGCTGCATGCTCTTCCGCACGTTCACGTCAAATGAACCAAGAAAAAAAAATACAAAAACAAGAAAATCATAAAGAAAACAATGGCACCGACCCGCTGAAGTTGTCAGTTCCGGGGCGCAGTTTAAGTGCTCGCAACAAGCAGCTTGTGTCAGTTACTAAGGGGCTCGCTAGTAGACAGCTTATGGCCACGCCCCAGCCCCACTGCAATGCCAGCTAAGGCTACCTATACCTGATAAATAATGCCAGAGATTTCAGCTAAAGCGACTTAATTGCATGTCACAATTACACTGAAAAAAATTTGATGAGTGACTTAAAAAAGTGGGAGAATTTTAATAATTTTCTTTTTTTATTAAATTTCATATATATTAATTCAAAACCTTTGATATCAGAATATATGTGATATCTAAGGTTTAAGTTAATATTGCCAACATCCTTTAAATATCTATTGGAATTATAAAATATTATTCTTATAAACATACTTTCAGATGAACGCATATTTTATAGTTAATATTTATATAGAAACTCAAGAAGTTCAAGAACTGAGCTGATTCTGAATAAGAGTATAACTTAAAAAAAATACTTCCGACTTTGATCTGCTATATTTGACTTCATTTAAAATTCAACTACTTCTATGCAAATAAAATTTCCATTTTCAGCATTCACCTTTTTATGTCAGTGTAGTGCTCTGCACAGATCATACTCCTTATATACATACACACACACACACACACACACACACAAACACATTCATGTATGTGTGCGTGTTCGCATCTAATGCGCCCGCTTTAGGGCTTTAACCTAATAATGATGTTCGACTTACTTTGCGTGACTTATTTTATTAATAAAACGAGCAAATTTGTCTTGCTTTTTGGTCGCAGCCATCGCACAAGCACACACACACACACACACGCACACATTCACAGAGTCTATACACACACACACACAGAGATAGTATCCTTTGCTAGCTCGCGGTCCCCTTCCACCGCTTACCCAGGTCTTAGCTAGCTAGCTTTCCATTGCCATATGCTCGCTGTGCGTGCGACAAGGACAAGCAGCTGCTTGCTGCGGCAACCCCAAAGCCCAGAGTGCGCTGATTGGCTGCAGCAGAATGCCAGGACACACCCCCTGCGAGCTAGCCGGCTGATGGGCTGCCCGTCACGGGCTGAGATGGGCTGCGTAAAGCTATGCCAAACGATTGAATTACGGCCAAGTTTTTTTCATTTACGTCTTTTGCCTAATTGCCAGAGCTTAGAGACGGTCGTCCGGAGAGTGGGAGTGGCAGTGGGAGAGCGAGAGGAAGGTAGGTATAGCTGACAGCTCAGGCTAATGCGTATTATGGGTACATTAGACAGACACAAGCGGATGGTGGTGGTACAGTTGTGCACGCATGCAAACAGCTGTGGCCCACATTACGCATACGCATCGTTTGCCAGACAAAAACTGTGCCTGTCCGCCCGGACGTCTGTCTGTCTGTCTGTCTGTCTGTCTGCCTAGGCAGCCATCAGTCAATAATTTAATTATAATAATTGTGGCATTTAATGTATTTAATGCATGCACAACACAATGGCGGCCATGACACGTTAATTATGGGGGCAAAATGGCGGCTGCAGCCGCAGTCGCAGTCTCCGTCAGCGTCAGCGCCAGCCGCAGCTGCGATCGAGTTATTTGCGGTTAACATGAACCAATTAAACTTAGCAACTATAAAAGCACACAGTGAAAAAAATAATAGTATGGATGTAAAGAAAACAAAAAAATTACAAAAATAAAAAATTTCAAAAAATAAATAAAATAAAGTAATAAAATTTGACTTGAGCTTACTCAATATTAAAATTTATTAGATTTTGCAGTTTTTTCATTTAAAATAATATTTCAATTATTTCAATGCCATAAATAAATTTAAAAATAAAAACAATAATTAAAATAAAATAATATAAAAAAAAATAGTTAATAAATTTAGTAATTAATAAAATTCAGAGATTTTGAGCTCGTTTATCTTAACAAATTCTGAAAATATTCAAATTTTGACCATAATAAGCCATCATTTTCGACTGTGCACAGTTAAGGGCCGACAAATCAGAATACTATATAAATGTATATATATAAATATATATTTATATTAATATACATACGCATACATATATAGTCAGCATATATATATATATATGTGCCTATACCTATATAGTTGTCTAGATAAAATGCCAGCATTGTGGGGCCGAAATCAAGCGGTGCAAATGGCTAAATTGCATTCGGCCGTAATGTTCATGTTGTGCGAGGGAGACAACCATATATGCTACACATGCAAATGGGGGTGTGTTCACACACACAGCGAAACGCACACATAGATGAGGGACATGTATATATATGGCTGTGTGTGTGTGTATTTTTGGGTGCCTGAGCAGCGAACCGCAAGTGCATTGCCTGCTTTTGGGGGTGGGCTGCTGTGCCGTGGCTCAAACCGGGACATCGCTTAGAGCGATTTGCTGGTTGATGTGCGGTGATTGCCGCAAACTCAACGCGACCGTCAACGAGCAAACAACATAAGCGCGACGGCCAGGACTCGAGCAGGAGCAGGACATGATGTCAGCGCTAAATGAGAACAGCCTCAGCCCAGTTGCAACGGCAACTGCAACGGCGACGGCAACTGCAACTGCGGCAGCGGCTGCTGCAGCTGCAGCTGCAACTGTTGCCAGCAGCAAGTGCTCTGCCACAGCGACCACAATGCTAACCACAAAAACGCCATTTTCCATCGAGCACATATTATTTCAAAACTTGAACAACAACAACAGCAACAACAACAATAGCAATCAAAAGTGCAACAAATATTCAGTGAAAAGTGCCAGGAGCAATACGAGTGCCAGCTCCATATCCGCCATATCAAATACCCTTTCGAGTGGCAGTGCCAGTGCCAATAGCAGTGCAAGTGCATATGACAATAACAGATACCCTGTAAATCCAACGGCGTCGGCCTCGGCGCGCCACACAAACAGTCCGCACCACTCGGCAGCGATTTATACCAGCGAGGACTACGTCAAGTCCATGCACAGCCAACGGTAAGTGCTATGGATAGCTGATCGACTTTTGGTCGAATTAAGTTAGATTGCAAGGTCCCGATCTACGAATGAATTCAGTTGATGTTCGATAATCTTAAAAGGCACGCGAAAGAGTTTTCCAAAAACTTTTGGCTGTGAAATTTACTTTGAGCTTTTGAAAATTAACGAAAATAATTTCAAATGAAATCCTTTTTGCAGACTACAATTTTAAGTACTACAACTTTAAGTAGAATATTTTTGGCAATAGTAAAGCTTAAATGTTGTATTTAAAATACTCAAAGAATGTGCATTAAATATAGATAAATTCTCTATATAAGATTTAATTTACCAAATAAAATTCAAATTTAAACTAAGTTCAAGAGACTCTGAAGTACCAGTGAAAGAGATTCAGCAGTGAATTCTGTATCTCCGATGAGTGAGTTGCAGCGACCTATAATAAAGTGAATGATGCTACAAGGAATCCTTCTCTCTTTTATTGCAAATTCTTATCGATTCAATTATATCTGTTGCCATGGTTTGGCGGAAGTGTTACCTTATGTGCCTATACTAGATCGTTTCTACTTTGGGGATCGTAAAAAATTCCATGTACATACCAATAGTTAATGTTGGCATACTTCAACAATTTGGCTAAATCAGATAAAGATACAGATATAGATACAATTTTGGAATAATGCTAAAAACACATTGAAACTATTTTTTGGGCGAATACTTTTGAATGATATAAATATAGCTGATATATAACCAGATTTCTCATGTTAGATGAAAAAAAAACCAAATACCTACGTAAGATTTCAATAAAAATTAATTGGAATCTGAAGAAAATTCAGAATATTCTTATTTTAATAATATGTTCATAATATCTAATAATTTTTGACGAGTATGAACATAGGTAAAACTTCGTTTGCAATTCATTGTATATTCCTGAAATAAATAAAAAGGTGTTAAGGATAAAAAATATCTTTGTTCTAGTTTACTTTGGATTTAAAATAATTATTTTGCATAAAATCTGAATGTTCCAATATGTAATATGCAGTTTTTTCTGCAATTCAAGGCTTTCAAGATTCATTTTCTCATTAGAAGATCCAATAATTCTTGATCTGTTAAAGTTGAAACAAAACTTACATATACTTAATAAACTACACTATCAAAATAAATATACATTTTTGTATTTTTGAGGCAAATGTAATAAAATAAAATATATATCTTTATTTGAAAAGATATTCACAAAATACTTTTAAAAACAAACAGAGCTCTAAGCACTCATCACATCCAAAGCCACTAGCACAGTCACTAACCTTTGATACTCTTTATTCTTCCATATACAGGCTTAAAAGAGCACAATTTGAACACCTCCCAAATCGCACACTTTCATTGAGAATTCGATGTACTCATCCATAATTCACGTTCTCATTTCATAATAATTCATTCATCTAGCTCACATCAGTTTACTCTCACATCTTTATAACATTGAACACATTTTAAAAAAAATTTTCTATGCCTATGTATCATACAGTGGTTGTAAAATTTCACACAGAAATGAAACCCTTAATAAAATGTTATAGTCTTAAAAAAAAAAAAGAAACAAACACAATATGGTTTTTGTTTACAAATTTTTATCAGATACAAATTTAAATCTTTATTCAAACGGTTTTCTGCTACCTTTCATTTAAGGAAAGAAAAATGTTCACAGTTGATACACACATAAAATTAGTGTTAAATATATATGGAAAAATATATGAAATATAGACAGTAAATATCTGTGCAAGCTTTTCACAGTTTATAAGTTATTTTAAAACTATAAAAATTGTGAAAATATTAACTTTTTATAAAATCAATTTTAGTATATTCAACTACATGTAGTACATCTTTAAAGACAACCATTATAATATGGAGTTGAATGAGCATGGTCAAACAGTTTCACCAACTTGGTTCAGTGATATTTGTGTGGGATTGTAAATCTAGTAGACTCCAATATTTCAGTTTCCGAATTAAGACGTTAGCGTTTAGCATACATAAAACTAACTCTTTTTGCTACTCTTAACTTACAATCTCCAACTGCAGTGCACACCAGCAGAGGTCAGCAGCCGCACATTATGGCCACTCGAATTCGGGGCCATCTGGCGAGCCAAGTGTACAACAAATGACAGCAGCAGCAGCAGCAGCGGCGGCTGCAGCACCACCAGCACCACCCCCGCCACCGCCTGCAGCGAGTGCTCCGAATGGAGTGCTGTATCCAAGTGCTGGGTATGGCGAACACGGCTTCTTGCAGATGACCCTCGGCTATCTGTCGCCCTCGTCGGGCACGTACAAGTCGGTGGATCCCTACTTCTTGTCCCAAGGTAAGTTTGCTGTTCCTCTGCGTGTCGACGCTCATTAGCGACACCCGAATGTCCCAAAAGTTGTGCCGGCACAAATGGCTCTCTGGCAGCGTGTAATGCAATTAATGTGTGGCCCCCACTTTTGCAGCCAGCCTGTTTGGAGGAGCGCCCTTCTTCGGCGCGCCCGGTTGTGTGCCGGAGCTGGCCCTCGGCTTGGGCATGGGTGTGAACGCGCTGAGGCATTGCCGGCGTCGTAAGGCGCGCACCGTCTTCAGCGACCCGCAGCTGTCGGGGCTGGAGAAACGTTTCGAGGCGCAACGATATTTGTCGACGCCGGAGCGCGTGGAGCTGGCCACGGCTCTGGGTCTAAGCGAGACTCAGGTCAAGACCTGGTTCCAGAATCGTCGCATGAAGCACAAGAAGCAGCTACGGCGACGCGACACTGCCAATGGTGAGTGGAGAAGAAAACGAAGAAGAAGAAGAAGATGATGAAGTGGAAGTCTCTTAGTCTTAGGACCAACTTTTGGCCTTTTTAGAAGTTTCTTTGGCCAATTAGCTTGGAGCTCCTTTTGACGAAACTTTTCCTCAAGTTTTATTTGGCCCCTAATCAAATTAGTTGTAAAATTTTTGGCAATTTTCTGGCCCACAGAACCCGTTGACTTCTCACGCACCGAGTCGGGCGGCAAGCAGCAGGGCGAGCCCCACAGCCCAGCAGCAGTCGCCACAGATGCCAAGTCCAAGTTGGGCCAAACGACAAGTCAGCAGCAGCAGCAGCACCAGCAGCAGCTGCAAATGTGCTTCCTGCAGCATGGCTACTCCACGGACGACTACTCCGATCTGGAGGCGGACAGCGAGGATGATGAAAATTCTAGCGACGTGGATATTGTGGGCGATACGAAACTCTATCAGCTCACATAGGACGTACGTGTGTAAAGAGTTGGCCATTCATAGGCTTAATGTGTGTAAAAAATACCAGAATATTCAAAAATACCACACTTCTTAAAAACAAAATAAAGAATTGACAAATATTTATGTTATATTTGAAAATTTTTCATGGTTTTATTAAAAATATTTATATTTATTTATTTGTTTTTTTTTTGCCTGTTTTGTTTATATTCTTGAAATAAAAAATATACAAACAGTAGTATAAATTTCTAAAAACAAAAAAATACCACACTACAAAAAGTAATTTACAATTTCGAAAAATTTGAATTCGAAATCTTACTGTGATTTTTTTAGTTTTATCTATTCGATATTTTAATTTATTAGATTTGTACATAAATAAGTGTTCACTTAAAGATAAATTTCAGTTTTATTTGTTGGTATTTTTTAATATAATGTTAAGTTGAACTCTATGATTACTGTGTTGAATAATACTAGTACAGTATAGTATTTTGCTTTATCTATAATTGATTATTTTCTCTTGTAATATTTTACATTTTCTTTCCGAATTAACGGTACATTTAAGTATTTGTGGTAATTTCCGTATTTTTGCTGGTATTTTATGCACACAAAACATACCATATCTAGTCTATACAACTTCCAGCTAATCAAACTCTGTAAATAGCGATCACAATAAGATTAACCAATCGAGCGCGAGTCTAGTCACAGTTAAATTTAAGAAAAGTTTATATACACACATACATTAAAGTAATACACAAAAAACAGATAGTGATTTTATTCGAGTACTTCCATTTAAGATCTCGCTCCTTATCTCCCTATCACTCTGTCTCTCTCAGAGTATATAACTCTCTTTATAGTTGTATATTTATGTGTTAGACGGCTTAGTTTTAACGCTTTCAATAAAAACTCATGTGAAAAATAAAAAAATAACAGTTTCTCGAGTTCCGACGGGTAATCACGTCCAATTGACAGCCAACAACAAGAAGTAGGCACTAATCAGGTTAAACTGTGACATTTTCATAGGGTTGAAGTCACGGCCACGCCCCCGCCCGCCCACGCTCGGCCCTGTTTATTGAGGGTGGAATATATTGAAGTGCTTTCAACAATGGCAAAATAATTGCGGGTTATTAGCAAGCCATTTAGGGAAACACTTTGTTGCGACTCGGCAGCTCAAACAGTGAAATACTTTTTGAATACTTCCAATTGAGCTGTGATTGTACATGTAATCGAAATGAACACCCCATATGTTTGCCGTTTAGGTAAGTACATTTTAATATCAAGTCATCTGTCTATGATTAAATGGACTGTTAACAGTTGAAGCTTTTTCCTCTTTGAAGTTATATATACATATATGTATGTATATCTTATTGAGAGTTGACATATTACTTATTTAGTTATCTAACGTTAAAAGTCCATACATGTGTTTATATATGTACACGACTATGTATATATATAGATTCTAAATAACAATGTATTTGAAAACTTGATTAGGTCTACTTTATATAATAAAGTTTCTCTAACTGTTCAATATATTTAGCTACTTTTTTTAGTTAATTAAATTGAAAATGGACATAAGCTTCTTGTAATCATATCATAATCATGTTAAAGTGTTTTCTTCTTTAAATATACATACATATGTGTTCATGAAAATAGTAGCAGATATAAATTTATAAAATATTTTTATCATTTTATATCATTTTTTTTTTTTTTTTTTTGTAAATACAGCTCTGTTCATGAAAATATTAATACTCCAATATATAAAAGTTAAGCCAAATGAAATGGTAATTTCAAGTTTTCTTAAAATTATGTATTCTGTTTATCAATAAGTTTTGTTGGAGAAAATTAGTGCTTTGTCACACTACTCTTTTTATAAATCTAATAAGAAATATTATCCGTTTAAGTTTTCAAACTAGAAATATTTATAAAATGTTCTTTTTAAAATTCAGATTCATTCCTATATATTTATGTATCTGACGTCAAAGTGACAAAGTGCACAGTATAAAAGAAATCAAATGTATTTATATTATAGTTTCATAACAAAGTTGCGCGTGTTTTTAATTTATTTTTATTTCCATTTCTGTTTTGAGCTGATTAGAAATCAGTTTCATATTAACTAAAATCGAGAGTTATTCATGCTTATATCAGTGAAGAGTGTAAAAACGCCTAAAGGTCGTCGCAATGACAAACCGAGAGAGGAACCTATAAGGAAACAAGCCAAATTTGTGCTCATAACTACATACAGATATGTGTACAGAATTTACACTATCTCTGGTGAGCGTTATCAAGAGTTTTATGATGAGCCAGAATTACTGAAACAGAAAATAGAAGTCGAGCCTCCACTCAAATCAGTGGGCGGTAATAAAGAACTGATTTGTGGCAAATATGAATTATGTTGGGAAGTACTTGGAGTGGGTGTATGTTATATATATTGATATATGAAGGTCTATAAATCTGGCCAGGTCTAATCTAACTGAAAAATATACTATATAAGTATATGAGTTTATCGCTGGAATACAAGAGAAATCATTTGAAATATATTCTAAATGTTCTACGAAAATCGATTTATCTATAAGGAAGCTTTACAACTCATTATGTATATGATATTTTACTATTCAAATTAAGCAAACTTTGAAATCATTATCAGTTTTGTTTTCATTTAAAACAATAAAATGCGATTGGTGCATCTGAAAAAATGATGAAGATCAGCGGGCCTTTCAAGATAATTGGTACAGTATTGGGGACTGGAAGATTACACAAAAGTAATATTACTCTTGCGACGCTTTGAGCGCTCTTATTCTCTGGTCTATTGACACAACATATTTGCTGATAACAGAAGGTCAAAAATAAAACAGCTGTATTTAAATTAAAGCCAGCTCTAGTCCGTTTTCCTAGCCAATATATATAACTTGAACGAAATGTCTTTCTGTATCTCTCAAGTTATACTCACTCGCGCCCACTTCTTTGGACAACTCTGCTCATTAGCTCAATGAACATGCACATAATACACACATACATACATATGCACATACACATTCACTTATATATATATACATACATACAAATATATGCATATTTGTAAGCTCTGTTTATGTCTCCGTCTACTCCCTCTTTGTCATTCTCTCTTCTACTCTTTTCGTGCTCTCGCTCTCACTCTCTCGCAGTCTGCCGCTATTTAGGCGTACATTGACATGTTATCTGCTGGCAATACCCTACGTACGTAATGGAATGGGTATATTCAAATTCAAATTGTGTTTAATTTATATAGTTTATTCAATGGCAGCATGCTCTCCATATTTACAGACTTATTTCTTAACAGAGAATATTATGAAAGATTGGCTCAAAAATAATACATTAACATGTGTAATTACTCGTGTATGTATGCATGTGAACTGTGCGGGGTATTTCCTAGCCGGGCATGCCACTCTTCAGCTTATTTGCTTGTATGTTTTGTGACGTTGCAATCGCTGCCCATTCCTATTCCCGTCCCCATTGCTAGCCGAAAGTCAACGTCGCTCAGTCTCTGCAGTACAGCCAACGAGTGCGGTTCTTCGACTGCTTCTTCGCACTTTTCGTTCGTCTTCTGTTTTGATCGCTACGTTTATTGTTGCCTGTGTTGTAAGTGAAAGTTCTATCACACATAATACCTACACCTATATACACACATATGTATACATACGATTATATACATACAATGAAGAAGCACTACAAATTGTGGTCTTCCGGCATCGGCGAGGGTCAAAGCAAAGTTATAGCCAAGTGGGCGATACGAAAAGATTGCGCATGTAGCAACATATGTATAGTATATATATAGCTACGTATACCATAACTAAATCAAATAATGTGTTTTTCCTACGCTGTTGCCAAATTTAAATTAGGGGCACGTGTCGTAGTTCTCAGGAATTGCCAAAAAAAATCGAAAGAAGAAGCGCTTTTCGCTTGTTCCGGTTTCTGTTCATCTACATTTATATACATATATAATTATGTATATAGTCGTGCATATAGACCAAACAGAACAGGTTATCAGTGCTAGCCGAAACCATAAAAATCACATCGGGCGAGTCTGACAACTTTTTGATAAGTTTTCACTCGAGGTTCACTATCTCTCGTATTTTTACTGGGCTCCCATTTGACCTTCACACTTTTATTTTGGTGTGGCATTAAATTTTTGTATATGACATTGTTCTTGTTGTTGTTTTTAAAAAGCCACAGGAACCGCATCGTACATATATAGACATATCTACACCATATACAACCCAACCATGGCGGCCAGCAACGGTGATTGTAAGTGGAAAAATCAAAGACTCGCACTGCTTTCCTTCTACCAACACCAACCAGCTCCTCCCTTGCTTCTCGCTCCTTCGCTTCCCGTCTGCTTATTGAGTGTTTACCCTCTTAATTGCACCACAAGTTTTTAATTAATATAACTTACATAACTAGTTACCCCAGCTCTACCCAACTAACTAACTAGCTGTGCAAAATTATGATTCGTAGTTAGTCCTGTACTCTATGCACTTTGCTATCCACTGTAGAGAATATCCCGAAACACCTAACCCGAAACTCTCTGTAGATTATATATATATTGATTGATAAATTGATAACCCCTTATTTATTTACGCTAAAAACACTAAATATATATGCTTGTGCTTATATAATATACTAAGCATACTCTTATGTATATAATTATTGTATAACTTATCTATATCAAGGCTTGAGCAATTGCTTATCAAAATTAGTATCAGCATATGGTATATGCTTACGAGGAACAATACATTTACCCACAAATTACAAGATTTATATAAGCATTTTTCAAAAATTTATATTTTTCTTAAATGAGTACTAAATAAATACATAATGAATAAAAGAATATCATTAAAAAATATGTAATATTAAATTCTTGTTATATGTGTCTAAAATATTTTTAGAAATGGAAAATGAAAAATTAGTATTTCATTTCAAATATCAGTCTTAGAGATTCCCTAGTACATATGTTATATTTATTACAGAAGTTTATTTTATATGTCCGATATTTGTTAGATCATACATATATTATATTACATATGGTATTTATTTTACAGTTTTGACAATAGTCTGTTCGACTATCTTCAGATCACTTCACTTGAATATTTCATTGATCTTTTTACACATAATATAGGCTTATCCTAGTATTTTTATAGGCTTTCTACTTCGCAATACTGTTTATAAGAGCACCACAATACTATATAAGCATGCTATAAAAGCTCAATATTTCATAAGCTAACTCAGCTCGTCGCAAATGCCTCAAGTAGCTTAGAAATTGATTGCTGTAATTAGAATTTGCTATTGCTCGATCATGACTGGAATAGTATTTATACTGACATCTTTCCTCCTGGCAGCCAAAATGACTCAGCAGGGACCCGCTTTCGACTCTAACGCGATGACGCTGACGCGCTTCGTGCTCCAGGAACAGCGAAAGTTCAAGGAAGCGACTGGAGATCTGTCCCAGCTGCTGAATTGCATACAGACGGCCATCAAGGCGACGGCGTCCGCCGTGCGGAAGGCGGGCATAGCCAAGCTGCACGGAATCGCTGGGGATATCAATGTGCAGGGCGAGGAGGTGAAGAAGTTGGATGTGCTGTCGAATGAGCTGTTCATCAACATGCTCAAGTCCTCCTACACCACCTGCCTGATGGTCTCCGAGGAGAACGAGAATGTCATCGAGGTGGAAACGGAGCGACAGGTAAGTGATCCACATCTCATCTAAAGGATTTCGATTAATGGGTCGCATTTGTGCACAGGGCAAATACATTGTTTGCTTTGACCCGCTGGATGGCTCCTCCAACATTGACTGCCTCGTTTCGATTGGTTCGATCTTCGCCATTTATCGGAAGAGGAGCACGGGGGTGCCCACTGTCCAGGATGCACTGCAGCCGGGCAATCAGCTCGTTGCTGCCGGCTATGCGCTCTACGGCTCTGCCACAGCTATCGTCCTGGGCCTGGGCTGCAGTGTGAATGGATTCACCTACGATCCGGCCATTGGCGAGTTCATTCTGACCGAGCCCAATATGCGTGTGCCTAACAAGGGCAAGATCTACTCGATCAACGAGGGCTACGCCTCCGACTGGGATGAGGGCGTTTTCAACTACATCGCTGCAAAGAAGGATCCCACCAAGGGCAAGCCGTACGGCGCCCGCTACGTGGGCTCCATGGTGGCCGACGTGCACCGCACCATCAAATACGGCGGCATCTTCATCTATCCGGCCACCAAGTCCTCACCCAATGGCAAGCTTCGCCTGCTCTACGAGTGCAATCCCATGGCCTATCTTATGATCCTGGCTGGCGGCCTGGCCAGCGATGGCAAAATCAGCATACTGGACATTGTCCCACAGAAAATTCACGAGCGCAGCCCCATCTTCCTGGGCTCCAAAGCTGATGTGGAGGAGGCCCTCAGCTACTTGAAGTGATTCTCGTTTCTTTTTTATGTATATATTATATATATGTGTCTCAATAAATAATGTTTTTTTTAAATCTTGTATTAGAGGCAAACAGAGGGGATTGACTGGGCTTTGAGATTGAGAGGGCTGTAAAGCAGAAATGAGATTCCAATCACATTTTGTACAAAGTATAAGACAGGGTATTTGAATGAATTTTGTATAAGATAATATTTTCATTCCAAATTCGTTCTGCGCTTCTCTTATACACACCATTTAAATGCTGTGCCTGAGAGTACTTATCTTGAGAAACTGTAGAGTTTGGAGATTGTGTCTTATACTCACAAGCTCTTATACTACTTGAGTTTTGTATAATTTTTATAATAATTTCAATATTCCCAATATTCTCTTATAATCAGCATATAAATTTTGTGTCTGAAAGTACTTATGTTGAGAAACTGTAGAGTTTGGAGAGTATGTCTTTACTCACAAACTTTTATACTACTTGAATTTAGTATAATTTTTACGTTATTTAATATTCTCATTATAAATTCGTCTTATATATATTATAATCACCAAATAATTGTATCTGAAAATATTTATGTTGAGAAGTTATAGTTTTGAGATTGTGTCTTATACTCACAAACGCTTATACAGTACTCATCAATCATCAAGAAATCTGTTAAAATTTCTAATTTCTACTACTTAATAGATAAACTGTGTTTTTTAAACACACACAACAGTGTTTATTAAACACACTCATATTCATATTTATAAACGCCTGAACTGATACTCCTTCTAAATCGACTCTTATACTTCTTTCACAATCATTAGTTCGTTATAATCCACATACATATTATACTCAACTATTGAAGGTGTTACTCCCTAAATTCCATACACAATTTTAGTTATATTAGTCGACATCTGAGGATTATATCTCATTTAGATCAAATTGTAGAAGAGTCGTTGTACATGGCATAGTAAAACGCTTTATTACATACCGTTACGTTATATTATACATGTATATAATACGAGTGGCAAAAACTAATAGTTAACAACTGATCCGGAATTTCTTATGCCTGGGCCCAAGGCAAACGTCACTTGGGCTTCGCAACAATTCAGTTTCATTTCTCTAGATATTCTCTCAAATTCTTAAAAGGAGTTCGCCTTGTGTTTGGGCACAAAGCTGAATCCTTGAGGCACAGGGCCGAGCAGCATCTCGCTGAGTCGCACCCAGTCCGAGGCGTTTCCGGAGCTCATGAGGGTCTCCATTTCATCACGACCGCGATACTTTTGCGGCCTGGCATTGATTTTCTGCGGCGGCGACCGCTGCAGCTCCTCCGGTATGTAGCGGTAAAGGAACGACTGCCATTCGAGCAGAAAGCGCCGAGTGCTCTCCACGCCCTTTGTATCGGAGCCCCAGTGCTCCAGTCCATAGTTGCAGTAGCGGCGCAGCATTTCGAAGCGTTGCGCCGAAGTGGGTGACCAGGCCTTCTGCTCTTTGATCTCCTGGAAGATCCAGGGCTTGATCAACGCACCGCGTCCAATCATAACAGAGCTAACGTGCGGCGCCAGAGCTCGTCGCTCCATGTAGTCCTCGTAGCTCAGAATGTCGCCGTTCCCAATGACGGGCATGTGCTTGGCCTGCTTGGCGCATTCCTCGATGTACGCCCAGTTGGCTTGGCGCGTGTATCGCTGCTCCCTCGAGCGGCCGTGCATGGTAACAGCCGAGGCGCCCCATTCCTCCACCAGGGGCAGCAGCTCGTGGGCAACACTCTTGTCCGCATAGACGCCCGTGCGCATTTTCACCGTAAAGGGCAATCGATCGGACAGCGCCGAACAGCTGCGCACAGTTAGCTCCAGTATGTTGGTGCGGCGCATCAGTGCACTGCCTCCGCCCTGCTGGTATATCAGGTCTATGGGACAGCCTATATTCAGGTCGATGAAGTCCACCCGCGCGTTCTCGTACAGCACTTGCGCCGCCTGGCTGATCACGTTCGGGTTGTTGCCGCACAGTTGCACGCCGAAGACCTTCTCGCTCTCATGGCGCTTGGTCAGCGCCCACTCCTGGCCGAGGCCCTTGAGCAGAGGCACCGCGCACGCCATCTCCCCACAGGTGATATCTGCCCCGAACTCCTTGCAGATGCGTCGAAAAGGCAAGTTGCCCACTGTGGTCAGCGGGGAGAGCAACAGTTTCTCGCGAAAATCGATGACGGGTTTTCGTTTAGCATCGCGTCCATTCGCTGCTCCATCTATGGCACTGCCGATGGGCTTACTCGCCGCTGACTGCTCCACTGTTGCGTCTGTTGATGGCAGTAACTCCTCATCCTGCTTCCCTTCCATTGCTCTGCCCTCTTGTGGCTGTTGGTCCTGGTCCTGCACCTCTTTTTCTTCCTTCTGCTGCTGGTCCTTCTTCTTTTCATCTCTGATCTTTTCCGCCCTCTTTATCAACACCTTGCTGCGACTGAAGTCGTAGTCATGCTTGCGCAGACGCACCTGCAGCTCTGCTTGAACAACGTATATCATTACAACCGTCCACTCTCCAGTTCAATTTCACCTCACCTGAGCTGATGCCATTGTACGTAGTCTGCCCCGCTTTTTCATCGTAATCCGCCTTCTTCATGTTTCGTCCGCTCTCATCTGTGTGGGTTTTGGCAAAGCGGCATGTGATGCCACGCCCGCAATAGCCCTTGGTGGCATAGACGTAGCATTGGTCGCCCAAATCCTCACCCTTGGCTGCTATAAAAGCCTCCAGATCGTGGACATAACGGCAGTTTGGCACTGCACACGGTGCGCCGCCAGCGCCATCTATCAGCGAGTGGCACAGATGTGAGTAACGCTCATCTTTGAACACGGGACGATTCTAGTAGAAGATACTTGTACTTTACGAGAGCTATAACTTAAATAAATACTTACTTTATTCTGGCCACGTTTGCGCTCCTTTTTGCCGCCTCCCCGCTTGCTCTGCGACTCGTTTGTAGTCTCCTCACTCTCCTGGTGTTTTCTTTTATTTGTTTCTCCATCGGCGGACGCATTAAGTTCGCTGTTGCGGGCTCCATTAGTTTCGGCTAACAAATACCTATTTTAATTAGAAATGTGACATATATTAAATAGGTCTTGAAAGTGTATATTGACATCACTTACTCCGGCTTAATGTAACAAATGCCCGGCTCCATTTCACAACGTGCGCGAGTGACCTAAAAATAAAATGAAAGAAATGTTTTAGTACACACTAGTGATGCGCGAATTGAGCAGCAATTAAGCAACGAAAACAACAACCACAAACATGTGCTCAAATCAGCTGTTTTTATCGATGACTTTTACAACTAATAGTCGCTTGCCATTGCTGCACAATATACTTAATTTATATTTTTATTTCATAAAAGGTGCCTATTTAAATAAGAATGTAATTAAGTTCTCTGGCTTTGACAATTGCATTTCTTTTATTATTTCATATATCCAGTAGATGTTTTATCTGAGCATGTTACCAGCGTACTAATCCTCAGTCAGTGATCAGCTGTTCGCGATGGTGCAACTGTATAAATTCTTGCTAAAATCCACAAAAACGGTTGGTAGTTAAATATTAAATTAAAATGCAATTAATGTAAATTGTTTGTGCAGCCCGCGCGCGCCCATTTTCGCTGCAACTTCCTGGACACTCTGCGCCTGACGGTACGCGGCGGACATGGTGGAAACGGCCTACCGAAATATGGAGGAGTTGGTGGCCAGGGCGGCTGCGTCTACTTCGTGGCCAAAGAAGGGCTGACACTGCGGAAAGTGGCACAAAATCTAAAAGATAAGCGCGTGCAGGCGACCAGTGGCGAGGATAGCAGCAAAGTGAGCATATTTGGACGACGCGGCATGGACCAAAGAATAGAGGTGCCATTGGGAGTGCAGGTGTACGACGAGCAGCAGCAAAAATTGGTGGCTGATCTCAATGAGCACGACTCCAGCTGCATTGTGGCGGGCGGCGGCACCGGCGGCTGCATGGGCAACAATTTTATCGGTCGTCCTGGAGAGAGTCGCACAGTGCAGCTGGATTTGAAGTTAATTGCGGATGTGGGATTGGTTGGTTTCCCCAACGCAGGAAAGAGTACGCTGCTGAAAGCCATATCCAATGCGAAACCCAAGATAGCAGCGTATCCATGTAAGCACAGATGTGCCCATAGCTACTACTGCTAAACATTTTCTTTTCTTTGCAGTCACCACGATTCGGCCGCAGGTCGGAACCGTGGAGTATGCCGATCTGCGTTCTATAAGTATTGCCGATCTTCCGGGCTTGATAGAGGGCGCGCACGCCAACTTTGGCATGGGTCACAAGTTCCTCAAGCACATTGAGCGCACCCGTCTGCTGCTCTTCATGGTGGACATATTCGGCTTTCAGCTGAGCCCGCGCCATGTACATCGCGACTGCCTGAGTAACATTTATGCACTGAACAAGGAGCTGGAGCTATATGATCCTGAGTTGCTGGAGAAACCCTGTGTGCTGTTGCTCAACAAAATGGACAAAGAAGGCGCGCAGGAACTGCTCTCAAATCTAAAGCCGAGTCTTAAGGACCTCAATAGCAGCCTATCCGCCTGTCCCGATGAACTGCGTCCAAGTAAAGTGATCCAGTTCCAGCATATATTACCCATATCGGCGAAAAACTCGGGCCGCATTAGTAAAGTAAAGCAAAAGCTGCGCGAAACTCTCGATGAGCTGGCGGAGCAGGAACAGGTCACAGATTCTAAGCTACTGAAAGATCAACTGCAGCAACGAGTGGGCGTTATAGGGCCCAAAATAACATAATGAAAGTCGAGATTAAAGTTTAGTAATAAATAATGATTGGAATAAACATTTTAATTTTATTTGCCATGTATAAAATCAGTGACCTAAAATATATAAGATATATACATATGTTTATAGGCGTTTGAGCGTATGTATTGTACTGGATTTTCAGTTATGTCTATCTGATGATGTTCGATCAATCCATTTAATTAATTTTCGAATCTTAGAAGTTCAATTCAAATAAGCGTTGCAAAAACTTATGATTTCGTAGCGATATTTGTTCGTATCGATAACACTGCGCAAGAGAAAACATCGTAAATTGCTGCGCCACCTAGCGATTATCACATCACTAAGCAACCACACGACACACATACTTGCAAATATACGCACATGCATGTACGCAGGAGTTTGTTGTGTCGCGTCGCGCTAAATCTACGAAACGAGCGAAAAAAAATGTTGAAAATTTCTGTGCTCGCTCTTAATGTAATAATTTCCAATTGGTGATCAATCGTTAACCAGTGAAAAGTATGACCAATTGGTTTAAGATCGTTCTAATTATGAATGAATATAATTGACATTTCGATACATACACAAACACATACATGCACACATTTTTGCGAGGGGGGCAGAACACTGAAAAACTGGTATATAAAAGACGACGCCAAATGAAAAAGACAGCGAGCGCGAGCGAAAGAGATAAAACAGTAGTAGTGTACTGCGGGAGTTTTTTTTTGATAATAGCCAATTGCATAGGTAAAACGAAAATTTGCCCAACATAAACAATCGCGACTTTATCTTCAACGTAATGTCACAACACAATAATCAACCGCATTCGCATTCGCATCAGCATCAACAACAACACCTTCACTACTACCAGCAGCAGCAGCAACAACATCACCTACAGCAACAGCAACAACACCAGCAGCATCAGCATTTACAACATAAACAAATACAGCAGCAGCACAGTTGGTACTCACATGTTGCTTCCTATCCGCCCCAACAGCCGCACCCCTATGCGACGCCCTGCAAGAGCGGCAGCAACAACAATCACAACAACAACAACAATATTATGAATGCATATGGAACGGGTGGGACCCACTATTACGGCGCTGCTACTGCTGCTGCTGCTGCGGGGGTGGGATATAACCTTGAAGCTAATACTGTGGCCTATGCCCACAACCAGCTGCTGCAATACCAACAGCAACAACAACAGCAGCAGCAACAACAACAGCAGCAACACCAACAACAGCAGCAGCTCAGTCAACGCGCTTATATGCCGCACAACATAATGCACAGCTCCTATCCCTATATTAAGAGTGAACCATTGGAGCTGCCCGATGAAAGACAACGCCATCAGCAACACCAAACGCAGCAACAGCAACAGCTACAACATTTTCAAAATCCAATGGCACCGCCGCCAGCACCCGCCTCCATTCGCCACACGCTCGATGCCAGCGGCGAAATGATAATAAAATGTAAGTATCGGAGCTTTAGGGATATCGATATCCACACACACACACACACACACACACACAGTCATGCAAATATACTAGCTGTAATAAGCAATTGGTTCTAGAGTTGAGGTAGAGGTGAGCTCTACTACTAATGAAGATTATTTATGTCACGATACGAAACATTTCGAAGCGGACGTAGAACGTGTATTAATTACATATATTTTGCTAGTTTAATATTAAACCGTTGATCCTGTAGGTTAAAATATATTGTATTTCGAAATGAGATTATTTATAAAGTTTTAAATTTTCAATAACTGAAATATTTTAACAAGGAAATAATGTAGATGCAGCTACTTGAAATAGAAATATGACATTCATAATGCAAGTTTCATTAATGTTACAATTATAAACGATTGATATGGTGAAGAATATAATAAGAATAAGAGTAGGTATTCAATATAAAAGCCACTCGTGCTGTGCGTGTTATTAAATTCGTGATTCGTGTTCGTAAATACATATGCATACGACCATATCTAATTGGTACAGACGCACTTATACAGTCAGAGCGCAACAAAGTCAAGACTGAGAGTGTAAGTGACTGAGTGAGAGAGAGAGAGCGCTCCCAGTTACTGTTACTTGGGCGCCCATCTATTTTGTCGTATAGCGTAAGTAGCCGTAATTTCAGCTCCGTTTTTGGCGTCGCCGAATCAATAAAGCGTTTTGTTATAGAGCTGAGTTACGCTGAGATTTTTAGCGGCTGTTTCGTTCGGTTGTTTTTCGGTGGGTTCGCTAGGTTCGGTTTAACAGTTTCAGTTTTCGGTTTTTGTTTTTGGTTCGTCTACGTATTTGTATCTCTGCACCGGAGTGCTTTTGTCTGTTTTTCTTTGTGTATGTATCTATCCAATCGCTATACATATATTGTATTTAAAGCACCTAAAATATATATACCATCCTAATATATAATATAATATATCCTCAGCTGCGTATACATGTTATATTACCGGCTATAATCCAAACGCTTATGCATTCTGTACCTAATTCAGCTATTGATGCACTTTTGATTGAGTGTGTGAGCGTGAATGTGTGATTGTTGATTCCTATTTTCAAGTCTCCAATCTTATGTAACTTTTAGGTTTCCAAATAGATCATAACCTATGATGAATGCATATCTACATGTTCATAGCCAATAGGATGGGGTCTATAAAAGAATAAAAATAAAACTTGATCAATATATATATTTTTTGTTTCATTAAATACACTTCGGGAAAACTAAGAAATATTTTTTCATACACGTATGATTTATGTGTGTATATAGGGAAGAAAAAAGAAAATCACTATCGCTTCTGTTATCTCTGCATTCATACTTATTAAAGAAGCGAGAACGACTGAAAAAAAGCAACAAAATGAATGTATACGCAAAACCATAGAAACTAAAACAAGTAAGAGTGCTCTAGTCGAGACTGGTCGACTAGGGGATACCCTGAGCCCTGTGAAGAGGCAAATATCAAATCATTCTACGCTTTTTTTATGCATACATACAAAAAAAACATACACACACGTATGCACGCACGCATAAGCGCGCGCTCTGCCAACTGCGCAGTTGACGCAGCGACTGCGCTTGGGCTGCAATGTGGGCATTCCTATGGGAACTTAATTGTTTAATAACTTTTCTTAGCGTTGGACAAATTTCATCAAACTTTCACAACTTAATAATGGCATCCATATGTATGCACTTGCCAAAGCACAAGCGATGTACGCATTTCATCAAACTTTCACAACTTATTAATGGCATTCATATGTGTGTACTTGTCAAAGCACAAGTCTGTAGTATTTGATTTACGCTTTTTACAAATAGGGGGCTGTTGGGGGCGAATGGGGTGTGGCATCCAAAATCTAAAGATTACGTTATATCCGTATTCATTACACGCAACTACACAGCAAATTTGGAGACTAACTCAAATGATGTACAAACCACGCCTTAAAAACACATTAAAATGATCGATAAATGCTCATAAAATCGAAATGGAATGAGTTATCGGACAAATTCTATAAACTTGTGCAGTATATGGTATTATCGAGTATTCATGTAAAATTTCAAGTCTCTACGTTGCGTACTTAAAAATATCTCAGCGTTCACACGGACGGACAGACAGACGGACGGACGGACAGACGGACAGGGCTATATCAACTCGTCTTGTCGCGCTGATCAAGAATATATATACTTTATGGGGTGTGGCACGCCTCCTTCTGCCTGTTACATACATTTTCACAAAACCATTATACCCTGATTTCCCATTTTCAATGGGCTCAGGGTATAAAAAGAACTCAAGTTTTCTATAAGATACTATTGCATTCAAAGCGATATATGTAAATGTATTTACATGCATGCAAACATATTTCTGTTTTCGTTGCTTAAATGAAAAAATTTTCTTATAGATTAATTTTGATTATAAATCTGTAAAGTAACTATTAAATTCATTAAAAAAGTACTAGTGATGTTATTGTACACTTCCTTGAACATTTGTTATAACGATTGGCTATTTTTAGCATTTTATGCTATATGCATTATACAATATGAATGAATGAAAAAATATTATCTCCTAAACATTTCTCTGAGATTTCTTGGTGAATTTTCCACTGATCAGAATCTTCGCTTATTGGTTTTACATCAGATTTCTGTTAAAAATTTGTTAAACTAGGATAATCAAAAGTGTTACCGTTTGGGCATTAGACATTATTTTCTATTTTGCACATAAGATTTGTGTCGATAAACTTGTAAAAATAGATTTCTAAAATTGAAATAAATTTCATTAAAGCACAACAAAGTCAGCAGACTGAAATTGGTTCGATAAAGAGCTGAGATAATAACTGTATTCCATATATTAATCAGAAATTGTATTTATATTAATTTTGTTTTTGGCAGCGGAACCCATTGACGAACATGCTTTCAAGTCCAACTATATGGACGATAATACGCCCTTCGCCGATTTTAGCAAGTTTCCCGAATTCGGGGACGAAATGCTGAGTCCCAAAGTGGAGCTAACTGTAAAGGATGATGCCTATGGCAGCCAGAAGGTGAGTTGACAAAGATTAAAATATATAATAATCTTATATTATATATAAATATTTTGAATTGTAGAACCCGCTGAGCTTTCCGCGCCGTAAGCTGCAAACGGAACGTTCCTCGGAAAGTCTGCCCATTTGCCAGCGGTGCAAAGAGGTGTTTTTTAAGAAACAAATCTATCTGCGTCATGTGGCCGAGAGTAGCTGCACGATCCACGAGTACGACTTCAAATGTAATATCTGTCCCATGTCCTTCATGGGCGCCGAGGAGCTACAGAAGCACAAGCAACTGCATCGCGCGGATAAATTCTTCTGCCACAAGTACTGCGGCAAGCACTTCGACAACATTGCCGATTGCGAGTCGCACGAGTACATGCAGCACGACTACGAGAGCTTTGTGTGCAATGTAAGAAGGGAGAAATAGATCTTGTTTGTAAGAGGAAGCCCTAAATATTTATACCTTACCAATTGCAGATGTGCTCCATGGCATTTCCTACGCGTGAACTACTCTATGCTCATCTGCCGCAGCACAAGTTTCAGCAGCGCTTCGACTGCCCCATTTGCCGCTTGTGGTATCAAACTGCGCTGGAGTTGCACGAGCATCGTCTAGCGGCCCCTTATTTTTGCGGAAAGTACTATGCAGCAGCACATCAGCAACAGCAGCACCAGCAGCTGTCTGAGCAGGGCAACTACAAGCTGCAGGACTGCCACATGGGCACGATAGAGAGTGAGTCTTGCTTAGCTACTAATAATTTGCGCCTTTGTTAATGCTTTCTCTCTTTGCAGTGTCTGCGCCGCAGCAAAAAGCAAATGCGTTGCCTGCCACGGCGGCGCTAAGTTCCTTACTACAGCAGCGTCAAGCGAACGCTGACGGTGGGGCCTCTCTCTTTGCCGCTTCCTTAAAGAACGAGCCGGCCGTGAAGCTGGAGCGAAGCTACAGCAACTCGACCAGCGAGTCTGGATACAGCATGCACGAGAACAGCGGCTACAACAATGCATATGGGAGCGACAATTCGCTGCATTCGAGCGGCGTCGCAATTGGCGGACCCCAAGCACATTCTTCCACGCTGGACGACTCGGAGGATGCGCTGTGCTGTGTGCCCTTGTGTGGGGTACGCAAGAGCACCAGCCCCACGCTGCAGTTTTTTACCTTTCCCAAGGATGAGAAGTATCTGCATCAATGGCTGCACAATCTCAAAATGTTTCACATACCTGCGTCGAGCTATGCCAGCTTTCGCATATGCAGCATGCATTTCCCGAAGCGCTGCATAAATCGCTATTCGCTGTGCTATTGGGCAGTGCCCACGTTCAATCTGGGGCACGATGATGTAGCCAACTTGTATCAGAATCGAGAGCTGACCAACACATTTACCACTGGTGAGGTGGCTCGCTGCAGCATGCCCAATTGCACAAGTCAGCGTGGTGAAAGCAATCTCAAGTTCTACAATTTCCCGAAGGACATCAAGAGTCTGATCAAATGGTGCCAGAACGCACGTCTGCCCGTCCAGGCCAAAGAGCCGCGCCATTTCTGCAGTCGGCACTTCGAGGAGCGTTGCATTGGCAAATTCCGACTGAAACCCTGGGCTGTGCCCACGCTCCATTTGGGCGCTCAGTACGGCAAGATTCACGACAATCCAAAGAATCTGTACGTTGAGGAGAAGCGTTGCTGCCTGAACTTTTGTCGTCGCAGTCGCTCCTCCGACTTCAACATGTCCCTATATCGTTTTCCAAGAGACGAGGTACTGCTGCGTCGCTGGTGCTATAATTTAAGACTCGATCCGGCAGTATATCGTGGCAAAAATCACAAAATATGCAGTGCTCACTTCATTAAGGAAGCCCTTGGCTTGCGGAAATTGTCGCCAGGTAAACAATATTGAATAATATATTATATATTATATATATATATATATATATATGTATGTATGTACATTCTCAGTTTACATTTGATTGACAGTTGAGTAACAAATGGAGAAAATTCGTCTTTTCACTGATTAAGTTTATTATCTATTGAGTTGATTTATTGAATAATCTGTATAAGCGTGTATTTAAACCTCTAAAATGTAAATTAATAAATTTACAGGCGCTGTGCCAACTCTGCACTTGGGCCACAATGACACTTTCAACATCTACGAGAACGAACTGTGGCCCCCTCCCACGCCCTCGACGCCCACCCACCATAATCACCACCAGCAACAGCAGCTGCAGCAGCACCATATGCAGCAGCATCAACAGCAGCAGCAGCAGATGCATCACAAATATCAGAGGCACTCGGCTGCGTCCACTTCCTCGTCAGCTAGCTCTGCATCCCATTACGTAGATCCAGAGATTAGTGCCTCCTACATGTCCATGAGCATGGGCGCTGGCGCCCCATCCTCTGGGCTGCTGAACGTGAGCGACAGCATGGACGTCTGTTGCGTGCCCAGCTGCGAGAGCAAGCGGCACAACAATGAGAACATCACATTCCATACAATACCCAGGCGACCGGAGCAGATGCGCAAATGGTGTCACAATCTGCGCATACCCGAGGACAAGATGCACAAGGGTATGCGTATATGTAGTCTACATTTCGAGCCCTATTGCATTGGCGGCTGCATGCGTCCGTTCGCGGTGCCCACGCTGCATTTGGGTCACGACGAGGAAGACATTCATCGCAACCCGGATGTAATCAAGAAGCTGAACATACGCGAAACCTGTTGCGTGGCTGTTTGCAAACGCAATAGGGATCGGGATCATGCCAATCTGCATCGATTTCCCAGCAACGTGGCGCTGCTAACCAAGTGGTGTGCCAATTTGCAGCGAACCGTTCCGGACGGGATCAAGCTCTTCAACGATGCTATCTGCGAGGTGCATTTCGAGGAACGGTGCTTGCGTAACAAGCGGCTGGAGAAGTGGGCGGTGCCCACTCTTATGCTGGGCCACGAGAACATTCCCTATCCTCTGCCCACTCCAGAGCAGGTCGCCGAGTTCTACGCCCGACCATGTGCGCCAAACAATGGTGAAGAGCAGGGTGAGTGCTGTGTGGAGACCTGTAAGCGTAATCCCAGCGTGGATGACATCAAGCTCTATCGACCGCCGGAGGAGTCGCAAGTGCTGACCAAATGGGCGCATAACCTGCAGATAGACATTGCTCAGCTGCCGGCCATGCGCATTTGCAATCTACATTTTGAGGCCCACTGCATAGGCAAGCGAATGCGCCCGTGGGCCATACCCACGCTAAACCTGGCCACCAACATAGATAACATGTTTGAGAATCCCGAACAGCAGATGCTGTACAAGCGCCGCACATCCCATCTCAGCGTGCAAAGAGAAGGAAGTGATGGAGGCGTCATCAAGCCCACTTGGGTGCCACGCTGCTGTCTGCCGCATTGCCGCAAGGTGCGCGCGCTGCACAACGTCCAGTTATATCGCTTTCCCAAGCTCAACCGGGCTACGCTGGCAAAGTGGGCGCATAATCTGCAGGTGCCGATGGTCGGAAGCGCCCAGAGGCGTCTCTGCTCCGCGCATTTTGAGCCGCACGTTCTTAGCAAGAAGTGCCCAGTGCCGCTGGCGGTGCCGACGCTCGATCTCAACACTCCACCCGGCTACAAGATTTACCAGAACCCAGCCAAGATTAAAGCGAACAAGCTGTGCATGCAGCGCGTGTGCATTGTGGAGAGCTGTCGGCGGCAGCGCGGTCAGGGTGTCCAGCTCTTCCGCCTGCCCCACAATCCCACCCAGCTGCGCAAGTGGATGCACAACATACGAATGCGACCGCGCGGTGCCATGCGGCAACAGTATCGCATCTGCTCGCTCCACTTTGAGACGCATTCGTTCAGTGGCAAGCGGTTGAGCAATGGCGCCATTCCAACGCTCGAGCTGGGCCACCAGGACGACGACATCTATCCGAATGAGGCACAATCGTTTGTCGAGGAGCACTGCGCCATCGAGGGATGCGACGCCTCCAAAGAGCAGCCGGATGTGCGGCTATTCCGGTTTCCCAACGATGACGAGGATCTGTTGTGGAAGTGGTGCAACAATCTCAAGATGAATCCCATTGATTGCATAGGCATGCGCATCTGCAACAGGCACTTCGAGCCGGACTGTATCGGTGCCAAGCATCTCTACAAGTGGGCCATCCCCACATTGCTGCTTGGGCATGACGATGTCCAGATTGAGCTGATATCAAATCCGAAGCCGGAGGTTCGCTACATGGATCCGGTGTTTAAATGCTGCGTTCCTACCTGCGGCAAAACCCGAAAATTCGACGAGGTGCAAATGAACAGCTTTCCCAAAGATCCAACTCTCTTCGAGCGCTGGCGCCATAATCTGCGACTCGATCATCTCAATTTCAAGGAGCGCGAGCGCTATAAGATTTGTAACGCTCATTTCGAAGACATTTGCATTGGTAAGACACGCCTCAACCTGGGCTCCATACCCACACTGGAGTTAGGTCACGACCAAACGAAAGGCCTGTATCGTGTGAATCCCAATGAGCTGCAGAGCAATCTGTTTGGACGACGCAAGCGCTTGGGTAGGGAGCACTTTACTAGACAGGTGAGTTAATCAGCGCAAACTGTTGTTCATTCAATTGATTGAAATTTATTTTCCAGGTTAAGTTCAAGCGATCACATTCGGAGCTCAAGTGCTGTGTCAGCAGCTGTCCACGCAACAAATGGGTAGAAAGTGGAGCTCGTTTGTTTCCCTTTCCTACGGGCAGACAACAGCAGACCAAGTGGCGCCACAATCTGCGGCTTAAAGCTGGTGATGTGGATAGGACGACGCGCATTTGCAGCGCCCATTTCAATAGCCGGTGCATTGATGGAAAACAGCTTAGAGGATGGGCCATGCCCACACTGCAGCTGGGGCACCAGGAGACGAACATCTATGAGAATCCCAAGAATATCCCCGGCTTCTTTACACCCACATGTGCGCTGGCCCATTGTCGCAAGAGGCGGAGCATTGACAATGATTTGCGCACCTATCGCTACCCGCGCAGTGAAGAGCTGCTTGAGAAATGGCGTGTGAATCTTCGCGTCGCACCAGATCAATGTCGCGGACGCATTTGTGCGGACCACTTTGAGCCCATGGTACGTGGAAAGCTAAAGCTGAAGACGGGTGCAGTGCCCACGCTGAATCTGGGTCACGACGAGGGCGTAGTCTTTGACAACGAGGCTATCAAAGCAGGTCTGCAGCAGGAGGAGGAGCAGCAGGCAGGTGGAGAGACGGTGAACAGCTTTAACTCGCTTGTTAAGGTAAAGGACGAGCCGAAAGAAGAGGATCAGCCTATGGAAAAAGACGAGCATGCAGAAGACCAGGATGATGAAGAGGAGCAGCAGCAAAATCAGCAAGATGAAGAGGAGGAGCTGCAAGAGCACGGATATTTTGATCCTTTGGAGCTTGTGGAAACCTTTGCTGAGCAACACAGCGAGGATGAACAACTTTACAATGATGACGATGACGATGACGATGTTGATGACAATGAGGAAGAAGAGGATATACCTGGCAACGATGATGAGCTGCTGCTGCCCGATACTCTGCCTATCCAACTAGCTCCTCCTCCGAGACGGGAGAAAAGAACCGTGAATAATGTGACGCCCATATGTTGCCTCAAGCACTGCCGCAAGGAGCGTACTGCTACCTATCAGCTAAGCACCTTCGGCTTTCCCAAGGATCCACAGCAACTGCTCAAATGGAGCGCTAACTTGCAACTAGATCTGTCTGATTGTGTGGGACGTGTTTGCATCGAACATTTCGAAGCGCAGGTATTAGGCACACGCAAACTAAAGCAAAACGCGGTGCCCACCTTGAATGTGGGCCATGCCGTACCCCTCAGCTATCGTTGCAATGGACAAGCTATGGGCATCCATGATGCACAAGCACAGCCGCATTCGGTTTTTCGGCTTTGGAGCCTAAAACACTGCCGCAAAAGGAAAGATTTGCTGACATCGACTACGACGACGACGACAATGACTTCGACGTCGGCGACAACGGCAATGACTTCGACGACGACGACGACAATGACTTCGACGCCAGCGACAACGGCAATGACTTCGACGACGACAATGGCGTCGAAGCCGGCGACAACGGCAATGACTTCGGCCTCGGCGACAACCGCAATGACTTCGACGACGACGATGGCGACAACGCTGACGATGGCGACAACGACGACGATGGTGACAACGATGACGATGGCGACAACGACGACAGCCGCAGAAATGACGACGACGGCGGCAACGTCGGCAACGACGACGATGGCGACAACGACGACAACGAATCCACCAGCGACGACGATTAAGCGAAGGTGCTGCATACCCAGCTGTAGCAAGGAATGGAACTCGAAATCCACTAAGTGGAGACACATGCCAATAGAACGTTTGCTGCTGCGCAAGTGGCTGCACAATCTGAGGCTTCCGGACGACGTGCAAATCAGCAAATCTTATGTGTGCGACGAGCATTTCGAAGGTCAGGCAGTATTGCCCACCTTGCAGCTCGGCCATACGGATAGCAATATTTATCGTAGCCACTACACAATGAGAGGACCTGGCTGCCTGGTGCCCGAATGCCCGTGTGCACGTGTTCGTTCAGGCTTCGCGCTGCCCGAAAATCCCCAAGTGCAAGAAGCTTGGCTGCAATGGCTGAAGCTACCGCCTCGTGCTCCTGACGCATCGGGTCAAGAGCAGCTGTGCATCATGCACTATCTGAAGCTGTTTGAGGAGGTGCCGTTGCCGGCGCAGCTGCCTGAGATGGTGCTATGCGAGCTGAGGGAAACGTACGAGCTCATCATCAATTCGAGCAAGGCGATGTCGATGAGTTGCGCAGTGCCCGGCTGTGAAACCAAATACCCGGACAATGTGAATCTCTTTAGACTGCCCTTATGCCAGAGTACCCGCGCCAAGTGGTTGCACAATACAAAAATCGAGTACGATTCGGATCTCGTACACGCCTATCGCGTCTGCTTTCGGCATTTTGAGCCCCATTGCATTGCTACAATTCGGCCTAGGCAAGGGGCGGTGCCTACGCTGCACCTCAACCATGACGATCCGAATATTTACCGGAATCCCAAGGCGGAAGACAACAGTGTTGGCGTAGCAATCAAGGAAGGAGTCCCTTTTGAGACGCCGCTGCGCATTAAGACGGAGCTGCCGCTTTATCTTTCTGTTAGTCCGACGGCCAGCGCGAGCGCAAGTCCAAGTCCTCGGGGCAAACTACGCACCTGTTGCATTGCCAGCTGCGGGCAGCAGGCCAATGCTCTCACCCAGCTATTTCGCTTTCCCACTGACGAGAATGCGCTGCGCAAGTGGTTGGTAAATACACTGCAGCAGCCGCGTCTCGTGGACGCACAGTATCTGTTCGTGTGTCAGGAACACTTCGTGCGGGGGGCTATTCACAAAAAGCAGCTGCGCAGCTGGGCGGTGCCGACGCTGAAACTGGGCCACGATGGTCATATCATACCCAATGCTCGGCACAACGGAGATATTGCTGACAGCCAAGAGGATAAAAAGGCGTTGGAGTACATCTGGGCCAACTTCTGCTCCGTTCTCACCTGCTTCCAACAGCGCAGCGATCAGCTGCGTCTCTTTGCCTATCCTTCGGATCGGTCCACAATTCGCCGGTGGGCTGTCAACTGCAAGCATCGTTCTATGCAGGCCAGCAGCGATGGATATCAGGTAATGTCGATCTTGACATATATATATATATATATATATATATATATATATATATATATATATATATATATATCTTCTTGATAAGGTGACTCAATTTGCCTATATTATGGTTTCTGTTTGCAGCTAGCTGAATCTAATGTCTTGCTTAGCCAGACTGTAACAATATATTATATACATAAAATTCTCGATTTACTTCTTTGTTCAATCAAAAATCTGACGGATCCTACTTTTTGCAGGTCTGCCAGTCCCATTTTGAGCCAGATTGCTTTGACCCCGAGACTGGGCAGCTGAAGGATGACGCTGTGCCCACTCTTGAACTGAGCCGACCCGTCTATGAGATGCGATGCTTGGTCAATGGCTGCGTTAAGGAAGAGGGTGAAACGCGCCTCCGTTTATTTAAAATGCCAAAACGGACACGACAGATGGAGGATTGGTGTCACAACTTGCGTATCGATGCGTCGTCCATAGTCGGCCAGGAGCCACATGTCTGTGAACGGCACTTCGAAGCGCACTGCTTCAATGCTTACAAGCTGCTCCGTCAATCTGCGCGACCCACACTCCATTTGGGACATGACGACCAGCTGGATGTGCTGCCCAATCCGGCCAAGTGGGAGGAAGATGCCCACGTATGCTTTGTGCCCAGCTGTGGACGATCGAAGGATGCGGATAACGTGCAGTTATTCGGCCTTCCCAAGATTAAGTCTCTCCTGGTAAAATGGCTACAGAACTTCCGTCTCGATCCCAGCGAGATTCATCTAGCAGAGCGTCGCATATGCAGCATTCACTTCGAGCCCAGCTGTATAGATAATGACCACTTGCATTTGACCGCCATGCCCACACTCCAGCTGGGTCATGATGACACGAATAATATACACCAAAGCCTGGAAAAGCTGCCAACTAGGCTTCGGTACAGAGGCAAGCGAATCGAATGCGACTGTAGCTATCCGAATTGCGTAGAACTTCAAAAGAGCTTTAAAAAAATTACCTACGATTTGCCACAGGAGCTGCCACTGCGCGAGATGTGGCTGTCGTATTTGGGATTGGAGGAATTTAAGGGAGAGCAGCCGCTGAAGCTCTGCCCGATGCACTTGGTCTGGCTGTACGAGGAATTCCGTGAGCAATCGGCGTCGGAAGACCTCCTAACATCTAACTATGAAGCTGCTCGCAGTTGCTTACGCATACGCCTCTCTAGCTGCATCGTGCGGGGCTGCACGACTCTAAAGCCAAGAGATGAGCCTCGCTTGCATTTGCTGCCCACGCGTCCCGATGTGCTCGATCTCTGGCTGGACAACCTGCAGATAGACTACGATGATAAAGAGTATCGCAATTACCGTGTGTGCACCAGGCACTTCGAAGCGAATTGTTTAGTGGAAAAGGCGGTGCGTCTAAAGCCTTGGAGCTTGCCTACACTGGAGCTGGGACATCCACCAGTGCATCAGAATCCCACGGAGGAGCAGTGGCAACGCATGAATGAGCAACTGGCTGCAATTCAGGCAGTGGAATCCAATGGTGAGCTGAACGATGCTCAGAAAAAGAGGAAAATACGGAAACTAAAAGACGAGATGCAGATGCGAGAGGAACTTGAGCGGAAAGTCAAGCTCGAGCAAGAGCGGGAAGAGTTACAACACGAGCAGGAGTCACAGTTCAAGCATGAGATTGTCTACGAGGATGTCTATGGTGAACACCAGCCCCACGAAATGCAAGAGTTGGAGGTGCTACTCGAGGTGGGACACGTAGAGAAGTGCACCACCTATGAGCAAATGGACACTCACCCTTCACTGAGCTATGTCCAGGAGCTGTCGCACAATCCTTCAGGTCCGTCCCACCCGTCTGGTAGCGGCGCCACCATCAATAACTCCCACTACAGCGCGCGGAATTGCAGCGTGCGCGGCTGCGGTGTGACAGTTCACGATGTGGATGGCAATCTGAAGCTGCACAAGTTTCCCGCATCGATAGACGCAATGGAGAAGTGGATGCACAACACCCAGGTGGATGTGGACACCAACTACGCGTGGCGTTTTCGCATTTGTAGCCATCATTTTGTCGCTGAGTGCTTCAACGGATCGCGCATTAGACGTGGAGCCATGCCCACGCTACGTTTGGGCTCCCGACGTCCCGCCCGCATATACGACAATGAATTCAATGTGCAACAGGAACAGACGACAGCGAATGCAGTGGAAGAGCAGGCAGTAGAAGGTGTGGACTCGAAGTCAGACGTGAAGCTGCGCCTGCCCTATCCCGCGCCGCCCCGTAAGTCCAGCAAATACTGTCAGATCGAGGGCTGCGCGAATCACTTGACCACCGAAAACATGACTCTTCACAAGTTCCCACATTCGGCGGACATGTGCGCCAAGTGGCAACACAACACGCAGGTGCCCTTCGATCCAGAGTATCGATGGCGCTATCGCATCTGCAGCGCGCACTTTGAGCCCGTCTGCCTAAGCAGCACGCGACTGATGCATGGCAGTGTGCCCACCCTGAAGCTGGGTCCCCGCGCTCCGAAGCAGATCTTTGACAATGACTTTTCGGCCATTGGCTTGCGCTTGGACAAAGAGAAGCATTGCGAGCAAAATGTCACTGTCAAACACGAGCAAGTTCAACAACTTGAGGATGAATACATGCAGGAGCTGCAGGACCAGGAGCCGGAACAGGAACAGTACGACTTAAGTATGCTAGTGCCAGATCTGCAGCTGCTAGAAGGTGCGGAGGACGAAGAAGATGAAGGCAATTATTTTAGCTGGAACGCGCCAAGCATTAAGCAGGAGAAGTGCAGCGACGACAGCTACTATAATCCGGTCAAGTCGGGCTATGACAAGTGTTCCCTAATCCATTGCCAGCGCCAGCGCTCACAGCATGGCGTGCATATCTATAAATTCCCCCGTTCCCGTCAATTGCAGCAACACTGGATGCACAATTTGCGCATTCGATACGACGAACGGCGTCCATGGAAGACCATGATATGCAGCGTGCACTTTGAGCCGCAGTGTATAAGACTAAGGAAGCTTCGTCCCTGGGCAGTGCCCACTTTGGAGCTGGGCGTCAATGTGCCCGAGCAGCTGTACACGAACGAGCAGAGCCAACAGCAGATGGTGCTGGCCATCGAAGGGGAGACTTACGACGAGGATTATGACATGGAGGATACTATGTTGGAGGACAACGACGATGATTACGAAGACACTGAGTCGGAGCAGCTGCCTGCGGAAACAAAGGTCAAAGCGGAACGTCAGTCACGCTACGGTCGGTGCCCTCCTGGCCAGTTGCCGCCATGGAAAATCAAACGGTGCTGCTTGCCCCACTGCCGCAGACCGCGAGGCGATGGCATCAAACTCTTCCGACTGCCCAACAACATCAACGCCCTACGCAAATGGGAGAAGGCGATAAGCATGAGCTTCTGTGCATCGCAGCGCAACACTAAGCTCATCTGCAGTCGTCATTTTGATCCGCAGATGATTGGAGTGCGTCGCCTAATGTTCAACGCACTGCCGACAAGGAACCTTGGTCCCAATAGCCAGGAGCCGGAGCTGCCAGAGTTGCCGGAAAGCAGTCCACGCTGCTGCATCACGGATTGCCGGCAGAATGGGCTAGTGGAGCTGCACAAGTTTCCCAGTGGTAAGGCATAGGGAATGACGTATAACCATTCTGTGTGATTTTCTAACTCATTTCCCACTTTTTTCCCAGATCCCTTGCTGCTCCATCAATGGTGCCAAGCGCTGGATTTGCCGGAAGTACAACGCTACGCTGGCAAACACATTTGTGCAGTCCATCTGCCTGCGAAGGCTTTTAGTTGCCTCATCTGTGGGGTCGAGGATGTGCAACTGCCCATGCATGACTTTCCCGATAACCGCAATCAGCGAGTCAAATGGTGCTATAATCTTAAAATGGAACCCATTGCCAAGTGGGACAACACGAAACACATCTGCTCTAAACATTTTGAGAGTCATTGCTTTATAGAGCCGGGTCGTCTGCTCCCGGATGCAATGCCTACGTTGCATTTGACGCACAATGATAACAATATATTCCTCAATGAGTATGATATAGACAAGACTAAGATGCTCTGCATCAAGGATGAGCCCCTGGAGAGTGACGATCTGATGCTATAACAGTCGCAGTCAAAGTCTAAATTGTCATTTTATTACCCCTTCAAAAAGGGCAACACAGGAGTTCATGTTGGTTTTGTGCAAATTATGTAAACGGGAATGCGTTGTCAAACCCATTGGGCATATAGTTCGGCCATTTGGCCATTATAATCTTAATGCTTTTAAGAATCAAGTTTTCGACTTGTCTAAAAGATAAAGTTGCCAAATTTTATATCCACTTTCAGCCAATGAATGCGCAGCTTTTGAATATTTTCCCTTTGACATAATTTTGCTACAATCCGAATGGTGCTCAACAACAGTTCGTCACGGAGTTCAAAGTATCTATCTAATAGTCGGGACATCCCGATTAGCTTACTCTTAACTGTTTGGAGTAGAAGTATCACGTCCCAATGTCTATAAGCCACAACATTTTAGCCTAGTGTTAGTCTCAAATAATTTAAAAATACCTAATACTTAATAAATAAGTATCTCTATCAATGTATTTATGAAAGGAAGCATTATGTCTACCCGAACTAATCTTAAGTAGAAAACAACTTTCACTTCGCCTCCTAATATAAATATAACGGAGTAGCTAATCTATATTAACATATATATATATATATATATATATTATATAATATAGTCAGTCGTCTATTTGGTAATCGAGTGATTTTAAAAACCTTATGGCCATATGATTTAACCTTCACATAGACACAAAATGTTCCTTGTTTAGTATTTGCTTTAATTCAATTCTTAACTTTTTTACTTTTAGTTTAGTATTAAATTAAAATACCTAGATGGTAGATGGTAACTCCTCATAACCTGAAGGCTAAAGGACAACTGTGTGGGATCTGTTCTTAAATATCAAATGTTAGTATTGACCGTTGGAAATGATCTATAGCTACTATTTCTGCGTAATGTAAGCCTCTACTCGCGGGTAAAACTAAACTGTTTCCCTAAGGATTACATCAAACAACATGACTATCGACCCATCATACTCCTTTTAATATCAAATAAGCATACATATAAATATATGTAAACCTGTAGCATATACAAAAGTACTTGGTGTCTTATAAAATATACATAATAAATGAAACTCTTATATTACTAAGATACTTGCCATAAAAATTACGCTTGACTTTAACCTTAGGTACTATACATAACATAACGTACATATGTATATATGTTTGTATTTTGAAAATGTTTCTTCGGCGTGCCAAAGCTTTCTCTTGAGGGACATATAAGCTATATTTTGTGTGTTCGATTTTAATAGAGCTACACTACGGCGGTTTTCAACATATCCGACCATAAAGTCGAAAATGTGTATATCAAGTAAAACATAAATTTAGCAAGATAGTGAACAAAGTTGAAAAATGTTTAATAGAATGTTAACGTGGAAAGACATGAATATTTGAAGTGGGCAGACGGACATATGGATAGATTGACTAGACCTATTCTTATATATTATATGCTTCTCCTTCCGGTTGAATATATTCAGACTACCCTCTTAAATATTTAATCTTAAGCTTAAATAAATAAAACACCTAAACATTGTCCTGCTACTGCTTGCCCGCTTCATTGGCATCCTCGCTTTGCATATAGCTGCTGTCCATGAATAAATTGCGATCCGATTTGTTTGACTGGGCAAAGTAGAGAAGCAGGTTAGTCAAAATACAATGCACATGCACATGTGTATATATCATGAAGCTAAGACACCACCTCACCTCGCGATATTTTTGTAAGTAAATGGAGAGAGGTTCCACATAGTTGTCGAAGCCCAGATTGCTGAATGCCACCAGCAAATCGTCTCCATTCACTGTTTTTCGATTTTCCGCGACGCTGCGCTCGATAGCCTCGCTGCTGATGAAGGAGATGAATTCGGAGACACACTCCTGTATGCACTCTCTGGCATCCTTGGCTATCTTGCCATTCTGCGGTACGGGCACCTTCATTATTTTGATAATATTGCATATGGGCAGAAAGCGATCCTGTTCACGCAGCATTATGCCGTGTCCGTCTTGTCTGTCCGATTCGTCTGCAACACAATAAGTTATTTAGCGAACTACAGCTGCTGGATTGACTGCTCACCTCCCGATGCCTCATCCTCCTCTTTTACCATCATTTCGTTCAGATATTGTTGTGAGTCCTCGCTATTGCTCATTTTTGTTGTTTATGCTCGCAAAATGATAATAATAACATTAAGTTTTGCAATTTATATATAATCCGCTGTTGGTTACTTCAGTGTAAGTAACAATTTGGAAACTAGTAAATGGTAAACCTATTAATCTATAAGCGATTCGCAATTTAAAAACAAGCTATTTGTTTCCTTATTGCTTTTTTCCTAGCAGTATCTCTCGTGCTGTTACAGTTCAGTGTACACAAAACTGGCGATTGTGGTGGTGAAAAGTTATCGATATGCAGCTATCGTAATTAAATCCGAACGATATATCGCAAGCAATGCATGGCCTATTCGATACACTTTCGAAGAGCAATCGATAGCAGTTACTGATCGCAGCGGTACTTTTTTTTGCGCACTTTTTCTTCGCAACAGAGCGATGCACGAACAAATTGTGATTAAAAAAGAGGAGCTTGATATTGATGATACCAAGATAAAGCTGGAGTTAAATGAAGATGCACCCCAGTTGGAGCTGTCGTGCGGTAAATATGCATATTCAGTTTTGCTATTGCAATACGCCTTTGTGTGCCTGTGTGTGCGTTAGTATGCGTGCGCATGGTTGTAATTTTGCATGTGTTGCGTCTATTTTTACTACGCACTATACCGTTAGCTTTGTCATAATTAGTGTATTTGTGTTAAATTTGCTGATATTTTACAGGGACACGCTTTATCAAAATCATTGAGGAAAGGCCTAATATGATAACAGTGCCGGTGCATGACTACAAATCAGAGGACGAGCTCAAATTTATTGAGAGTCTCAGCACACTCGATCAGCAGCAGAAGGCAGGCCTTAACCTAGCACACCAACACATGCAAACACGCTTTCATATTCTCTCTGCATTACAGTTATTTGTGACGTCATCCTGTGAAAATGATGGAGCTCTTGTGTGCAAGATTTGCAGTTTTGGGTGTGAAAATCGTCTGACGCTGGCTTCGCATCAGATCAACCACCAGCTAAATCGAAACTTTTGCAGTTATGGCTGTGGCGTTTGGTACGACATGTTGGAAGAAATGCTAGAGCATGAATTTCGCCAGCATGCGGGCGGTATAAACGGATTAAACTGCAGGGTAAGCATATATATATATATATATATATATATATATATATATATATATATATATATATATATATATATATATATATATATATATATATAGAAATAATAAATAAACAAAAAAAGAATAGGAAGGAGATATATGTACATTATATCTCTTTATTTTTTTTTCTTTGAGTTCAAATTTTTCTGTGATTGTTATGTTAACTTTTTTTTTAAGAATTAAATTATATGGATAAATTCCTGATCGATCGAGAGAGAGACAAATTTTCTTCGTAAAACAAATAAATATTTTTTTTTGCGTATACATAGTTCTCTATTTAAAATAGGTCACTTATTTGAATTATTTGAATAATTCAGTTATTTAAAAGAAATTCTTATAAGTAAAATTTTTATTATTTCTGCATGCCATTGCTTAGATTATTGGCGGCGTAATAACATAAATTTAATCAATATCATTTCTTACAGATTTGTCTATTAGAATGCAGCGATGCCGTCAGCCTGGCCAAACACATAGGCAGCCATTTTTTTGTACGCCGTTTTGTGTGTGCCATATGTCGAAAACACTTTGAGACGCGGCCAGAACTCCAGCAGCATTGGCAGCACAACAAGGATGTATGCGGACAAGTGGAGTTCGCAGATATGCATGGTAACGTGGGTCAGCTAGTGGCGGTCAACAGGTTGGACACGAATTTCGACATACAAATAAAGACAGAACCGCTGGATGCGACAGAAGAGCAAACAGAGCAAGCGATGGCGATGTCGGATGTCGTCATCAAAACAGAACCGCTGGATAAAGAAGGAAAAAAAGAAGAGTTCAAGTCTGATCAGGAGTCTATCCTATCCTGTCCCATCGGCAACAGTCTAGGACAACTGCGTGGCAAATTGCGTCTGCCAGCAATAAAGAAACCACTCGACTTGGAAATAGCCAAAGCTAAAGTCCCCGTGCATCCAGCCATACAGTGTAAGTCGAGTTTGTATCTGTAATGAATAGCATCATTTTGTTTAATTATCGTTCTTATTCTTCTGCAGTTGTTCCCACTGACAAGTCGAAGCCCGTACACTTGTCAACCTCTAAGCCAAAGGTGTTGACCACCATTTTGGAGACAAGCACAGGCAACATAAACCCACCTAAAGTTTTACAATCCGTAAAAAATCAGCCGCACATAGCAGCTAACATCTTGAAGGTGTTGCCAAGCAACTGCATGCTCTTCAAATTACCTCCTAATACAAAGATTGTGAAAATATCGGCTAACCCGGGCAGCGTAAATGCAAATAACTGCACCTCAGGGAGTAAACTCATAACAGTGCCAAGTGCCATAATGATCAGTTCGACTTCGCAGCCGATCCAATCGAATAGCCAATCCGTTACAAAAGCACCTAGTGCAGATGCATCACAAGAGGCGGCAGAGAAAAAGCCCACGAAGAACCGAAATGCCTACTTCAATGCCCTAAGTTTGTTTGAGAGTCTACCCGAATCCCGCAAGATCATCACCGAATTTCAGAACCAAATACGCAGCATAGAGCAAACGCTTCCGATGCCCGGGAGTGTCCTCCAAGCGCCAAAGAGAAGCAATAAAATGGCAACGCTATCTCAGCTGGAGGTGCTGTGGATGCCACCCACCAAAACGAGCTATGCGAAAGTCCGCCAGTTGCGTTTCACCTACCCCAATCATCGTTTCCACTGGGAGTGTCCCAAATGTGCCCGCTGCTACGAACTGTACTTGGCATTCTGCAACCATTTGACACAGGTACATGGCATTGCGGAAGCTGAGTTCGACCACATGGAAGTGGAAGTCAAAACGTATAAGAGTGAGTAAAATATGCTCGTATTGGCCTAAGGTTTTTGAATAATAATTTACATTTTTGTAGAATCAAATGAGGCTAAGAGTGTGCGAGCTGGAAAAACGTCATTGGCTCCTATGATGGGTGCTGCAACAGCAGGACAAAAAGTAGTCGTAGGTAATGCAGCACCTGCAGCACCTGCAGCATCTGCTTCAGCAGGTGCGTCTCCTCTTGCTGCAACTGTAACTCCTGCGAAGGCAGCACCAGTCGCTACTGTAGTTGCAGCCGAGGCTTGTGAAAATACGACTTATGAAGATTCCGGCTCCTCACCCACTTCTGCTGCCACAGCTAAGTCAGCACGACCAGGACCCATAGTTCGGCCCCCTCAGTATCAATGCGAAGATTGCGCCAAGTGCTTTACGACAGTGGGCGCTTTGCGCATCCATAAGATGATTCATACCGGCGAGCTACCGCATAAATGCAACTACTGTGAGAAACGCTTTCGCACGCCTGGCCAAGTACGCGTCCATCAACGCAGACACACGGGCGAAAAGCCGTTCAAGTGCAAGGTAAGAGGCTGCTCGTGTATACAATGAAACACCTATGGTTTGATAAAAGTTAGAATCTCACATTTGTAAACTGATAGTAATGTCGAGTATATTTGGGAAAGATTATTTTTTGATAAATTTCGATTTAATTTTTATACCCTGAGCCCATTGAAAATGGGAAATCAGGGTATAATGGTTTTGTTAAATGTATGTAACAGGCAAAAGGAGGCGTGTCAGACCCCACAAAGTATATATATTCTTGATCAGGGCGACGAGCTGGGTCGATTTAGCCCTGTCCGTCTGTCTGTCTGTCCGTCCGTCCGTCCGTATGTTTGAACGCGTCGATTGAAACATCTAGACAAGCTAGAGACTTGAATTTTTTTTGTTGGGTCCGTGGATAGCACGCGCAGGTCAAGTTTGTTACCAAAAAACGATATCTATTTTTATTGTTTTGTTATCGATTTTAAACCTTATCGAAAACAGGTTATAAAATTATATCTCCCACACCTTTAGAGCTAGACCCCTCAAATTTTGCATATAGATTCATGTGAATTTTATGCAATTTCTATTTTTTTTATATTTTGGATACCGGCTCTTTTTACTAATTTACCCCCCCCCCCCTCCCTGCCATCAAACACCCATTGAGAGTCTGTTGCAAATATAACCATGTGAATAAATTAGCATTTTTATAAAATGTAAAAAATTCAATAGAATCATATGCTGAAAGTTTCATCAAATTCCGTTAAGTCAGTCCCCATCAAAAAACATTTACAAATACACAACATTGAAACGTGCAAGCTCGTCTACTATGCATGTGCACAAATACATTCAAGGCCATTCATTCTAGCATATTCTTCAACCAAATCTGTGTTTGAATTCTGTTTGCATTTTCAGCCGCTTCTGTAGTTTTGTATTTGTCATATATCGCCCTTTACACGCATACATTGAAACAGACCACCGTTTTTGTATGTACACATACTCATACGTTCATATGCGCGCATTTCAGCATATTCTAAGAATTACAATTGCGATTGATCTGCTTCTTTAGCTTCTTTAGTTTTGTATTTGTTAGATATCGCCTTTGTAGTACTACTTTGCGTTTTGCCAACAAGCAACGCAATACTGGTGTGGCGTAGTGGGTAGACGCAAAGCGCATAAACGAAAGGTCCCGAGTTCGAAACTCAGTGACGACAGCGTAAATTTTTTAATTTTTTTTTTTTAATTTATAAAGATGAGGTTGTTGTGCTAGTTGAGATGATGCGCCCTTAACGTTACATATGTAGTAAATAGATGCAGCTTCGAGTCCAGTTGCGGTGATGTTTGTTTTTCTTCTTCTTTTTTTGTTGATTTGTTTATTTATTAAATTATTTATTTATTTTTGATTTACATACAATCTAGTTGAATAAAATTTCAAACTTTTAATTTTGGAAAATTTAATGTTATATGCAAGCTATATAGCGTATTAAACATTGCAAATCGGACGGGGCTCAGGGGATCTCCTAGTCGGGCACCTCCGACTAGAGTTTTTTTTACTTGTTTAATATATTTAATATAGACATTTCGAGGAACCACACATATATCTGTTATACTATTAATATCTTTCTAATGACAGGATTTGTCTTAATCTTCCAAATAGGCCTCAGTTTAGTGATAGTCGCTAGGCTTGCCAGAATTAAGATGTTTTATTAATGAAAGTACCCGTAACGGAGTTTTCACTTTATCTTAACTAAATCTTCCGTTAATGTTCGTCTCTTGCAGGTTTGCTCGCTGGATTTCACTCATCGCGAGACTCTGATTTCCCACCTGTCACGTCACATCGGTATGAAGCGCTATAAGTGCTATGGGTGTGATAAGAATTTTGTGGTGGTCAGTGGTTTGCGCGCACATCGTCGGTTGCGCCCGGACACGTGCGGAAAAGTTAAGTTTACGGCTCGTGCTCACGGTCCGCGCGTACGTGTGATTCGCGGAGAGGTCGTTTTTGAATCCCATCCCGAGCATAATGGTTACTTGCGCAGCGAGGATCCATTGAATATCATGTCCGAGATTAAACAGGCCACTGTTGCTAACGAGCCCGAGTCTAGCTAACGCATTACGATATTTCTATATATATTGGCGTGCCTTTACTTTCTCTCTTTATTTTGACCGTTAAACTTTTTCGGATGGTAAATCCAAAAACTAATTTTTATCTACCCTAGATGGGGGTATTAAAATACTGTCACATTTCTTGAATGTGAAGCAAAACTCATCTTTAATAAAATATTTCTATACTTGATCTGCCAACTCGACACGTCAGTTTGCATACAGTCTATATATTATTGTAGTTTGTAAGCTAATTGTTAATTTTTTTGCTATTTGTATATCAAGTAATCTCTGAATATGTCGTCTGTCGGCCGGATCAACAATTTATATCAAAGAAACTATATTTTTAATAAACAGTTATTAAACTACTTTAATTAATCCCTTAGAATTAATTTCAAGTCGCGAAAATGATATCGGCCAAGAGTCTGACGCTTGTTTGACTTCACAAGCCCTAGGAAAAGAAGTATTAAACGGTTGAATTGAGATTGAACGACCTATAAATGCTTCCTTCATTCATTATTTCGCGTTCTACCGGAGTAAACCAATCCATAGGTTGAGGATATCAAAACTGAATTGAAATTTGGCGCCATTCGCAAAAGTTATAGCGTTTGCTGATAGGGTAATTGCTTTTGCCCTATTTTATATATCGATTTTTATATGGGTAAGGAATATTAGTCTCGTCAAACTAGATCGTTGAAGTTTGAAATATAAAGTTAAACGACTTTTTTAATACGTCATATTGGAAATGATTATAGATTTTGACTATTTAACGCAAATAATATGTGAGTCGCCTATTAAGCTAGACATTTGCAATTTCAAATATATACCCGCCGAAACATAATCAGATTAAAATGAAGTCTCAAAATTTACCAAGTTTATTGCTTTTAACTTTCTTAATTTCTACGCCTCTCCGGACGTAACAAATCAGACGAAGTTACATTTTCCGAAATTTTGAGGCTGTCTGAAAAAAATAATAAAAATATGTATGTGCTGTATTCCAAATCCATCAATATAGTTTTTTTTGGCTGGATGTTCCTTTTTACTTGTTTCAAATAAAGTATACAGATTTCATATTTATGTTTTTCTTTTTCCGTAATATGTATTTTTATTTCGTCTTTAATATTCATGTTCATGGGTTTTTCAGTTTCGAAAATTATATATATATTATATATCTGATACATATAGTCGTATGATAATGTTTAACGTCATGTGTTTCTTACATAAAGAATTATTTGTATGAAATACAATCGCTCGACTCTAGCTTGATTAATTTTTAGGGCTTTTCTGTATGTATCGTTAAAATTGTTTTATATCTGACTAATTGGTAAAATATATGTATGCATATATGTATATATATTCATATTAAACAATTTCATATAGTATTAACAAAATTTGACAAGCCGACCAATTTAATTTCCTTGTAATATACAATATAGATTTCCGTAATTCATTTATATAGAAGTATGCTAAATATGCTTGCAACGCTGTGGTGATAACCATTATCTATTAGACATCTATTGCTGCTAACCGTAAATGCTATAATTTGTATTTATTTCACTTTATATATACTTCAATATGCCCCAGTACTTTATTTCGGGTCCTGGCTTTCGCCAACTTGTCAATTTCAATTTTTAAGTCCTAACTCCAATTTTTTAGTGGGCAACGCGCTAAATTTGTTATATAACAGTCACTTATGAGTGTGTGAGTGTATTTATATCCATAATGCATTATGCACAATGCGTATATATTTATGTGTACATGTCTGTAGTGTACATACGTATTATTACTATTGTTGTTGTTTAACATGTGGCTAAATAGTTGTTTAATATTTAATTTCTTTTGCTTTTATGCATTTGCTTGCTAACGACTTCATATATAAATACTATGGGCCGACTGAGCAGCATATCAAATATGTATATACACTATAATAATTCATAGCTCATAATGCCGTGTTATGCGGATGTAGCTTTATAGTTGGTATAAATGAGTGCGGTTTATATTAATAATTAGACGTATTCTGCGATTTGTATATGTTAGGTATTCTACAATATATATCTACAGTTATCTTATCTATCTCTTCAATCGGCTGGATGTATCATCTATGTTGCCTTGTTCATACACGTTAGGTACCATAATTTTCTAGCTGTAGGATCCTATTTACTTATATATAGCTGCAGGGTTTAGTGGTATATACAGGAGTACAATAATAAAATAAGTTGAAGATTGATGCACTTATAATTAGACTTGGGCAGGAATGCCAAATGAATATTCAAGTGGATTTCCAAAAGAGCGTTTATATAATTTAATAGAATAAAATAAAAACACTTTAGTCAAGTACATAGACCCCGAGAGAGGGTTTGATCATTACAATTCGAACAGCGCTCGTAAGCTATATAGCTGCGTAAGGGGAATGTCACAAAGTAGAAAGCCGCCTGCTAACTAAAGTTAATATTTAAACTAATTTAAACTAGGCGTCTTAACAGGTATGCACTACGCAAGACTTTTTACTAATTGCACGGTTTACATTTGCTTTTGTTTCTTTCATATAAATATATTTATACAGGTATATATATGTTGAATCTAAGCGGACTCTTTAAGTATGTCAAGTATAAAAACATATGAAACATATTTGATTGATTGTTGCACACACAGACACGAATACATGCACATATATATATGTATATATAATTGTTATGATAATTCGCTTTTGGACAACATTGCTCTACCATCTGCTCTAGCCGACAATTAGCTTAGGTTGGTTTCTTTTCTTTTTTCTTTTCTGTTCTTGAGATTCGTTTAGGCGGTAAGTTTTAAAAGCTACCAAGTCCTTAGTTCAAATATGTATAGGTTAATCAGTGGGCGGGTCGCCCCGTCGCACCACAACAACAAGTTGATTGACTACTTTGATTAGTTCGAGCAAAAACTGTATGCACATGATATACATATGTATATATATATATATATATATATATATATATATATATGGGTAGGGGAATATATATGCATTTAAGTATAAATTACTGATAATTAAACTTGTAACAGTCTTTTTGAGTTTACATTTCATACCAAAATTAAAGACCGGGAGTGATAAGAGATGCTAAACAACTAATCAAAATAGGGACAATGAAATGGGCATAAAAATTTATATAAGCGAGGGTAGCCTGAAAGCTTTTCCGACTTACCAATGACGTTCTATTCATTTAAATAACTTTTTATTTTACTACCATCCTATTCTCTTTTACCGTCACGCTAAGATCGGAAGTGTTTCAGACTACTCCCCTACTATGCATAGTATATAAGTAAGTATTTTTTGGGCAGTATCTGGCTATAATACTTTAAAGTTAAGGTATCCGTGTTAATCGTAAATGCGTATTTATGCGTACAATTGAAAACAACGAACATGCAACATTTAACATGAACATAGAGTTGAGAACGTTTTTGCTCTATAGCCGGGACTTCAACTCCAACTTCTGGTCCGTTTCCTGCTACTGCTTCAGCGTCTGTTTAATTTCTTCAGTTTGCGTAGTTGTCGAACGACCCCAGATACTCCAAGGCAGCGCGATAGCAAAAATGATATTGATCCTGTTAAAGGGAAATTTGATTAGGTGAACATATTCCAAAAATATGAGATGTAGAGACAGAGCCTCCTTGTAGGAAGTATTTTTTAGACTTACTTCCGTCTGCACCATGGCGGGTCGCTGAGATCGCAGAATGCGCACTGTTTGGAACACATCGAGCACCCCTTCATATTGCATGCGCTCGAGCACAATGCTGAGTGTGATAAAGACGCCCGTGCGTCCGACGCCAGCTGAACAGTGAACCGTGATAGGTCCGTCCTGTCCGAACTGCTCCTTGGTCTTGTGCACCTGACCAATGAAATCAATAAAGCCCTCGCCAGACTTTGGAACGCCCTGCTCCGGCCAGTCTATGAACTGGAACTGGCGAACGGTGCGCGAAGAGCCATCACGAGCATCGGTTACCTGTCGAGGAAGAAGAAGAGAACACGCAGGACGTTTAGATACTCAGATACTCAGGAGTCGTGAAACGGGAAACGGTATAACCCACCTTAAACTCTCGCAGCTTGTATTGCGGCATATTGTACTCGGCGATGGGATCCACAACATAATACTGATAGCGAACGGAGCGCTCGTGGGGCCAATATTGGAAGCATTTCTCCTGCAAAAGGCGAAGTAATCATATTAGTAGATGCCCAACATATCTTTATGATGGTCGACTTACCCTGCCCATTTCCTTGAGTTTGGTCAACATAACGACTATGGTGGAGTTGTGCTCCCAAAGCATGCGCCAAAAGTCCTCGGCGGTATCCTGAACTGGTCCCTGAGCTGCAATGTAGGCGGAACGATAGCGATAGCCGTCTATGAAGCTGGCATTGACGTAGTCGCTGCCCTCGATTCCGTGGATGGGCGTCAGATACACGCGACTCGATTCGTAGGGTAGAATGTGGACCAGGCGATTCTTATGCTTATTGCAGGCCAAATTAGCGGTCACAAACTTGGAAGAGTCCATCTTAACATTCGAGAGCTTTTTGAATTCCACCTCCATCCCGGAAATGCTTTCGCCCGGCTCGGTGGTGAGCAGCTTTTGCAAATGGGTGTGTAAATTACGTGCAGCTACCTCCGTCAATCCACATATTATGGCTTCCAGGATGGCGTCGTGGATGAAGATGTACTGATCTTCCGTTTGCACCATGTAGTTGCGCTGGGCGCGCAGGCACGTCACGTGGCCATAGATGTCGATGATCTTCTCGTGCTTCATGCGCTCCAGCATCGAGTCAATTACAATGTAGCAGCCAGTGCGACCTACTCCCGCTGAACAGTGCACAACAACTGGCCCGGATTCGGGTGGGGTCAGGGCGCGACAGCGACGCAGGAACTGCAGGAAGGGAGCGGGATGATCGGGCACACCGTGATCCGGCCAAGCAGTGAACTGCAGCTGCTTGATCTCGCGCCGATCGTTGAAGCCCTGACGGCACAGTTGGAACGTGCGTATGCTGTAGGTGGCCAGCTCCTGGGTTTCGGTGATGGTGACGAAGATCTGGCCGTAGGTCTCGGTGCCACGCGAGGGCCAATACTGGTCGCACTTGATGCGCGTGCGTTCCTCCAGCCGGGTCATCATCACGATCGTCGCCGTCTTCAGCTCCCAGCACATGCGCCAGAAATCGGCGAACGTCTCCTGCAGCGGTCCCTGCGTGGCTACATAGGCATTGTGCTTGCGATAGCCATCACAGTAGTTGGCGTTGATGTAGTCCGAGCCGAGGACGCCCTCCTGGGCGGGCAGCTGGACACGCGAGTGATCGTAGGCGGTGACGTTGGCGTAGCGGTTCTTGGACTTGTTGTGCTCGTAGTTCGAATTGTCCCAGGTGAATTGCTGGCCGGGCTCGATGCTCTCGTACTCCTGCGAGAACTTCTGATTGTCATTCGACTTGAGTCTCTCAATGTGATTGGCGAACTCCGAGATGGGTATGGGTGGGTGGGAGATCATGCCAGGCGTCTGGAAGTTGAGTCGTCGCATATCGACCGGATCGCTGGGCGTCGGACCAGCGCCCAAATCAGCGGCCATCAAAGGACGCGTAACAGCCGCCTGATCCGGGGTCTTGCAGGGCTGCCTGCGACGCCGAACGACGTAGAGCACAATCAGCGTGGTTGAGACGACAAAGGCGGTTATCAGAGGCAGCACCACCCACAGTATTTCCGGCTCATCCTTGTTGCGATTAACAGAGACCTCCGGCTCTGAGGGCCAGTTGGGATCAGGGCGATGAGGACGCTCGCCGGGCGGCGCTTCGCGCATGTCAAGGGATAAGAACTCGGAGAAGGGACTGGATGTATACAGATGCTTCTGCGGGGTATCTACAACGGCGCGCACAAATATGCGATAGCGTTTCTCTCTTTCCAGCTTGCGATTAGTGAAGTTGTGATAGTCATCGCCTGAGCCAAGGTGGAAGGTGAAGGGAATGGAGCGCTGTGGAAACTTAGCAGCTATATACGGTGCATTCGGACGCTCCGGCTTGTTGCGACCGGGCAGCAGGTCGTCGGTGAGGAACTGATCGGGATTCTTGTGCAGATTGGACTTGTCCTCGGGCACCACAACTAGATAGTAGTGCGAAATGGGTCCATACTCCTCGGACGCCTGGGGCAGTATCACCAGTATCTCCTCGCCATTGACCACGCCATAGAAGTCGGGCTTGACCATGGGCTGTGGCGCAGCCATTTGAGTGGTCACCGTTATCTTCGTCGGCGGCCGGTAGGAGTAGTCTGAGGGAATGGCGCTCACATTTACGTTGTAAGTGGTGAACGGACTCAGTTCGTTGATCGTGTGCGTCTTCACGAAGTGCTTTAGGATTATCTCACGCTTTTGCACGCTCTGTGTTTGGGAGAAGCCCTGCGAGTCCACAAACACCTTCATGGCATCGAAGCTGATCTTGTAGTTGACAGGATTAAGGCGAATGGGCGGTGACCAGGAGAGGGTCATGGAGTGAGTGCTGACATCGTGGGCCCGTAGATTGAGCGGGACATCCTCTGGCTTGATGCGCACCGTAACTTTCTCACTGAGACGTCCCAGTCCATTCTTAAACCTGGCTGCGATTGCCACGGCGTACTGGGCAAACTTCTCAAGATTAACCAGATCGGCCGATTCAGTCAGACCCACGGTTTTCGTCTGCCAATCATCCAGATCCTCTACGGCGGTCATCGTGTAAAAGATCTTATAGCCCAGTAGCTTGCCACGACTGGGTACCGGTTCCCACCAGATTTCCGCTGTCTGCTCTGAGGTGGCTACCGCCTGCACGGACATGGGAGCTCGTCCCATGTCCCGCTCGGTTTCCACAATCATCTTCTCGCTGAATGGGCCCGCGCCCTGCTTTGTGTACGCACGCACGCGAAATACGTACTCGGTGTTCTCCTCCAGGTTGGTGAAGACCGCCTTGCGCAGGGTCATGTTTCGCTCGGAGCCCAGCCCGTGGTCAATCTTCTTATGGAACTGTACATCGTAGCGTGTGATGAGTCCATTGCGGTCATCACGCGTTGGTGGGTCCCAGGTTACGCAAAGAACATCGGGTGTTTGGAAGCGTTTGGTTATATTGGACGGCGGTCCGCCGGGTATACCTTCGGGAGTCTGGAAGATCTTGACTGTTTCTTGACCAATGCCAATATGATTGCTGCCTGCCACACGGAATTCGTATTCCACGCCTCGTTCGAGATCGTTGAAACGTTTCTTCGTCATCTGCGGTCCGGAGAGCATCTCTTCCTTCAATGCCTGATCTTTCACGCCCCAGCGCAGGCGGTAGCCACGCAGTTCCCCGTATGTTTGCGCCGGACGTTCCCACTCCAGTTCGATAGAAACAATGGGTTCACGTTCCATGATCTTCAGACTTACTGTCGGCCGTACGGGCACACCTCCGGGAGTCTTAACAATCACCGCAGTGCTACGATCGCCGTCACCTTTGCGCGTCAAAGCAGCGACTTGAATAGAGTATTTAGTGTCGGGTTGCAGACCCGTCACACTGTATTCCAGCGTGTCAACCACGTCGAACTTGAAGGGTTCGTTGAGGAAGCCCTTTCCCTAGGTTGGAGTTATAGATGAGTGTTTGGCTTACATATTCCTTCCCATACTTTTCCTCCCACGTAACTCACCTCATCTCGCATTTCCTGCACGTGAATGTGATAACCGCGTATGATTCCATTGCGATCCTTTTCTAGAGGCGGTTTCCAGCTCACATGTATGGAAGTTGAGTTTAGGGGCGTAGCTTTGACATCCTGCGGATCTCCAGGCACTAAAGACGACGACGAAGAAACAATAGATTAGCTTAGGGCAAGCATAGGTTACGTAAAGTTATTTGCATAGAGCTGTTCGAATACTTAAGTTTACTTAGGAACTATCTTAGGTTATTATTTAGACATTGTTGGATCTCGGGCTTCTTAGGACTAAGTTGCTTAAGTGTATGACATAGATGAAACTAGAGACAGTAAACACTAAGTGCTAAGGTTGCTTTAGACCCTAGGAGCAATATACAAAAACCAGAACGAACTTAGCTCCAAGTCAACCAAGTCACCACATCACAGTTAGAAAAACAAAATATTAATGTTGTAAGTTGTAAAAGTTGTATAAAGTATCAAAGAAAGTGCTGCTTAGGTGCTATATGTAAGGTATAGTTAGATTTAGAGTTAGGTAGGTATATATAAACAAATAAATAAATATAGGTTGCTCAGTAGTAGAAGGTGCACAAAAGGTGAGTAAGAAGTGCATTTGATACCTTGCTAATGAATATGTAGTATATATAATACTTATAGAGTAGCTTCAAAAAATGTACACAAAAACTTGACTATCGAGTCGGGATCGAAGCAGAGCATCAGACCATTTATAGTTAGGTTTCGGCTCTCGTTCAACCCTATCGACTGGCCAAAAACAAACATGTAGGCATTCAAAAATTGTTTTTTTTTTTTACTGTTCGTGTGCAAAACATGTAATGGAAATTAAAAAATATATTTTTATATTTATATATATATATATATATATATATATATATAGGTGTAAATGTATATTAGATCAGTAGACATTTTTGGCGGCTCTTGGTGAAAAAAGACAAGAGCCCTATTACAAAATCCTCGCTGACATATTGGCTTTTAAAAATGTTTTGTTTTGAAATAGAAAAAGCATGTCAAAAAACAAAAAGAGATTTGATTCTTTAGTGATTGGTCAACAATATTTGGGGACCAGTACAAAAAAATAGTACAAATATTTAAGTTTATATATATGTATGTATTATAGGGCATTCTTAAACATTATAGTCAAACCATTTAAAAAATACTCACTCTTTTTCTCTAAATAGATTTAAAATGTGTTTTTTATATTTGTATTTTTTAATATTTAACCACCATCCATTAAAGGGTTGCGTTCAAAAATCAAATTTCGCAATATATGTTTTTTTTTTTTTTTTAGTTTTGTATTCACACATCAAAAAAGTTTTCAAAAATTTTTGTTTTACAGTTTTCCATTTGGAGTTTGCATTCAAAAAAAGGTGCACGAAACAGAGCAAGTAGAGTGCAAGGTGCGAGTGGCCAAGCAAAGATATATTTGGTATTTTTTAGTGTGTTTTATATATGAAAAAAGATATAAGATATAGTTCTTTAGTTTACAGTATACAAAAAGTATTCAGTGCATATTACAAGGGCGATAAGTGGGGCTTCAAGTGAAAAGAAGAAACTAAAAAGAGTTGTTGTTGTTGAAATAAAGTGGGAAAGAGGAGATGATTAAATATTTGTAAAATTTGTGAATATTTGATACAAAATGTACATATTTGTTGGCACACCCGCTTTGATACTCTATTTAATTGTCGTACATGGTTCTTATGATGTGGTATTTTGTAGAGCTTAAAACAAACCTAGGACTTAAAGCTAAGCTAAATAGATTATTGGGTTAGACTATTCAAATAAATTATTTAATTTCTTATTATACGCGTATATAGTTTGCAGTTTCCACAGAGAAGTTGTTCACTTCATTAAAAATTTGTCGAGCAACTGCATAATAGAATTTATTCAAATGCGACTCGCGGCACAAATGTTAAATTATGCTTCATTAGTGTCCTCCTGCACAGTGGGGCAAGAGTAATAAAGGGATGGGGCTGGGGATGGTGTTGGGAGAAGGGGCTGAGAGCTATGTCAACTGTAGCACTTTGCATCAGCTTTGTCTCTCTCTTGTCATTTCACATGCATTCACAAACACTCACACACACACCCACATACACCCACACTTACCCACGCACACTCTCTGCAGGAGTATATAAAATAATTAAAATGCTAGGAGGTCTTCTCTATATAAGTATATATGTTTTTTTTTCTTTTTTGTGTGGTGCTGAATAGAAAGAATAAAGGTACGTGCTAGTGCCAAGCTAAGCTACAAAATTTTTGAGCTGCTATTTTTTTTTTACAGCTCTTACTTATCTGTATACCCTGTAAACTTAATACAGTTGGGATATGCGCGCTGGCCAACTTTGTAGAAAATATATTTATATATTTTTTGTTTAAATATGGTAATAATTTTATAGAAATGAAAACAGTATTTGTTCTAGGTCTTGGTCTTTTTTAATATAGTAATAAGTTTAAAGATCTGAAATCAGTATATGTTACAAGCAACACAGTACAGTGTACATTACGTCATACATTCAGTATAACGGTTATATGGATTCATTTTAAAAATACAAAAAAAAATTCCCAAAAACAAATTTCTTTTTAAGTTATTCAATATATTATGTAACAGTAAAGGCCTTATCAGCAAACCTTACTCAATGTATACCGAATATTCTCAGAAATAACAGCTCATGCGAGTTGAGCATATCCTTAACTCTTCTTCTTTTGCTGTAATCCAATTTTTTCGGTTATTTTTTTGCCCTTTCTGCTAAAGCGTGTTTGTATGTACAAAAGGCAAGCTGACTGCATTAGAAATCTGACACCGCAAGGGGCAGGGCATTGGAGAGCGAGGGCGGAGCGTAGCAAGTGCCCAGCTTTGGGGCAGGTGCTATTTGCATTTCGCATTGAAAGCAAAGCGCAACGAAGCTAACAAGCGAAATATGTATGCAAAAAAACAAAAATTAAGAAAATAAAACATATAAATATATATATATGCATATAAAAATACGTATATATATTCCATATATGGTATGCAAAATACTGTAGCATACTTATGCGCTGACCCTTTAACTGTGAAATGCTGCAGCCGCAGGGATATCAATGGAAGTTACACACATTCACACACACACACACACACAGTTTTGATTGTGCTAAATTGAGTACAATTAAAATGATATATATATATATATATTTATATGTTGTAGACGACATAGACAGAGCATAGAGAGCTGTGCAGAAGAATAATGTGCTGACTAGACACGTTGAAGTGCTTGAGGTGCATTGCTCATAAAATATAATATAATATGCATTCATAATAAGTCCAACTCTAAATGGGAAAAAAGTAGCCATTGTTGGCCACAGTACAGCTGTATATGGGTGTCCTTTGACCCCAAGTCCCTTGGTGCTGGGTGCATTTGCTGTTGCATTCCTTTTTCAAGTGCTTTTACAGGTAAATTGTAGTGTGCTTAATGGTTAACTTAGTTGCGATTACTTGACTAGGTGCTTAGCGTTAACTAAAATTACAATTCATTAAACTGTGCTTAGCCGAAAACAAATCAAATAAAGTGAGTGCCAACACTTTGCCTCATCATCTTCTTTGTCTTCTGCTTCTACTTTGTGTAGGAATAACTGAACAGGTACTTTGTAAATCAAGATGGTTAATTTAACAAGCAGTTTAACTTATCAGCTAACAAGCAGAGTTCATGAATGTGTGCGAACCAAAATGGGAAAATAATGAAGGTGCGAAAGGGCTTGCAACAATGTAAAGTGAAGATTAAAGTCATAACTTGATGGCATTTAGGTTCGCCAGTGCTGAATAACGAAATCAAAATATAAACGGAGTTATAGTAAACATAGGTATGAAGATTGTAAGACAAATAAATAAACAATACTGATAAAAGCAATTGTTTATTTAAACTAGCATGTTTTAGTTAAAGATGTACAAAGCTAAGTTAGTATCTGCACTCTTATAGATAAAAATAAAGTCTGAGAGAGTCTTAGCTGCTATATTTGTAATTTTGAATAAAAGAAAATAAAGAGCTAAAATTTATGTATCAATATCATTATCTGAATTCGTAGGTTTTATTATATTTGCATTATTTTTTTCAATAATCCTAGAAATTTAACTGAATATATATATTTAAATTTTTTTATATATTTACATGAACAATTAGAATGACATACTCATATCATATATTTTTATTTTTTGTTCTTATTCTTTCTTCTCTGACTTTCACGAAAGTGTTGCAGATCAATATTCTAATATTATTAAAAATCTTCTGTATTTTTATAATTTATTAGCATTCTTCCATTTTCCACTATTCAACATGCAAAATTCAGCTTTTATTCAGTACGCTGAAACAAAACCTTTTTGTGTGAACTTCAGATTAATTATCTCTCTCAGTAACTATATAAATTGTTAAAATTATTGGCTCAGCTGTCAACTTTATACTTAGAACAACTATAATAAACAATTGGTTTCAGTAAGAAACAAAGAAAGAAAAAACATTTTCACATTGTTGCTTTAACAAATGGGCAGATTAACTGCCCAGAAAAAACAGATGGATAGAGAGGGGATTGTGGGCGAAATAGAAAGAGAGAGAGAGAGAGAAAGAGGGGGACAAACAGATGCAAATGTGTTAACTGGGCAAACATGCAGGTGATGGCAAATAAAACTTAATCAAATGTGTCAACAGAATACAAATTAAATACAAAAATCAAATAATTTTTATGCGAAAATCAATTTAAGGATTTTCGCCATGTATTCGCGCATTTGCATAGCGATAAACAACAACAAAAAAGCCACATATGTATATTAAGGTGCGTGGGGTCAAAGTGCAAAATGTTTGCCCACAAATAAAAAAGAAAAAGCAAATATCAAAAAACAAAAAACCAAACTCGAGAGCAAAGCCCAAAAAAATATTGCAACGAGCTGCTGCAAAATGTTATTAAATATGTATATGTACATACATGTATGTATATGTCTGTGTGTGGGTACAATTAAAAACAACAAAAAAGAAATGTGCCTGTGTTTGTCTGTGTGTGTATAAATAAATGCAGCGAAACGTTTTGCATTATTTGCCTTAGGTAAACCATAATAAAAGAGCTTGTGCATAGAGAGACGGACGGGATTTGAGGGCTTTGCAGGGTATGGGGTGGGAGGTTTGGGCTTTCATTATGTGCGTATATGACATTTGTGTATAACTAGGCCCTATTTAGGCATACTTTTTGGGGGTTGGGAATTGTTTACATTTATAATTGCATAAATTTAATTATGTAAATAAATCAATTTAATATTTTATGCGGCTCTTTTGGTGGTTCGTTCGCAAAAAAGGGGAAAAAACACAAACAAACAAACTAAATTCACGAAAATCATAAATTCGTGTTTGTTTAGATTATATTTATGTTTGTTTAAGATAAGTGTTTGTTTATAAGTATTTGGTATCTGGTGCGCTTACAAAAACACAGAGCTCTTATTATGTTTTGTGCTATACAAATTACCACAAAAAGTTGATGCATTATATCATAAAAATTATCGTATATATATTTTAATATTTGTCCAATTCAGATTTTTTTTATTTGCAAATTCAGATTTCAGATTCAATTAAATAACAAAAATTCGTTCTTGCATATAGTACACAATATAGGAGTTGTGCTAAATAAGAGTTTCGTTTGTGTTTTATTTGATAGAGATACAAGTGCAAAAAAGTTGTCAAAAATTGCGCCAAAAAATATGCAATTTTATAGTACCAATACAAATTTGAATTTTTCAATATTCTCAATTCGTAAGCAAAAACAATTAAAAAATAAAAACAATCTTAAATGGGTATCACATCAAAAACTGAGATTAGATTTAAATTGAAGAAAAATCGTATTAGGAACGTATCAATGATAAAAAACTAAACAACATTTGAACACATATTAAGAAACTACTAAATTTATATTTTTTATTTTATAAATATGAAAACAATTAGAACTTAAACTTGCGATCTTGAAAGAGATAAGGGAAAAGTATAAGAATAAATTGAATTGAACTTTTTACTTATTTACTCATAAAAAGTTGCTTTGCACTTGAAGGATCTTAGAACTCCTTTAATATAGAAAATTTGAGTGAAAAATAAATTAAAAAGATCTCGTTAATTTTCAGATTTATATAAAAAGAAAAGGGAAAGTAAAAATATAAACTTTTTGTTAATGAGGGTACGTAAGTATTCATAAAAATTCGATCTGAATATTGGGAAATCTTAAGAGGCAATGTTCCAGTCCTGAAGTTGAGTTCAGTTAAAGAATTGAATAAATTTTGAAATTGCAAGGATAGTTTTTTAAAGAAGCAGTTACAGAACTTTATCAACTGGGAAGAACTTATGAAAGAGGTCAGAAATATATAAATACATTATCAAAACAGATATATTTGAAAAACTAAAGAGAAAACAACTATGAACATAAATATATAGTCTACAAAATAAGGGGGATAAGAAATACAGCTGCATTCAAAAATAGATGAATGTTTGCAGCTTTTTTTTAACACATATATGATATTTAATATTTAGTGATATATGACATATGGTATGTGTATATGGCATATGGTATGTGTATTTTGCCCGTCGCATAGCTAAAACGACTGTGGGTTAATACACATACATACACACACGCACATACACATACAAATAATTTTATATTTTTGGTTGTTTTTTTTCTGATCAAAAAGAAAATCAAAAACAGAACGCTCCATTGCGGCGTTTCCGGCAGCTCCAGCGTTGGGGATGCTCGTTATCAAAATTCAAAAATCGTATAAAAATTTGTTCATTTTTTGATTAATTAGTTAGGTTTGATAACGGTTTAACAATGAACTAAAAATATTATAAACTAAATGGAAAATATGATGATGAAAAACAAGTGTTAAAGAGAAAATGATAAGTGTAAACAAAGAGAGAGAGAGAGAGAGTTAGAGAGACTTACGCATAGGTAAGATTGTCATTGGCATACATACCATCCTCTTGGGTGCGCGTTATGATTGGATGGGAGCGCGGCCCATCGCCTACAGAGGTGCCGGCTAGCACCCAGATCTTGTATTCGGTCCAGCGCTTGAGCTCGTCGAGCACAATCTGGGTCATGTTCAGGGTCAGAGTGGACGCCTCGTCGTCCGCCCGGCCCACTTCGACGAACAGCACCTTATAGTATATGATCCGGCCGTTGGAGCGCTCCGCGGGCGGAGGCAGCCAGCTAAGTGCGATCGTTGTCGAGCTGTTCGCAATCGCCGTGATATTGCGGGGCGGAGCACCTGGTACTAATTACACAATATAGATGGGAACGTGTGGTTGTTGTTTTTTTTTTTGTGCATTGAAAATTTGGTTGCGTTATAGCCAGAGAGAGATATGTTTCATAGCGTTCAGCGATTAGCGTTAAAACCAAATGAAAATAGTTTTCAAACCAAAAAACATGTAACGAAAAAAAGCACCAAAATAATGTTTGAATAAATGACATAATGGATAATAGGCATAAGTATATATAAGTTGGCATATAAGTTAGGTGTTATATCACAAATCATAAGTTCGAAACTCAAACACAAGACATAAAAATTATTTTTGATCGATCCAATGGTTTATGCAAATAATGTAGCGTTTCTTCTTCTTTTCTTATTTCGAGAAGTTTTGCTTCTCGCTTAAATTAAATTGTGCATATTTTTTGGTAACGATTTTGAGCTGAAAAACTAACTACACACTGAGAAAAACTTATAGTGTACAATAGATAAATAACACATATAATATGAATCGTATTTAAACTTGCAAAAGCGTGCACTAAACGAGCTCTACACACATTTTATATAATTTATATAGCTTGGTGCGAATATATAAAGCGAGCTTAAACTAATTGTACAGGTCACACACACACACACACGCAAACACGCACTCACGCGTACATTCACATATTCTATGAGCATTAAATTTGCATAAACCATGTGGCTGTGGGTTTTTAATTTGTTTTTATTTCTTACATAAAACAAGAAACTAATAGCCAGAACATGAAAGTAGAAACTAACATTTATTCGAAACTGCATGTATATTCAGCAGATACTTAATGCTATCTCGAGTGCACGAAATTGTTTAAGCTTGCATGGAAATAATATTGTTATGCTTAATTGAAACGCAATAACTAAAAACTGATATTTAGCAAAAACCCAAATTGCAAAACCATTTCAAATAACGTTCATGACAAACTGCAAGGAATAAGTCAATGTGGACCACCAGTAGTAATCCGCATGCCAAACTCATATCTCATTTGGTTGATTCATTCTCTCTCTCTCCCTATCTATCTGTAGCTATCCCTATTTGGCAGCCACAAAACAATTGTTAAGCCAGAGAACCACTGGAACCACTAGAACCACTTAAACTTTAATTATGCGCCAAATCAAGATAAGAGTATGCAAAACGTGCAAATATGAAAACCAAAAGTGATGCAATACAAATATAGGATAAGCACACTCATACACACACATACACAGTTAAATATATTTATATATAAATAACATAATATATATATTATGTAGTGCATTAAGACATATTTAGTTATACTTAAGCTCTAACAGTTTGTTTGCCCTGAACAGTTGTCTTGGCGCGTTACTCTATTAAAACGCATTTCAAAATCAATTACGAACTACAATTGCAAGCAAGAGAGAGTGAGAGAGAGCGAGAGAGAGAGAGAGAGTGAGACAGTGAGTGAAAGAGAGTGCAAAGTAGAAAGAGAGCGTTGCATATGGAAACGGCAGAGTGCACTGTCTAGAAATTTTGGTTTGTGGCTTTTTGTGCAGTTGCATTCAAATTTGGACATGCGAATATCTGGGCAGAAACTACAGATACTTTTAACCAAAATTTTCATAATTCAAGACTTGATATAATATGACATTAACATACGCATTCTCTATTAAAACTTATATATATGTATATATTTTTTTATAAGCAATTATGAAATCAAATTAATCTTACAATTTATTGAATTTGTTGAGTTTTCTGTACTGTTTGTGATGTGGTGTTGTTTACAGTGTTGGCTAACGGGTTAGGTTTTTGTTTTTGAGGTTATGTTTCATCAATAGAGCGCAGATTATTGAAAAAGAACTTGTAAATAATGTAGATGAAAAATTTACAAAAAAAACTCACATTATTTGCATTTTTATATTGAATAAAAAAATTCGAATATTCAAAATATATGGTTATTAATATAAAAATATATATCTAGTATTTAATTGACATAATAAATATAATTATTCAAAATAGGATTGATCAATAGTGGAAACTGTCTAGAATGAAACTATTGCTCCTTCAATCCTCTATTGATGAACCATAATGAACTGCCATAAGCCCTGCCTTTGCCAACTCAATATCAGAAGAGACACGGGCTTATACATATTTGTTTGTATACCTAACTAACCTGTTGTATGTATGTTATATGTATATACTAAGCTAGGATAACTCGGATGTAGATGTATTTAGGAGTAGTCTAGTGTATATTTATGTATGTATATATGTATAAGGTATATATAATGTATATAAACTGAACTATAAGTATTTTATAAATATGGTATAAACTTGCAGTTAACTAGGAACAATCACATATCATACAATATATAGTAAATAGTTATCTTATAAACGCAGAAAAGTGCAAGTCATAACACACCTCTCACACACATACGCTTACACACTCACACTTAATTTTTACCTGTGTCCTCGCGAATGCCATAACACACAGTGGAAAGATTCACACACACACATACTCTCACACACACTTGATCAATAAACAGTTATTTGAACTGAATAACCAACTACATTTATAGGCATTGAATATGACATATAGGTATGTAGGTAGTTATATATAGATGTATGTATATATATTTATAGATATGGAGCGAAATATATGTTTAGAGTTTTAGAGTTTTTTGTATTGTACTTAAGCTAGAGGAACTCGTACTACGGCTTAGTTGAGTTTTGTTTCAGTTTTTTTGCGTTTACCTAACTTAGGATCAAAGAGTCTCGGTCACTTACCATATTGCTTGGTGCGAACGGGAATGGGCGGGGTCGTGGCGCCCTCGCCGCGCTGCGAACGTGCTGCCAGCCAAATGTAATAGAGGGTGTCGGGATACAAACCATCAAGCGTGTACGACTCGGAGTTCGAGATGCGCCTGCAAGGAGGAACACTCGATTATGCATATCTGATAGCCTTATAAATACATTAATTTATGTAACTCACTTGTGATGATCCTGATTGGCATATGTGTCATTCCAGTAGAGCTCGTAGTGCACAATGTTCTCGCTGGAATGAGTCGGCTTGGACCACTGCAATGTGACTGCGGTCTCGCCGATATCAGTTGCCCGGAAATTGCTCGGTTGTGATGGCACACCTGTACACGGAGACACAGAGACACACACGTACAGTAACAGATACAGATACATATACGTATAGATACATCAAATTGTATATGTGCTTCGCATTCACGTAGGCACATATTTGGTTTTCGGTTTTCGGTTACGGTTTTGGTTTGTTTGGTAATAATGAAACGGAAATTACGGAAATTAAATAAAATACACAAACAAATCAATGTGGCATTTATGTATATATATAAATGCGAGAAGCATGCGCCCATTCAGATATTATGATTCAGATACACTCGGGAGACATGCAAACCAGCTGGCCACATGAGCATGTAGGCCTAGTTGAAGCCTGCAAAATTTATTGAATTATTTGCTACATCCAAATATTGAAATGCAAACGTGTTTGGCCATGGCCAAAAAGACCTGTCCCCATTTTTTTTTTTTTATATTAACATGGATCTAATAAAGTAATTTATTTTCGTGTGTAGAGTAGAGATGGCATTATGTGATGCGTAAGCTGGGACTATTTATTCTATCTACGATGAACTCGATTTACGATTACCTATAATACGAATTAAAACTAGGCCCTTTGTAGTCTACCCCTCCCACAAGGAACTCTCAACTCTAATGGAAACTGCTTGGAATTACACAAATATTAACTAAAACTAAAATTATGATTAGATATCTTAGCTATAATGCGCCCTTTTATACACTGATATAATCAATTGAATGCCAAGTAAAAACTCAAGGTTTTCAATTTATCTTATCACTCTTTCATCTGATATATAAATGAATCTACGTTGCGTACATTTTCTGCTGGAAATCCTCACAGGGAGCCGTACAAGGGACTTACGGTCAGAGAGGTTGGCCCAAAACGAAGTTAAGCGCATTAGGCAACACAACTGCAAATGCAACAAATGCAAAGTCACACTATAAACTGGCACGCCCCCTAGCATGAGGGGCGGTGCGGCATCGCTCTCTGCCTGCCAGTCGAAGACCTCGGAAGCCACAAAGCTGCATATCAAAGTATGGCAAATGCAATTGCTTCAGCAGTCAAATTTAATGAATATTTGCTGCACACCAGAATACACACGCACACAAACACGCTCACACATGCACACATGTATCTAGAAGTAGGTAAATGTTATAAATGGATTTGATCCGGAATCAACTTGGCATTCGGCTAACCGAAAGCTATTTCTGCTGTACCAGAGTTGCCAGAGTATTTCAGTTTTTTATGTTTAAAGCAGTAAGCTATGAAGAATAAGCTAGACTTTATGACAAGAGTTGCCAGATGTTTAAAAATGTCTTTAAATTAACAAGGTCTGTTCGAGCTGTTAATGATTTAGCATCTGCCTGATAAACTAGGGGAATTAGCCACGTTCACTTTGTGGTTTACGCCGTGATAAATCTGACTAAAAAAATTCTATAATATTATTATTATGCGCTTGGCAGGCTTTAGTTGAACGAACTTTGTGTCTATTTTTAACTGAACTTTCGCTGAACAGGAAGTCATTTCATATTGACAGCAAATAATGCCTGCCAGCTATCAAGTCAGGACACTCAATGCAATTAGTTAAGCAAGCTGACGTCTTTGGCTAGTTGATGCACTCAGCGTTGCCAGATGGCCCGAAATTATTAATTGTCCGCATTGAGCTGCACATTTTGAGTCCTAATTAAATAATTGGTGTAATCTATGCGGGTTGATTTAAGCAGTTACCTTAATTGCGTATTTCGCAATTAATTGCATGCGATTTGCCAATCCACATTTGAAGGTGGATGTCGGCTGACGGCTGCCTGATGCAGGCTGTTGGCTGTTGGCCGTAGGCTATTGGCACTCACCTTGCTGTGTCTTCACCTGCACGGGGGTGGACATAGGACCGGCTCCCATTGAGGTGTACGCCTGCACACGGACTGTGTAGATAGCATGAGGCGTTAATTCCGAGACCGTTGTCAATTCGCTGTTGTCAATCATTTGGGAGTTCCAGGAGGCTTCCGGCTGATTCGAGTTGGTCGTGTAGTACACCTTGTAGCCCTACAGAGATTATAGTTTGGGAGAGAGGAAGAGGATTATTGAAATTAATTTCGAAAGACCAAAAGCATATTCTAATCTTTAGTTACGCGATTACAGAGGACTGTGAGAGTGCGAACGACATTAAAAACATTTACGAAGGAAGAGCTGATGAGGCGTGCTCAGAGGATCACGCAATTTAAAAAGATGTTCAGTCAGTCAGAAGTTCTACTGTTCCCTGAAACCTCTTCGCCGTGAAGCTCAATTAAAATTTGCATCTCTGGGCATTTTTTGCTAACCATAAATTGCTGGTTCGAATGAAATATGGCTTGTGGTCTCAGATTTGCGTAGTTTGTAATTTTGGCCTTGCGGCGAGCACTGTTTGCTGCAGCAGCTGCAGCTGCCACGAGGCACGCAGCAAGAGCAGAGGCAATGGAGACCGACCGCAACAATTGCGGCCTAGCACTTGAGTCGATCAAAGAGCAGCCCGCCAGCAGTCAGGCGAGGGGGGGAACCAGCCAGGATCTGGCTTGGGGCATTCAAAGTACAAACTACAAGCTATAAGCCCGAACTGCAAGCCAACTGCTGGCTAACTGGCTAACTATGTGGCTTTGATTTCATTCGCACATTTGCATTTAACCGCTTGTCCTGCTCCCCTCGCTCCGTCTGCGTTTTAATGCCAAACATGGCTAACGTTTCGTGCCAGCTCCATGCCGCCCCAGGTCCTAGCCTTTCGACGTGACAAAGTGTCGACCCTTGGCTCGGTCTGCCTGGCGGCTCCGGCCGGAGTCTGCGTTCCTGTTCGTTCTCTTGTTTAATATGCGTACTCAATGCCAGGTACTTACGGTCACTTGTCCATTGGGCGTCTCTGGTGGCTCCCAAGTAATAACCATCGTTGAGGAGCTCAACGGCCGCACTTGCACATTACGTGGCGCACTTTCCATTTCTGAAAAGAGATAGCAATAGGGTGTGAGAGAGAGAAAGAGAGAGAGAGAGAGAGAAAGCGAAAGAGAGAGAGAGAGAGAGATATGGAGAGAGACAGAGAATGAGGGAGATTATTATCATTGTTAAGAGATTTAAAAACAAAAGCGAGAAAGTTCATTTTCTACATTTTGAATATGCGAGGAGAGGATGAGAGGAGAACATGAAGAAGATTGAGCACAATCCCAAGACAATCCCATTGAATGCCAACTTTATTCATGTTTGTTCAATATGAATATTCCATCATAATTAAGCGATGCTGCAACAAATTAGCTTGTTAACCAAAGTAATTTAGTTATCGCATAGTTTTTAATCAGTTGGAAATGCAGTTTGATGCAACTAGACAAATGCCAGAGCCAAGGCAGACGGCCAGACAGCCAAGCGATTGATGCGTTTCTGCTAAATCAAATTTTTGGCATTTGAAGCAGGATTTAAAATCAAATTCAGAGCAAGGTCGAAAATAGGCCAAAACAATAGCAGCAGAGAAAGAGAAAGGGAGAGGGGGAATGAGAGTGAGAGAGAGAGAGTGAGAGCTACGTTTATTGAACGCTCCACACAATTACAATGCAAACAATCATCCATCACAATCGCTGGGAACGAAGTCCTGCTAAATGCTCGTCCGTCTGCCGGACTCCTCACTGTAAACATATTTTTGCACTGCTCCGGCGAATTATAGTGCGAATTTTGCATTTATAATTTGCAACGCATTGCTGCAAAAACACGCATAGCTCAACATTTAACACACACACACACATTAACTGATTTTCGATGTGCGAATACAACGCCCAACAATCGCAGCGAGAATCAGTTCAAATGCCAACAATTGTCCATTGCCATATTATTGGCCAGACAGTTGCTCTAGGCTTTTAGCCATGCCCTAGAAATGAGTACGGAGCGATAGCGTATTTAAGGGAGTATTAGCAGAGCTATATTGTTATATATTTATTCTTATTTTAAGCTTTACCGTTTTTTCTTGCATATGTCGTTTGATAGCATTATTATTCTATCTATACGATTAGTGATTCTTACGCTATGCTGGATTAAAATTCTGATACTAAAAAGAGTTCAACAAACAACAGGAACAGAAGAATGTTCCTACACCTACGTTGTAGGATACCCTTTGTATCTTAAGATTTCAAACAACCTAATCTATCCTTTGAGTTTTTGGCATAGACGTTTTATTAGTCAGTGCTCTCAATGTGTCCAAATAGCATTTCAATTGTCAAAATATGTGGAAAAAACAAGTAAGAAAACTCTAGTCGGAGGTGCCCGACTAGGAGATACCCTGAGCCCCGTCCGATTTGCATTGCTTAATACGCTATATAGCTTGCATATAATATTACATTTTCCAAAATTAAATTATAATTTTGAAATTTTATTCAACTAGAATTTATGTAAATAAAAAATAAATAAATAATTAAATAATTAATAAATAAACAAATTATAAAAAACAAAAGAAGAAGATAAACAAACATCACCGCACCTGGACTCGAACCTGCATATATTTACTACATATGTAACGTTAAAGCGCGTCATCTCAACTAGCACGACCACCTCATGTTTATAGATTTAAAAAAAAATTAAAAAAGTTACGCTGTCGTCACCGAGTTTCGAACTCGGGACCTCTCGTTCACGCGCTTCGCGTCTACCCACTACGCCACACCAGTACTGCGGCGCTTGTTGGCAAAACGCAAAGTAGTACTACAAGGGCGATATGTGACAAATACGAAACTAAAGAAGCTAAAGAAGCAGATCAATCGCAATTGTGATTCTTAGAATATGCTGAAAAGCGCGCATATGAATGTATGAGTTGTGGACATAAAAAAACGGTGGTCTGTTTCAATGTATGCGTGTAAAGGGCGATATATGACAAATACAAAACTACAGAAGCGGCTGAAAATGCTCAGAAGCGGCTGTGCACATGCATAAGCAGACGCGCTTGCACGCTTCAATGTATGTGTATGTGTAAATGTTTTTTGCTGCGCGTCGCTGCTTGCCACGTGCGTGTGATTGGCTAAACGTTTTGTTTAATAAATCGGGACTGACTTAACGGAATTTGATGAAACTTTCGGCATATGATTCTATTGAATTTTTTACATTTTATAAAAATGCTAATTTATTCACATGGTTATATTTGCAACTCTCAATGGGTCGAGTAGGATGGGCGGGGGTTGGCTGGGGGGGGGGGGGGGTTGTAATTAGTAAAAAGAGCCGGTACGCAAAAAATAAAAAAATAGAAATTGCATAAAATTCACGTGAATCTATATGCAAAATTTGAGGAGTCTAGCTCTAAAGGTGTGGCAGATAGAATTTTATAACCTATTTTCGAAAAGGTTTAAAATCGATAACAAAACAACAAAAATAGATATCGTTTTTTGGTAACAAACTTGACCTGCGCGTGCTATTCACGGACCCAACAAAAAAAATTCAAGTCTCTAGGTCAACTACGTTCTGAGATCGACGCGTTCAAACATACGGACAGACGGACAGACGGACAGACGGACGGACGGACAGACGGACGGACAGACAGACGGACAGGGCTAAATCGACTCAGCTCGTCGCCCTGATCAAGAATATATATACTTTGTGGGCTCTGACACGCCTCCTTCTGCCTGTTACATACATTTAACAAAACCATTATACCCTGATTTCCCATTTTCAATGGGCTCAGGGTATAAAAAAAAAACAGGGAGAGCTGCGAACTTTTGGATGCATCCACCATATAGCCCTGAATTTGCACCGTCAAAATACAATTTGTTTCGGTCTTTGAATTCCATAAATGGTAAAACTTTCGGCAATGACGAGGCTATAAAATCGCACATGGTTCAGTTTTTTGCAGATAAAGGCCAGAAGTTCTATAAACGCGGAATAATGAATTTGTCGGAAAGATGGCAAAAGGTTATCGAACTAAATGGAAACTATATAAAATTGATTAAAGCTCATTCTAACTTTTAATAAAAATGTATTTACATTCTTTTAAAAAATCGGCAATTTCTTTCCGGACAACCAAATATTCCCATTTAAAGCTTAACCTTTTTTCTTGCAATTTACCTCTTATAATGGATAAATTTTACATGTTACGATTTGTCGTTTGATAGCATCATTAATCTATACGATTAGTGATTCTTACGCTATGCTGGATTATAATTTCGATCTTTAAAAGAGTTCAACAAACAGCAACATCAGAAGAATATTCCTGTAAATAGAATTCCTTTTGTGTCTTCATATTTAAAATAACCTAATCAATTTATTAGCCAGTGCTCTTAAGTGTCTAATTAGCATTCCAATTGCCAAAATATTTTGAAATAATATAGTATGCAAACAGTTATTTTACAAATGGAAATATCCTCTATACGAAGGTTCACGAAGTCAAAAAATTGTATTCTTTAAGTTCCAATATACGATGAAATGATATAATTTCAATATAAGCAATATATACTTTTGATTTTAGGGGAAGATATTAGGTCACGGTAGTACGATAGCTAACATTTACGTTCGACATTCATCACGTAACAGATGTAATGCAATTTAAAGTTAAATGTTAGTTGATAAATGTGAGGCTTTTATAATTTCAAAAAGCTCTATATCAAGCTAATTATCTGTGATTTCTACAAGATATAATTATTTACAAAAATCATTAGAGAGAAAAGATAACTCTTATTATGAGTTCTAAATCATGGCTTATGAATGAGCAATTTCTTTTGGGATCATTTCCATTCGATATTGGCAGATCGAATAAGTTTTGGCTAGTATTCATTGCATTTAATTAAATATTTTTCATGAATTTAATGAATTTATGAATTTTGCAGTAACATACAAATAGGATAGTAATAATAATCAAATTATTATTTTGTTTATTTATAATGTGCCTCTTTCACTTCATTTCTGATTTTTAGAATTGATTAGAGTCAATTCTATTTGAACTCAATTATAGCTGTTTACTGGGTATATGGGAGCTGAAACCGCATTCGCACATGTTTGAAATGCATTTGCCAAGCGTGAAATTGGCGAGGAACTGGAATAGCAACAGAAGTTGTGGTTGGCACTGGAGCTGGAGCTAGGTAGAGGGAACAACAGCCAAAGCTGGGCTCCACTAATTAGTGGGCAGCAGCAGTGGATCCCACCTCAGTTGCTGCTCCATGTTGGATAGTGTGCGGCTGTGTGTGACTGTCTCTCTGTGTGTGTGCGTGAGTGGGTGTGGGTGTTGCAGCGTTTCCTTTTCTTGTGCTCCTCAATTGGTTAATGGCCAATCAATAAATTCCAATTCTCACAATTTTACTGCAATATCTTGTACATGGGGTGCCACTGCAGCGTTTTACCCACAATTTATATCTCAGCCATCTCATCTGTTACACAAGTGTGTGTGGGTGTGTGCTGCATGTGCACATCTGCATGTGTGTGTGTGTGTGTGAGGGTGTATGGGATAGAACGAGCTGCCATTGCCATTTGCCGGGTCTAGGCTAAGATTTGCATGCACAGCACATGGGGCACTCAAAAATTGCAATAGCTTCGCCTCCGCCACCTTCTGGCTGCCTGGCCTCCTAGTTATCCTGGCAGCTCCTTTTGCTCCTTGTGTGTGGGAGCGTCACGTAAGCTGCATTTAAGAGCATATACATTACATACGGATACGCTCCATTAATATGTATCCCTTGCATGCCTGCTCACGCCTACTGCTCTATGCTTAGAGCACATAGCACTAAATTCTTAGCAGCCACCCATACACAAACACAGTCACCCTTGCAAAGATATCGGAAGCAGACCCCATGACCTATTACATGACGAAAGGAGCTGTTAAAGAGCTGCCAACACACTTCTGCGAGCATGTGTGTGTGTGTGTGAGCATTAATCTTAAATGTATTAGAGCATATTAGTTGTATGTATTATAGCCAAATTGCAATACAAGGCATCAGCCACTTCAAAAACTTGATTGCAGACAATCGATCAAAAGATTAGAGAAAGAGCAAGAGAGGGGGCAATAAGGTAGAGAGAAGTCCTTCAGTACCTGCTGCATGTATATTTATAATTGATGCAAATTGAGGCAGCAACATCTTTCAGCTTTCCGGCTAGCGCGAAAATCGTCAAGTTTCTGATATGCCGAAGTCAGGCAAAGCCTTAGTTGAGAATTAATGAACAGCATAAATTACTGATTCAAATCTATGCAATATTAACCGAAATGGATGACAGTAAGTCCAAGCGGAAGTGGATAATGACCTGGGGCAGCATGAAATGTCAAAGCCAAAGCTACTATTTATGTTTAATGTATGAAGACGAGACGACGCATCCTTCGCCACTTATCGACCTGTGATGAAATGCATGCAGTAGCCGAAACAATGTTTAGATGACAAGTGTACAACAATGTTATTAACAGAGCAGATGCAGTGAGTAAATTTGAGCAAGAGCGAGCAGGTCGGCTGAGGAACAGAAATTGAAGCGCTGCCAGAAGCAGATAACTTGATTATTCACAGTTGTTGCTTGCGTTCTCGCTTCTGATCCCGCTTCGATGTAGAGCAAGCAGTGCAGATGATTGTGAGCAGGTTATTTACAGACAGTTATCCATCTCACTCAGACTTGTTATGCTTGGGTTTAATCACTGTTAAAAGACACCAGGTTATACAAAGAATTGTTCCGTTACTTTTAATGTTAACTAACAGCGCTACTGTGACGTCACAGATAACTCATGTTAAAATTTAGTATGCGCGTGTGTGGAATTTTGATGATATTACCAACTATAACTTATCAATTAATCAACCGAAAAGTTAAATATACCTTTTAATACTATTTTGTTGAGTACATTTAAACTTTGGAAAATAAAATTTAAGTTACCCAACAAGAATGTCACAGCAGTCAACGAACATCACTCAATCGCCATGGAGTCTGTGAGCAATAACAGCTTAAAAACGGTATTCATGAATGAAAAGTAGTAAAACCCTTATATTGTCCGATTCTTGAATCTATATAGAACTTGTAATTAGAAGCGTTGCTAGTTTTATTTTGACTTCTGGCTGCAAGACAGATAACAGTGTCAAAATTGCTGGATTTTCATACAAAATTTAAACGCGCGCCAACATTTGACATGACTGTGACGTTTCACTGTTAAAATAACAGGGGTATTTGCATAACCTCCTAGTCTCTCAATCGTAGGGTGTAATCTATATTTATGTGCGCAAACTGCAGTGGAAAGAGTGAAGACAATGTGTGTGCGAGAGCGACACAAAAACAAAAAGCCGTTACTTAGAGAGCGGCCATTGCTGTTTGGAGACAGCATGAGAACTATTTTTGTTTTGATCGCGCTTCATACAAGACGAAAGAGTGTAGATAATTCATATGTATGTATGTAAGTGCAAGAGGAGCTAAATAAATTGATTTATTTTCATAGTGGCCAATGCTATGATGTGATGTATTTGCTTTTACTGAAATGCAGAGTCTGTCAGTGGATTAATTAAGTAATTAATAAGAGTAAGAAACAGTTACACATAAAATAAGAGAGATTACAATTGAGCTTGATTATTCATTGCGATACTCTATAAAGTAGCGCAGCAGGGCTACGACTCAGGTACTTTCCAGCTGCTTGTCGTGGCCGTTTAAGCTGTCTGGTGTTTATGGCATGCGATTGTTGCACTTGCAGACCGTAAATTTGACCCTCTCAGCTGCTACCTAAGCTCCACTGACACGTGTCAATATGCAATGCGTGCGACCTGCTGTTGAATTCGCCAACAAATTTTTACCAGGTTTTCTGCATTTTCTACTCCTTTCTTTGTGGCCTGGCTGTAAACGGCGCCATCGAAATAATATTTCGAAACGATATTGGGCAAGCAATAAGCATAATTGTGGCAATAAAAGTTTTCAAATTTTATACGACAAGCTACAACAAAAATTCTTTAAAAAAAAATAAATATGGTAGCCAGGCTAGAAGAAGAGCAGGAGCAGCAGCAGAGAGAAACCCGACGCGCAGCAGGCGGAACGCAGTTGTAAGCAACGCTTGCTTACGCGCAATCGCCGTAGCTAAAACGCGCCATACACACCAGGCACATGCATAGATACTAATACACACGCACACATATGCAAGGCACTTGCAAGCAGAGAAACGACATTGATGCGCATTCATATGAACGCATAACAATGCAAAGTTTATGCGTTGCCAACCACATGCGGAATGGCGGTGGGTACTCGGCGACGCGTCGACGTACGCCAGCTGCCTCTTAACACACACACACGCATACATCAGCCGAGCGTGAGTGTCTGTGCGTGTGTGAAATTGAGCAGTTGCGTATGCAACGGGTTTTCGTTTTTAACCATTGCAGTTACCTTTGATTTCAAGCGAAAGGAAGAGGCGAGTGCCCGCAGAGCAGAGGCTCACATGGGGGGTTGAGTTGGAGGGGGCTCAGTGCTACAGGGGGCTAATGTCATGTGAATGCCGCCCAAGAATTGTTATTGAAATTGTTTTTGCAGTAAAATTTTGTTGGCATAGAAGAAGAAGAAGCAAATGCTAAGGGTACTTACTTGTGCCACCGAATGAGAAATCGCCTGCGATGCGGAGAGCGAAAGGAGAAAATATAAAAGAGAAAAGACATAATGGGAAACGAGTGAGTACTGTACTTTATATAAAAATGCACGAAAAAAAACAAAATCTAAAAAGCGGCAAAAAAAGAAGCAAAATCAAATTGTTGAAAATTGCTGAAAAATCCTGGCAGCGTTTGTCCAAAATGTATGAAGTAGAAGGAAGAAGATATGGAAAAACAGTTAGTGGGTGTATCTCTTGTTATGTTACGGGTGGGGCGGGCATACTCACTTGTCTCACCAGTGGTGCAAGTCGCTGGTGCCGAGGGCGGGCCACGCCCTATGTTGTTAACAGCTATCACATAGAACTCGTACTCCGTGTAGGGACTCAGGGCGCGCACCACATAGTACATGGTTATAATGCCGCTGATCTCGCTGAAGGCCTGATTCGCATTCTTCGGCTTGTACTGGATCACATAATACTGCAGATCTTCGGGTCCCTTGTACGACCACTCCAGGCGCACCGACGTTGCGGTCACCTCAGAGATCTGCACATCCGTCGGCGCCGTCGGGAGTGCTAGAGAGAGAGAGAGAGAGTGAGAGAGGAATGAACAGAATGTAGTTAGTATTAAAAAAAACTAAAAGATAATTCCAAACCAAAAAATTCAAAACATTAAAATTTAGAGTTTAATCTCAACATAAGCTCAAAAGGAAATATTTTATAGTTCTTTACTTGAACTGTAACCTATATAATCTTCCTCTTCTACTTACATTGCACTTTGACCACGGACACCGCATCGATCTGACCCAGCGAGGAGGCAGCTATGCAGGTGAAGTTCGCACTCTCTTGTATGTTAGTTAACTGTAAAACATTCCGACCTATGGGTATGTCGTTCTCCGGTGTCAGATCTTGCGCACCTGCATATGACAGAGAGTGAGAGGGAGAGATTAGCATAGGCTGCGACATTTTCAATCAAATCAATCCATTACCCTTCATCCACTTGACGTGCGGCATGGGTGAGCCGACAGCTACGCACGACAGATTCAGATTGGAGCCCAGCATCACTTCGCTTATGTGCTCTGGTGGGCGGGAGAACGTGGGCGGGACGCGACGCACCTTCACATACAAGTTGGTAGCCTTCGAGTGTTCCGTGCCAATGGAGTTCTCTGCCACGCATTCGTATTTTCCCTGATCCTCTTCGCTGCTGTTGTTGATTTGCAATACACCTGCAAGAGAGAGAGAGAGAGAGAGAGAAAGATTATGAAAATGGGTTGGATTATGCACTTATATAATAGGATATAGCTACGGCTAGGTAAAAATGAAGGATTATTCTGCAGTTTCTTCTCGAGGTAGGTGAAAGGCTTAGCTTGAATACTACCTATCTCGAGGCATATTTCCGGCTACCTGATAACGTATAAAACAAGCTCCTTGAGCAGATGTCAGCTCAGTTACTTATTGCCCACTCAAGGAGAACTACTTGGCAATGCACCGACTACTACCACTCTTATTGCTCTCCACCTGCCGGAGCATCGCCCTGGCCACCACCTACGTGACAGTTGATAGTCCTTTGCCTATTCAGCCTGCGCTTGCCGAGCAGTTTGAGATGCTTGATTTTCTGGATCTGCGCGACAGACCCAGACGCATGGCCCAGCCCACCGAGCTTCACAATTCGGCCTCAAAGTTCCTGCTGGAGGTGTACAACGAGATCAACGAGGAGCAGGAGCCGCAGGAGGTGCTGCAGCAGCGACACAAGCGTTCGCTGGAGGATGACATTCTGCTCACCCGAGAGGACCGCCAGGAGATGGCCAGCTGCAACAGCATCCTGACCTTTTCCAGCCGCGCCCAGCAGGAGAAGCGGGATCAGCTGGATATGCACATCACATTCAATACGAACGACGTGCCCGTCGATCTGACGCTAATGCAGGCCACGCTGCGCATCTACAAGCAGCCGAGTGACCAGGAGAGGCGTCAGAATCTAACAGTCTCCGTTTACAGGACGATTCACGATCACCAGCAGGGCATAGACGCCATCCCCGTCTATCGCATTCTTAGCTCTGTGAACACCACAGCCCACTACAAGGGCTGGCTGGAGTTCAATTTGACGCGCACGCTGCGCAACTGGCTGCTTAGTAGGAGTCCACAGCGACAGGAGGTGCGCATCTCGTTGGGGGAAGAGGCGCAGCTCAGTGCTCGGCAAGCTGGTCTGGTGTCTCCACAGGATACCCAAGCAAACCTGCAGCCTTTTATTGTGGGCTACTTCACAGGACCCGAGCTGCTGGTAAAGGTGCAAAAGCTGCGCTTCAAGCGCGATCTGCAGAAGCGCAAAGCCGCGCAGCCACGCCCACCCCCGCCAGCGGACCTCTACAAGCCGCCGCAGTCCTGCGAGCGTCTCAATTTCACGGTGGACTTCAAGGAGCTGCAAATGCACAACTGGGTCATCGCGCCCAAGAAGTTCGAGGCGTACTTCTGCGGCGGCGGCTGCAACTTCCCGCTGGGCACCAAAATGAACGCCACGAACCATGCGATTGTCCAGACCCTGATGCACCTGAAGCAGCCACACCTGCCCAAACCCTGCTGTGTTCCCACTGTGCTGGGCGCCATTACCATCCTGCGATACATCAACGAGGACATTATCGACTTGACCAAGTACCAGAAGACGGTGGCGAGGGAGTGTGGATGTCATTAAAGGCATTTCAAATTTATACGAGTTCATTTATAGACATCCATTGTAATTAGGTTAATTTCTTTTTAAGATCAATAAAAAAATATATATATATACATTCGTCTCTTGTATGTATACAGTATTCATTTAAAATCTGAACTACCTTTTGTTGATTAAGCGACCTTCAGATCGACTCGGATGTTTTTTATTAAGGGTTTCATTTCTGTGTGAAACTTTAAAACAGCTGTATAATAGATTGACATAGAAAAAAAATTTTTTTTTTCAAAAGTGTATGTGTGATTAATGTTATAAGGATGTGAGAGTAAACCGATACGAGCTAGATGAATGAATGATTATGAAATTAAAACGTGAATTATGATTATAAGGTGTTCAAGTTGTGCTCTTTTAAGTCTGTGCTAGTGGATTTGGATGAGATGAGTGCTTAGAGTTCTGTTTGATTGAATACTGTTGATAACATATTTAAGTTTTAAATCTTTCATGATATCGTCATTCCTGGCAAAAGGAAACCCGATGAAACGTCTTATAATGCGGTGTTCAGTGAATTGGAGTTTTTTTCATGAGATAAGGAGCAGCTGTTCCCCAAATGGAGAACCGGTACCTCCATATAGGCTGTATTAATGCTTGGTGAAGTGCGACTTTGGAATATAGTGATAGTTTTGACTTGTAGTTGGTTTACCAATCTAATTTTTTGTCTCGTGTTAATAGTACCTATAATGTTTTAAATTTTATTTAAAGTCTAGAGTAAGTCCGAGGTATTTTTGTGAAGTAACAGTGTTAATGGGGAGTCCGTCTAGGCAAATTTGTGGGCAGATATTGTGTCTTTTTGTCAACATATGAATACGAATTTATTAACATATAACAACTTTCTGAGTGAGAATATTTCAAAACAGTTTCACTGTCAAAACATTGTCATATAGCAATATAAAGCAGCCACATTGCTTAAAAATAAGTATAAGTACAAAATCCTCCGGCG
>JAWNPG010000031.1:14930000-15102562 GCA_035045145.1 Drosophila meridionalis
TTGGGTCAGTGCTGGTAGCAACGACTGCGGTGTCGTCAGCATATGTTGCTAGTTCTACAGCATTGGTAGAAGGCAAGTCGGCTGTAAAAACAGTATAGAGAACTGGGCCTAATACACTGCCTTGAGGGACTCCAGCGTTTGCAGTGCGTATACTGGACGATTCATCCTGCTCTTGGACGTAAAAACTCCTGTTTTCCAGATAGGACTTGATAATCAAAAAGTATGGTGCAGGCAACCATTTCTTAATAAGATTTCATCAATGATTTCATCTCCTAGTCGAGCAGTCCTGACTAGAGCACTCGTACTTGTTAGATTATGATTTTTCTTAATGCGTAATGCCATAAAATATTTGATTGAAAACCCTTCATGAAATAATATCTTGTTACATTTTCTTTTTATAATTATATCAAATTATCAATATAAACCTATCAAATACCGCTCGTATAACGCTTTCAACAACTTTATAATGACAGTTTTTATTGGCATAAACGATTTTATTGTCATCGCATTCATATGGTGAATTTAATCTGAATGTATTATCAGATACTATACTAACATTTAATGTCAAGATAATGGCCAGCTCTTATATTTTATAGTTATTGACCGCATTGTATAAGCTTTTGTATTTTTAATTTGATCAGTTAAGTTTTTAATAAATAAGAAAAATGCAAATATTAGAAATAAAATATATGCAATATTGGATAATGAATATATAACAGAATGATACCATAGGAAATCAAATATTTTTTTGTTGAAAACGTGACGAAGACGGGGAAACTACTTTACGCTCCGTCATCCGAATCTTACCTCGGACTACATTTGATATTACTGCTCTCTCTTGAAGCGTGAAGTGGCGTGTTATCCTGTACAAATTTTATATGGCGCTCTTCTATGTGTTTTGACTACGTACGATTCTCAGAATATTCTTGCACAATTCCTAATAGGCAAAATGACGATTCTTTGTCAATCATCTTTTCGCAGATTTGTTTCATCATAGCCTCTACTTTGGAAAAATGTTTCTGCCACGTTCGGTTTCCACCTTCCACCGTAAAATAAAAAGACCTCTTTGCCATTCATTCATTGCTTTTCCGCTCTAGATGTAGTTTAATTCTGAATTTTTCCCCATCTTATTTGGGTACTTTAGAAAATGCCTATGTCATACCTGTCGAATAGAAAAGTGTCCAACAGTGATCGGCATCAGGTATAACTTATATCTGTTATATATCCAGCTTTTCATTTGATTATTTAGCCCAAAACTTAGTTTTCACCAAGTAGATTCATCAAGAAATCTGAAAATCGCAATCTACTTATATATTATAAATAATAATAATATTAATAAAAAAAATAATAATAATAAAATTAATAATAATAATAATAATAAAATAATAATAATAATATAAATAATAATAATAATAATAATAACAATAAGATTGTTATTTTTTTTTTATAAAATTGTAAACCTTAATTTAAATGGTAAGCTTACTTATAATTTCGCGGTATTTAACTGAAATGTGCCCACTGTAGACCGCTTGGCCAAGGGTTGGTCGTAGCTTAATGTGCGGCGAATTGGTCAAACAGCCCAAACTCTTCATATATCCACACATACATACATACATAGTTATTTATATGTAAATATATATGTCGCTCGCTGGCCACCTGACGCCGCAGTTGCTGACCGCTAACTGTGGATCTGCGACGCTTTACCGAGTCACAGACCGCAACGGAACGTCGCCTGGCAACAGATTGCAACTTTTGCGTAACCTAAGCGGCGCTTGAACCTCTTTCTAAACACATGTTCCCCTGCGCGGCTCCCCCTCCGACTCAACTCATTTTGCTCGTTTTCCGCAAATGTTTGGTTGATTTAGCAGTTTGTCGTAGATGTTGGAGCCGCCTTCACCGCATTCCACGGACCGGCGACCATGAATTTTGCATTTTCAGTGTGTACGTAAGTATTTTTAGCCGTGTGTGTTTGGACGGGCCTGTGATTCATCAAAAAGAGCGGCGACAGCTGACAGGGCCCCGGCGGAGCTACGTCGGAGCCGACGGCAACCGCAACGCATGGAAATGAGATTATCAAAACTATGCACAGACAATAGCAATAGAGCAGAGCGGCCGAACGAATCCCCCTTGACAAACCGCGCTTCCATGCGCCTGGGGAAACACCTGAGCTGCTCGGCGAATTGCCGATGCTCATTAACTACAGCCGAAGCAGTTGACAAAGAATTCACACGGGAATAGAAGGTGGATAGCACCCGCAATAGAAAAGCCGACGCTTAAATGCGCTGCCCCATACTTTAGCTCTCTTTATTAGTCGGATAAAAACGCGAATGCATGCATTCACGCAAAAATACTTCATTCATCTCGCAAACGAAACTTGCGCAGCTACGAATTTTATAGCGTTACCCAGAAAAAAGGTTACGTGCCATAATGCAGGCAGATGCTTACGCTACGTAAATGCAAAGTACGACAAATCAAACTAAATTAGTATTTTTCGGTGAATTTTGGTATCTTATGCAATTTTCTGCATAAATTTATGTTAATATTATTTGGTCACACTACAGTAATATTAGGCGCTTTAAGTTTATGTGAAAAATGCCAAAAGTTATTTATAAACAGAATTTTCGCGAATCATGGATAAATTTTATGAATTTAAGGAGTGGCTTCGCAAAGTCCCAACAGACTCCACAAAATCATATTGCTGCTTTTGTAAAGCAACAATTGGGGCTAATTTATGCGAATTGTGGCAGCATGCCGCTATCAAAAACATGTCGCGTGCATGCAAGGCAATACGCAAACAAACAAAATTAATTTTGTTCCAAAGTCGTTTAAAACAGAGGAAATTGATGATATAATTTCATTTATATAATAATATATAAATATTATTAAAATTTCTATTAAAAATTATACATTATACAAGTGGTTTTATCGTTAGCTTATTTTTAAGAATTCTTTTTTGTTCAATTTTAGCTTATTCTAGCTTATTTTTTCTTCAATCTAGCTTATGGTGACTTTGAAAATCTGGCACCACTGAAACAAGCACATTTGTCAATAAAGGCTGTGGGTGTGTGTGTGCTTGTTTGTGTGTGTGGGTGTGCATGTGTGCGTGTGTGTTTTAGTGTCACTAAAAACACTGTGTTCTATAGAAATAGCCAAACATCATTTTAATATGTGTACAAATTAATTGCAAATTTGCGTGCGTGTTCAAAGCGTAATACGAAAAAAAACCAAGTAATTTCAATTTGAGCACTGCGAATGTTGCATACCCTTTGCAATGTGTTTTGAAAATAAAGCAAACAAAACAAAGTTTATATAATGTAAAATAACTTACAATTGATTCTAATAAAAATGTTTATTTTTTTTATAATTTAATTACATTGAAGATTATTAAAGTGTATAGAGAAACCTGACAGAGTTTCGCGTGCAGTTCGAATTGATTTCCGGAATGAACAAATAACCTTCAATCCTAAGCACATACATACGCCATGTTATATATTCACCTCGAACTTTGTATACGCTTACTCAAGGCTCTGCTCTTTGGATTAAACTGATACTACAGAGTACTACAGGCCCAAGATACTAATGTCAATAAAAAATCTTAAAACATATTTTTTGTGAATATTCTTTAAACTGAACTGGCGTAAAAGTGCATTCACACTAGGCGACTAGTGTTACAATATAGTATCATTCAGTTTTACATTAAAACAGTTGTATCTTCTGATAAATAACATAAAAGACTGATATAATCAGCCTAAACAATAATTTTATAGTGTTGCAAAAGAACAGTTGCTTTGGCATTGTTTTGTTTTGTGACTAAACAGAAAAACTTTAAATGCTGTTGTATTGGAACAATAGCCAGTTATTTGACAAGCTGTACTCCCCAAGTTAGAACGAGACAGCTATATTCTGCGAGCCACTGTGAATTGATGTCAGCAAAACGCACTGTTAAAAGACACCTAGTCCCGAATCGTGAGCAAAACGTCACACAAAGTGCACGAAACTGATGCTGAACAGCTGTTTCTTATGTACAGATGTATGTATGTACGTCTTGTGTATATTAAATATTATATACGCTTTATGTCTAACAAAACAGAAAGTAAATCATTTATTTTAATATATTTTAATGGTATTTTGTAGAAAATTTTCGACATGTTAATTTGGTGATTTGTGTCTTTTCACTAAAATTGTTGCGAGAGGCGAATTCGCAAAAAAGATTCAATTGTTCGTCTCGTGTGTTACCTACCAAAGGTATACATGAACGTATGTACATTCATATGGATGTATGTAGAGTTGTTGATGGTACTATTTCAAACAAATTTAATTGATCTAATAAAAAAAGTTGGATTCGCAACAGACGCTGAATTCGCTGTACGGGAAAAAAAAATTCGACAGATCGCTTAATTCAGTCCGTCATGCAGAACAAATACTATGTAGGGCATACATTGTATGTATGAACATACATGTATATATAATATATATGCTCATACACATATGTATATTAATATACACATATACATCTATATAGATATATAACAAATGTATCAATGAATTTTGGCTACTTGTCGTAGCGTGCGCTTTGCCAAAATCATGACAAAAACAAGTAAGAGGGCTCTAGTCGAGACTGCTCGACTAGGGGATACCCTGAGCCCTGTGAAGAGCCCAATATCAAATCATTCTACGCTTTTGTTATACATACAAACAACACATACACACACATATGCACGCACGCATAAGCGCGCACTCTGCCAACTGCGCAGTTGACGCAGCGACTGCGCTTGGGCTGCAATGTGGGCATTACTATGCGAACTTAATTGCTTAATAACTTTTCTTAGCGATGGACTAAGTGCATCAAACTTTCACAACTTATTAATGGCATTCATATATTTGTATTTTCCAAAGCACAAGTCTCTAGTATTTAATTTGCGCCTTTCACAAATAGGGGCTATTGGGGGCGAATGGGGAGTGGCATCAAAAATTTAAAGATTACGTAATCTCCGTATTCATTAGACGTAACTACACCGCAAATTTGAAGTCTCTAGCTCAAACGATACACAAACTACGCCTTAAAAACGTATTTTCGATAAGCATTAAAATCGATAACATTACAACAAAAATAGTTATCGTTCATACGAAATAAACTTGACCTGCGCGTGCTATCCACGGACTCAACAAAAAAAAATTCAAGTCTCTAGCTTGTCTAGATGCTTCAATCGACGCGTTCAAACATACGGACGGACGGACGGACGGACAGACGGACAGACGGACAGACGGACAGACGGACGGACGGACGGACAGACAGACGGACAGGGCTAAATCGACTCAGCTCGTCGCCCTGATCAAGAATATATATACTTTGTGGGGTCTGACACGCCTCCTTCTGCCTGTTACATACATTTAACAAAACCATTATACCCTGATTTCCCATTTTCAATGGGCTCAGGGTATAATTATGAGACTATATTTTTATGCTCTATGATGCCACATTTTCATACGAATAGTATTTTTTCGTTTAAATGGCAAAAAACATCGATAAGCCAAACGAGCATTCAATCTTATCGACGCTGTGAAGTCTACCGAATTGTGTTTTTTGCCATCGTTAAGAGGGTATTTTTACAAGTTTTAAAGCGCGAGTGACAAGTTAATAGTGCCAAAAATTTATAAGCAAAAACCGCGTATTATATGGATGCAAGATCCTGCATTTAAAGATTGGTTGACTTTAGATGATGAGGGCAAATGAAACCTACATAAACCAAGAGTATAAAGATGAAATCATTAATGAAATCTTATAAAATATTGAAATAAACTAACAAAAAAAAATGTATATATTCTAACGTTTTTTTTTTAGCTACGAAGAAAGATTTCTAGCTATTTCTAGCTTTTTTCAAAGGCTGATTTAGCGTTTTCATGCAACGAAATGTTGGCAGCACTGCCCGCAACATCACCGTCGTCGATGCCCCCTTTTCACTACACCATTGTCGCTTTTTTTTTTGAAGATGACGCGCAGCGGTCGTTGCGCTGCTAGACGTTCTGACTAGCCCGAGCGGCTTGTTTGCGGGTGTTATAGATGCAGTAGGGGCAGGGGAGAGAGCGCGCACAGTGATAACAATTAAGGTGCGGGGCGACATTGAACAAGCTATGACAGCTCAACGAAGCAGGAGCTGAGAGCAGGGAGAAGAGAGTATTTCAATCGCAGCTGGCTGATAACGTCGTCATCGTTGCCAGTGTTACGCAGGCCAATTTTAATATATGCACAACACGTACATACATATATACACATGCACACACACACACACACACACACACACACACACACACACACACACACACACACACGCACACACACACACACACACAAACACATATATGTATGTATATACATATATATATTTGTATATACTCGTAGCAAACACAACTCGTTCGCTTGCCCGCGCTCGCATGTTCGTTTGCTCTCTCTCTCTCTCTCTCTCTCTCTCTCTCTCTCTCTCTCTCTCTCATTTAATATCAACATCTTTTTTATTCACTTTTGCGCTTTGCACATTTCGACTTTGTTTTTGTTGTTATTTATTTATTTGAGCGCTCACTTATGTAAACTTTTCTCTCAATTTTGCTCTCTATGACTCGTTACAGAAGCAGCACAGCAGTAGCAACGACAACGAGAGTCTGCTGGGAGCGTGGTGGGCGATCTGCAGTTTGGTTACGTTACTCAGCTTTGCGTCAGTAAGCTTTCGACAGTTGACAACGCGAGACGTGTTAACGCGTACGGTAGTTGATAACCGACGGCAACGCGTCGCTGCTGTCGGCGCAGTCGACGTAAACGCTAACAAAAATTGAGGAATAATAAGACGCATCGATAAAAAAAATCAAACAAACAGAAGCTAAAATGCAACGCACTAATATTGAGTTCGAGCGTCAACGTCATCTGGCCAATTGGCTTGTGAAAAGCAGTCCGCACATGGCAGCTGCTGCAGCAGCGGGCGCAGCGCCACCCACGACAGGAGTTGCCACTGGAGCTGCTGCAGCGGTCGGCGCAGCTGTTGCTGGCGGAGGAAGTGTGGCAGCTGTAGTGCAAGGGGTGTCCGGCAATAGCACTACTGTCGCTTGTAACGGTAAGTGAAGCAACAGGGGAAGGTCTTTTTTTTCGGTGTGGGCATTGAAAAGATTTACACACACATAAGTACATTCACAATATATGCACATGTGTGTGAAGGGTACATACAATTGAAATGAATGCAAGGCAAGGCACGCGCTACAAGCAAAGAGTACGAGAGAAACGTACGCGAAGCAGACAGAGAGAGAGAGAGAGAGAGAGAGAGAGAGAGACTAATTGAGCGAGCGTGAATGAGAGCAAGCGCAAGAGAGTTTATGTTTAAGTAGATTTGTTTGATTACGCCTTGCTAGCTGTAGTTATTGTTGGCTTTGCTGCCGCATGCATTTTCTGTCGTCTGTTGCTTCTGCTTGAATAGCGCGCGCGCTGTTCGCTTCGCGTAATTTCACAAAACGTGACGACAACGCAGCGCACGCCGCGTCCGCTACGTCCAATGTCTCTCTCCCACCACTCTCGCCTGACTTTCGAGCACTTGGCACAGTTGCTGTTGTTTTTGCAATTGATATTTCAGAAAAGATAAACGCAATTGCAAAACGTTTACTTTTTTCTCTTTTCCTCTGCTGCCTCGTTTTCTTTTGCTGCTGCTTCTTCCTCTTTCACTGTTATATTGTACAATAATTTCGCCGTGATTTTGCCGTGCTTGCAGTCTACAATCAGCTGCGAATTTGTGTGTTTGTGTGTATGTGTGTATTTCTCTGTATTTATGAAGCATACAAAAAAAAATTAAGTCAAATGTGCGCAATTAAAGTGAGTAATCGCTCCACCGACCTATAAAGCAACAACAAAACCAACAACAGCAGCTGTTGCGAATCACCATCAGACAATGGGCGGCAATCGAACAATAAGGAATCAAAATCAAGATATTAACTTTAATTGCGCTTTTAATTTTATAGATAATCAAATCGTCAGTATATAGGTACATATACAGTTGTGTATGTATTTATATGTTCGGTCGGGTAATAGCAGTTGATTCAAGCAAATTATACTTCCATACAATATTTATTGTATATCGTGTATAACCCGAGTTAGGTCCTAAATCTAATCGAAGTCATGTTAAATCTATATACTTAGTTACTCTCGATTTTAAAGGTGAACGATCGATCACACTCGAAACCAGATAATAAATATTTAATATGCTGTATTTGTTTTATTTTTAATGTATAAAATAAATAAATTAGCATATTTTGTACTCCGCTTACGCTTAGACTTGAATATCGGGTTTTATTGTAGAAAGTTCGTTTATCATGGCAGCAATGAATGGACTTGAATTTTTCTGAAATTTAATAAAAATTCAAATATGAACAATTTAATTATTATTACGTACTCAAGAAATGAGCAAAGATCGTTAAATATGTAATAAAGTCCTACAAATTTTAATATCACTGCTGATAAGATACTGCATATAATTGTATTTTATTGTATTTTATTATTTATATTGACTTTGTCGATTAATTTATGCAAATTGATAGGTTAACATTAATATTCATTATATATCACTTTCGTTAATGTAGTATATTATTAATAGAAAAAAAAGCTTTTTAAAAGCTAAAAGGTATGTATATATTTACATATACATATATGTATATGCAATATGCATATGTTTAGTATCTACATATGTAGATATATATACAAATTATCGACAAATGTCATATATATTAACATATATCATGTACTAATTTAAGAATATGTCAATATTTGAAAAAATTATGTACAGAGAGATTTAGCTTGACATTTAATTAAGAGCTGTCAAAATTTTAGCTGTCATTTTGCGCACTCCTTAACCACTGTGCGAGCACTCGGGCTAAAAAACTGAAAAAACTTTTCAGCGCTTGGCAACAGCTTGAAATTTCACTGCAATTGCATTTGCCTCTGTGTTTGTGTGTATAAGTTTGTTGTGTGGGATTTTCCCCAATGCAGGGCGGCGACAATTAGATAGATGTTTATATATGTACACACATACATATATAGATATAAATGAGAATATATATAGATTATTAGCTCACTAATGCACTTGCCTGTGTGGTTGCCTACCTGTTTTTAAGCTAATACCCTTGCCGAAAAGGCATACCAACTATGATACTAACTGAGAAATAAATAATATAAATATATAGTAAAATAACGCTAATTTTGTATACCCTGAGCCCATTGAAAATGGGAAATCAGGGTATATTGGTTTTGTTAAATGTATGTAACAGGGAGAAGGAGGCGTGGCAGACCCCACAAAGTATATATATTCTTGATCAGGGCGACGAGCTGCGTCGATTTAGCCCTGTCCGTCTGTCTGTCCGTCCGTCCGTCCGCCCGTCCGTCCGTCTGTCCGTATGTTTGAACGTATGAATCTCAGAACGTAGACGAGCTAGACAGCTGAAATTTTTTTGTAGGTCCGTGTATAGTACGCGCAGGTCAAGTTTGCTTCGTATGAACGATAACTATTTTTGTTGTAATGTTATCGACTTTAATCCTTATCGAAAATAAGTTTTTAAGGTGTAGTTTGTACATTGTTTGAGCTAGAGACTTCAAATTTTCTGTGTAGGTGCGTGTAATGAATACGGAGATTACGTAATCTTTAGATTTTGGATGCCACGCCTTATTCGCTCCCAATAGTCCCCTATTTGTAAAAAGCGCAAATCAAATACTAGAGACTTCTGCTTTGGCAAATACACACATATAAATGCCAATAATAAGTTGTGAAAGCTTTATGCAATTAGTCCATCGCTAAGGAAAGTTATTAAGCAATTAAGTTGCTGCGTCAACTGCGCAGTTGGCAGAGCGCGCGCCTATGCGTGCGTACATATGTATGTATGCGTGTGTATATGTTGTTTTTATGCATGCTTAAAAAGAGCGTAGAATGATATGATATTTGGCTCTTCACAGGGCTCAGGGTATCTCCTAGTCGAGCAGTCTCGACTAGAGCACTCTTACTTGTTATACCCTGAGCCCATTGAAAATGGGAAATCAGGGTATTATGGTTTTGTTAAATGTATGTAACACGCATAAGTAGGCGTGTCAGACCCCACAAAGTATATATATTCTTGATCAGGGCGACGAGCTGAGTCGATTTAGCCCTGTCCGTCTGTCTGTCCGTCCGTCCGTATGTTTGAACGCGTCGATTGAAGCATCTAGACAAGCTAGAGACTTGAATTTTTTTTCGTTGGGTCCGTGGATAGCACGCGCAGGTCAAGTTTATTTCGTATGAACGATAACTATTTTTGTTGTAATGTTATCGATTTTAATGCTTATCGAAAATACGTTTTTAAGGCATATTTTGTGTATCGTTTGAGCTAAAGACTTCCAATTTGCTGTGTAGTTGCGTGTAATGAATACGGAGATAATGTTATCTTTAGATTTTGGATGCCACGCCCCATTCGCCCCCAATAGCCCCCTATTTGTAAAAAGCGCAAATGAAATACTAGAGACTTGGCACATACACACATATGAATGTCATAAATAAGTTGTTAAAGTTTGATGCACTTAGTCCATCGCTAAGAAAAGTTATTTAACAATTAAGTTCCCATAGTAATGCCCACATTGCTGCCCAAGCGCAGTCGCTGCGTCAACTGCGCAGTTGGCAGAGCGCGCGCTTATGCGTGCGTGCATATGTATGTGTTTGTATGTATGCATACAAAATCGTAGAATGATTTGATATTTGGCTCTTCACAGGGCTGAGGGTATCCCCTAGTCGAGCAGTCTCGACTAGAGCACTCTTACTTGTTTATGTGTAGATTTGTTAGTTTTGTAAAATGTAATACTTTTATACATGTTATATCTATGACAAGGTAATATTTCAATCTATAACTTACCCTTTCAATTTTATTTTTATTTTTAAAAGTTCTATATATTTCATTTGCGGTTGAACAGTGTGTATATATGTATGTTTATTCCGGTAAAGTTGTATTTTAGCTGCTTAAATCAGATTCCGAATCAATATAATTGTGTGCCCACTTATATACATATAAGGGCAAGGGTATTTCATCTTTGGCTGGCCACCGCGCACTGTTTCGCTTATGTTTATTTTATTTACTGAATGTTTTTTCTCTTATATATATTTTTTTATTTCAGGTGCCCCACCTGGCGTACATCACGGCCACAAGGCAGCGGCGTTTGCTGCTGCTGCTGCCGCCGCCGCCACAATCGCTGCAGTCGAGGCGCGGAATCCGAAGTTGCGTCGCTTCAACTCCCACGACACCAGCTCCAATATGTTCTCTGTGGCAGATTTTGAGAACGCGCGATTGGCGCGTCGCAATGAGATTGAACTGAAGCAGCGGCTGGCGCGCAGGCAGCGGAACAGCGCAAACAGCAGCTACGGCTTGGCCGGCAGCAGCTCCAACAACAACAATGTCAACAACAACGGTGTCTACATGGCCAGCAGCAACCTGGGCTACAGTGGCTTCTGCGGTGGGCTCAATGGGAGCGGTGACTACTCCACGGGCGATAGCCAGAACTCCAAGTGCAGCAGCAGCAGCGAGGTAAGGGCTAAGACCTCAATTGAAGCAAACCCAAGCCAAGCTCGTCTAATCGAATGTTCCTTTCGCAGGACCCGCTGCCCGCTGATGTATTTCTGGAGCGCTACTCGTTGCCGCGCGTGGTGCGAATAATGTATAGCAGCAAGAGTTCCAATGAGACTCTTCAGTCCAGCTCGTCCCACGACTCCTCCACGGCTGCATCGAGCAACTCCTCGACAGGCGTGAAGCAGCAGTCACAGTCGCAGTCACAGTTACAGTCACAGCTGCAGTCCCATTCGCAGCAGCAGGCGAATGAGCCTGGTACCAACTCATCCTCTAGCGCTGGCAGCTGCCCGCAGCCTGGCCACGATGAGCTCTTTCTTCTCTATAGGCTTGTGCGCCAACGTATGATTTATCATGGACACAATGCCAAGACGCAGCGAAAAAAGTGGGTACTCATACCCCAGGAGTTTCCAGGTGAGTCATCAGAAGGGGAGCTCTCTCGTTAGATGAGCATGTATGCGTGACTAGGTTATTCATTAGCCATGAATCATGCAGGCGGGCAGCGAGTGACAAATCGAGAAAACACAAATGATTTAAGTAATAATAGACTCTGCTTTAATCAGATAAATTTCATAGGACTTGCAATAAACGAACTTTGTGTTGCAGATTACTTAAAGGCTCAAAAATGACCCCATTTAAAATTCTCAATTAGAGTCTGTAAAGATAGAACTGAAGTATATAAAAAAAAAAAAAAATAGTGTATGAAAAAGTGTTTGAAGTTGTCAACAGTCAAATTCAACTTATCAAATAAGATTCGTCTCATTAAAAGTTTTTGATTATTTCATATAGAGAGGGGCTTGATATTTAACTTCTGAGTTTGTACTTATCGAGTTTAGCTTAAACTTGGATTGTTATTTATTCCAAGTCTTATTGTTAACTGTTGTAGGCATTGTTTCGCCATGTCGTCACTATTTCGTCTTGTTATCTGTAAAGATTCCTTTTTGGACTGAGGTATTTACGTAACTGGATGCATGGCATTGTTGCATTCTCATGACTAATGCTAATATTCGTATTTAGCGAGCTATTGGAGCTGTTTAGTGCCCCGCAGTGCGTTGATTTTGAGTTGCATTGCGATTCGCTTTAGCTGATGTGCGCGACAGACTGTCTGTCGGTCGGGGGCAGTGCGACAGAGCTCGCTTCGGAGTTTCATTAGAATATAATCAAAGCAATTGCTCATCGGGGTATTATGTAAGCGTAGCGACTGGCTCTGACTCTGCCAGTGCGACAGCTACTTCAGTCCATTGTTGTCGGGTTCGTGTGACTTTTCACAGCCAAACTCAACAAAAAAGGCGAGTCCAATGCAGTGGGTAAATCGTAATCTCCCAATTGCGTAACACTTTATGGCGCATAGCTGAAAAAAAACGAGTGTCTAATTAGATAATGCAGTGGCTCTGGGCAATTGCCAACCAACTGTAGCAAAGCGATTAGAGAAACCGATTCTAACATATTCAAAATTTGTAAATCTATCAGAACTATCTTATTAGAAGCCTAATACTATATATGATATAAAATTATATCAAGTTTCGAATCTGTTGAGAATTTCACAAATGAGTTGCTAATTCATTACTAAATGATATCTTAAGGTAGACTGTAGATGAATGGACTGTTGACCTTTAAAGCTGATCAAAAATAGTCGAGAACTTTTTAATAGATGAAGTTTACCAATGACGTATGCAATAGTCAATGTATACAGGGTGTTTGAAAGTCGAATATAAAATAAAATGTGTGTGCTAGTCGTATTCTCAAATAGGTACAGGGTAGTACTTGTGAATCGAACTGTCAGATGATGTGTATTTCATATCAAATAGGGATAGGGTATGGGATTTATTTTAGTCGCCAGATTTCCTGGGTTATATGAGATCTGTTTTAAGGTGGTTCCAAGGTATGTTCTCATCTTTTTCCCACTACACTCTACACATTGTATAGGGTGTCATTGAAACACGACTCTAATTGCTCCCAATTTTTACAGGGTATTTCTCACTGCTCAACGAGAAGGGACTGCCGACAGCCACACAGTATGTCTCGCTAATGCAGTTGGTGCGGGAGCGCGTGTACAAGTTTGCCTCAGTGGACAACATGCCTGCATTCACGGAGTCCTCGCCGCCCGGCGGTGCCAACGGGGCAACCAGTCCCACCCACGACGGTTGCCTGCCCAGCATGAAGCAGCGGCTGCAGTACGCGAAGACGACGGCAAGAGGAGGCCAGGTGTTCCGGCTGCTCGCTGTCTTCGAGGACGGCAAGCAGGAGCATCACGGCGGGCAGCTGCAGCACTATCAGCACCATCACCAGGTGAACGCGTTGAACAGTATGTCCAAGTCGAATTTAATAGCTGGCCGGGACAAAGAGAAGGGGCGCTATGCGCAGCTGCTGAACGAACAGAGGCAGGTGTTGTATGTGCCGCTGGCGACCAAAGGAAAGTTCTACGAGATCGAGCCGGGCATACCACAGCTGCTCCAAAAGTTGGGCGACACGCAGCGCAAGCTGAATCCGGAGTGTGTGTATCGACTAGGCGCCTTGGTGTCAGCGGCCAAGCAATTGCCTCTCACGCTGCGCTATATCTCGGGACCCGCTGGCGCTGAAATACCCGAACAGCTGTGCATTAGTCGCGTGAGCCAAGAGGACGTCATTATTGGCTGCCCGCTGGATGAGCTTGATGGAAATGGCCAGGTGCAACCGCAGGCGCAACAGCAGCTTCAGCTGCGCAAGCTCTATGTCAGCCGGGAGATGCAGCTGTTGAAATGCCTCCTCGGCTTCGATACGGAACAGCGGATGTTGGCTAATGCCCAAGTGCAGAACATGCTCAAGTTTTGTCAGTTCAATTGCGACCAGTTTCTTAAGCTAGTGGAGATTGAGCTGATGCAGCCCAACGAACGCTCGGGCAGCAAAACGCGCGAAGGCCTCAAGATATTGAAGCCTCTGCATCTGCCCAAGCTCCTGCGCCGTGAGAAGAGCAGCATGGCGGCCACGGCGGCTCATGAGAAGGAGGACTCCATAATTTTTCTAAGCAAAACGGATTTGGAGCAACTGGAGGCTAAGGAGGCGGCAGCTGCAGCCGCCACAGTTAGCGAAGCATCCACTCAGATCGCACCCAATCGCATTACAGACCGCATGAAGGTCTTTCAGTCCACCAAAAAGAAATGGTTCCGCAAGCCGGAGCAGCAGCAGCCGCATCAGCTGGATAAATCCCAGGCAGAGCTCCAGCTGGATGTGCAGGCCAAGCGCCTAAGTATGGAACGCTATACGGACATGTCCAAGCTGTTGCAGGAGCGCTTCGGCAATGAGGAAGCAGTCGCTGCTTCAGCTGACACCAAATCGCTGCACAGCGAGACGGAGACTACAACCTTGAGCAATAGCATGGACCGCAGTTCGATGCCCAAGTCCTTAGACACACTGCTGCAGAAATCCATGTCCCTGCAGGACATTGAGCTGCTGAATGGACAGCGCGGACAGCAACGTCCAGATCTTCTCTCGGCGCACACGGATGCTATAAGCGAGGCGGGCAATGAACTGGAGGATGTGGAGAATCAGACGCCTCCGCCGCAATCCTTCATAACCGAGAAGCTCTACAATGAGTTTCATGTGAAGACACGACAGTATAGCAAATCCTCTAGTAGCTTGCATCAGTTGCGTCACTTTTCGCTGCCCCAAAAAATGCAGCTCCACGAATCGGAGCCCGAGAAGCGTAACCAGACGCAGTTCCGGGCTCAGCAACACCTCCAGTTGGGCAAGGAGCCCATCACAGGTCGACGTGCAGCTGGCGGCGTTTCCTTGCTGGGCGGCTTGGTGGCCCACTCGCCTGTAGCCCTGGTTTCGCCAACATCGCTGGTGGAAGACGATCTACCATACTCCAGTGTACGTGATTCTCTGGTCATGTCCAGTTTGGAGAGCACGGAGCAGCAGAGGGAGCCAGCGCCCATTTTGCCTGCAGCCTTGGACTATGCCAAGGAGAATATCTATGCCGAGATTTGCGCATCTCACACTTGCGAAAGCTTCTCGGGTGCTACGCAGCTGACCCAGCTGCTACCACACCACGACGACAAAGAGGATGAAGAAGAAGCAGTAGACGACGATGGGGATTACGCATCGCTCAAATATCAGCCGAATGGATCACAATCCGTCAGCCGAGTCGAGATTAACTGCCCCACTGCTAACACCGCGATTAGCTATCACACGGTCTACCTCGGCGAGGATCCACTCGGGGAGCAGCATGTCACCACCGTGGAGCTAGCTGGAGAGGATAACATATACAATACGCTCAAATGATGATTCTTGTGATTTCGCCGGCGACGCTTAGCCGGTGCCCAGGGGTTATTCTGAATGTGAAAGGACAATGCGAATTCTAGAATATTTATATGGAAACATACACATGTCTATGTAGTAGTATATATATATGTGTATCTATTTTATTTAAAGTAACTTGTGAAGCGAACAAAACTTAAAAATAATATATATATCAATATTTGTATATATACAATACATGTGGAGTAAACACTCTACAGAGCAGGCAACATGAGAAAGACCCATATAGTAAATAGGCGTAGAATTATCCAAATAGGAAAGAAAAGTATTTCCAAGAAAAACAGTTTCGTATTTTCAAGAATACACGAAACAAATATTGAAATGTAAAAAGATTTGAAAACGTTTTGTTTCTTTATACGCAAAAACAGAAAGAGTCAATTTGTGGAAAGCCTATAGATTTTTTCTTGATCTTCTAATTAAACTTCTTAAAATTGTTGTTTGGAGTAATTAAAAGAGCATTTGAAACGAATTTAAAATTTTATAACTAGAAAGTTTAGTAACCAAAAATGTTTCAAAGATTCCAAATTTGTTTCAAGAATTCTTTTCTAAATGTAATAAATCAAAGAAAATTTAAAAGAAAATTTTAAAATTATTTAAAAAACCTAATAATTTTTGGTTCATATTTTGTTGATTTCAAAAATATTATGGAAAACTTTCTGAAAAATTGTCAAATGCTATATATTTAGTTTTTCGATTTTTGCCAAATCTGAATTCCATTCTTTGTTTCTTATGGGTTTGATCAATCATATGTATTATCGACTAGACTGTAGTTGTAACCGAGAAACTTGTCATTAAATTGAAGAAGTTTATTCTCCGCTTTACCGTTGCAACTTGCAACCACGCACCACCACGCCCCACCACGCCCGCTCCGCAGACTTAAACTAACACAAAAAAAAAAAAAAAAAAAAAAAAAATTAGATCAAGAAATGACAACTCAATTTGTAATATTATATTATATAAGGAATGGAAGACAAGCAATTTGTATTGTATATAGGTTTACTGAAACACACTCGAAACACACGCATAAAATGTCAAATGAAACTGATAATTGAGAAATTGCAATATTATACAATTATACATATATACATAACTAACAAATATCATGTACCATATACACACACAAATGATATATATACATATATATGTATATATATATAACTAATTTAATGTATGATCTATATGCTTAGATGTTAAATATATCATGTGTAGAAATCTTAGCGCAAAACCTAAGGTATTATTAGCTTGTAGGCAATCAACAAGTCAAATCAATTCATAAACGCTATACATACATATACATATATATATATATAAATATATATATTTTATATATATATGTATATATATATATATATCTTAAAGGTATAGAGTCTATGCTTATGTAATATATAGCTTGCAATTTTAGGACTAACCACATTTTGGTCCACTTTTAAACGATCTCTCGTATTTTTCGCTCTGTTAAATATATACACATCTATTTTTTGGCACTAGCAGTACGGCATGATCTAAAATTTCTGTACATAATATTTGTAATGTCCGTACGTCCGTTTGTGATTAATTATTTTTTGGACCCATATGAATAACAAGTTAAGAAGTCTCAAATGAAAAACGTTCTAGTCCTCAATTATATATGCATTGGTTCCATATATATGTTTATTAATATACATATACATATAAAATTTGTAAGACATGCCCAACTGTGCGAGCGTTTCGGCCAGGCTGAAAGAAATGCAAATTGTTTCGCGATTCTCGTTTATTTTAAACTAAATATTTAGCAAAGAATTTATTTTTATTTCGATTTCAATTTCGATAGTTATCGATTAATTTCTGTATGGATCTACGTTTTAAGATTATGTCAACTTAATACAAACATAAATTATGATTTTCAAATCAATCTATCAGCAATCATGTTTTCCTTTATTATTTATAATTATCTATATATTCACTTTATATCATTTATAATTGTGTTTAATTTTAAATTTATTTTTTTAGTTTGATATTTGTTGTTGTTTTGTATGGATAACTGCAGCCACAATCAACTGTAAGTAGGCTTCACATTTAGGATGTATGGAGTATATATAAGATATATGTTAATGAAATGAAAACCCTGTAAAAACTAAAGCAATACTCACAAAAAAGCTATGATACTAGTCGTAAAGCCGATTCAGCTAAATGCAATTTGGATGCGTTTACAAAACTGAGAGAAAGCTCTATAATACTACAGTCATATATAAAGCATACATATAGGTATTTTACTTGGCACATGTGTGTGCGTGTGAGTACTCTGAGTACTCTGTACATTGCAGTCTTTTTTCTTGGTAGATACTAAGTCAGGCTTCACTGTAGCGCAAGGGTGATACAATGTATGTTTGTGTGAATAGAGAGTTAAATGAAAATGTAAGATTGTATCTATTAAACAAACTACCCGCCAGCATATATATATCTATATATGATATATATGTATGAATAGATATGTATGTATATGTATATACACATACATATACATACACATATACGTATAAATATATACATACATATATACAAATATTTGTATAAAAATTGGTGTGATAAATCAATGTCTAAAAGATTATTTAATCTAGTTAAGTAAACGCAGTTTTGAATTTGCTTTTAGAGCACAGTATACGTATATATACACATATATATATATTCACAAATTCGTCTAACAAGAGCATAAGGAAGAGGGGATAAGGAAATAAGAAACAAACTTTGCTTTAATGTGAAACATACAATACATATTTAATGTCATCTAAAAAGATTAGAAAGTTTAAGAATTTTTCGAAAGCTAAGCAAAAACAATTTTCAGGGATTTTTTAATGGAAAGGCGTAAAAGACAAATATGTAAGGATAGTTTTTGGTCGAAACGTGAAAACTAGCGCCCTAAATGCCGCCCGTAGGCCTTTTGAAGCAGTTAAGATAGTTATGAACCGGGTTAAGATAAAGTTTCGAGATCCATGCAGAAGCAATACTTCAGTTTTTCAATAAAAACAAGAACTTGAAAATGAAAAATTTATGCATATATAAATATATACTCGTATATAATGAATTACAAACATTTACGATTTAGTAATCATGTTTTATTCGGTGTCCACGTTAATCCCTAGAAATGACAATTAATCAATTTAGAATTCAAACATTAGTAGTTCTTTAAATGTCAACAAAACCCAACAAAATGAAAAGAAACAAACTAAATATTATACTATATTAAAATAGTTCAAGATATATATGTATATATATATCTGTGAATTCTGAGCACTTCTTGAGCTGTTCCCAAAGTTTAGGTATTATTCACAATGTGTAAACATTTAATCGATCATGATGGTAACGGTACTGATGATGTATTGAGAGGCCAAGTCATGTGACAAGGCAAGACTGAAATGATACAAAAAAGAAAAGAAGTTTGGTAATGGGTACAGACAAATATATAACTGATACTGATATTATTGTTGTACTAGATCCTTTGATAAGTATAACACACGATTTTATATATATATATATATATATATATATATATATATATATATATATATATATATATATATATAAAATATATATGTATATATTTGCAGATAAAATCGAAATCCTCTTTAGTAGCTTGAGTGAGTTCCATTTCAACGCCTCCAACCAACTCTTAGCATACAGAAAAATTTCTATTCTATGTTATACCATATACATATATGTATATACCATATGTATGTATGTAAAACTGAACTTTTGGAAAACACACACAATTTCAACATATACAAAATGGAATGCATGAATATAGTAATAAAAATTTGAATACTTGCATTTTTTATGGGAGTTGCTTATTATAGCATATTCACACAACATATTTGAGGTGACCGTACTGCGCTAAATATTCAATGAAGTTGGCTGTTATCAGAATGCACGCGGAGAGAGCTGTGCTGAGCGCAGTTACGCGCAATTGTTTGAAAAGGGGCAATCGGCGTGTTATGGATTTCTTAAAATGTGTGTAACTATAAGATCTAGGGGCTTGCAATTAATTGTTCATTGATATATTAGCTATTTATATTAAATGTTATTGAAGTTCAACTCTTAAATTATACCTTGCACATATTCGAAACTAGAATTTTCAACTTTCATATTTAGTTTGTTATACATATATTTTATAAAATGTTGATTTCTGTTATAATTAGGGTACCAGTCCCAAGTTTTACCCAATTATTATATTTGATTTTATTTTTACGGAATTTCCATAGGGAATATGTAGAATGTTGCTGAAAATTTCATGAATTAAAAGAGCATTAAATAAGCTACGCCAAACGTACCCTTTAAAAAACAATTTGTAGCAGAAATTACTTATCTTACGTCCTTAAATATTTATATATCCCGCAATCCGCCGACCAGTACTTCAAACATTTGAGGTTCTCGACTCTGAGCTGATCTTAATTGCAGTTGAGTCTTAGATACTTACGCGCCATATCCGATCTGCCGAATTGTTGTACCTTGGTTTTTTTTTATAAGACTATATAACATTTTATTAAGGGTTTCTTTTCGATATGATCTGCTGCTCCGATCCGTTTAAAAGACGGATTGATTCCCGCTGGCTGGACATACAGTAAGAAAGAGACACTTGTTAACAAGTAAGAGTGCTCTAGTCGAGACTGCTCGACTAGGAGATACCCTGAGCCCTGTGAAGAGCCAAATATCAAATCATTCTACGATTTTGTATGCATACATACAAACAACACATACACACATACATATGCACGCACGCAGAAGCGCGCGCTCTGCCAACTGCGCAGTTGACGCATTAATGGCATTCATATGTGTGTATGTGTTAAAGCACAAGTCTCTAGTATTTGATATGCGCTTTCTACAAATAGGGGGCTATTGGGGGCGAATGGGCGTGGCATCCAAAATCTGAAAATTACGTTATCTCCGTATTCATTACACGCAACTACACAACAAATTTGAAGTCTCTAGCTCAAACGATGTACAAACCCCGCCTTAAAAACACATTAAAATTATCGATAAATGCTCATAAAATCGAAATGGAATGAGTTATCGGAAAAATTTTATAAACTTGTGCAGCGTATGGTATTATCGAGTATTCATGTAAAATTTCAAGTCTCTACGTTGCGTACTTAAAAATATCTCAGCGTTCACACGGACGGACGGACAGACGGACAGACGGACAGACGGACGGACGGACAGACGGACAGACGGACAGGGCTATATCAACTCGTCTTGTCGCGCTGATCAAGAATATATATACTTTATGGGGTGTGGCACGCCTCCTTCTGCCTGTTACATACATTTTCACAAAACCATTATACCCTGATTTCCCATTTTCAATGGGCTCAGGGTATAAAAAGGGGAAAGGCATTTATTTTACTTTCGCAAAATTCTGATAAAAAAAGACGCAATGGCCTCAATTAAGAAAAACATTCGTCACACGGACAAGGTAAGTAAAATAAACCAATTACCAGCTATAATCTGAGAAATACTATTTTTGTTGCATACTCAGAAACTTGACTTCATCAGTAAGAATGCTCCTATAAAGATAAGGTAAATAAACGATTGACGATTCTTTTCGTAATTATCATTAAACTTTGCATATCATTTGATTTTTTTTAAGCACTTCAAGGCGTTCGTTTAAATGCGCGCCAAAAGTAAAGTAGGATAGCGAATAACAGAACTGTTAGTTAACATTGACAGATAACTGAACTGCTAACCACTGTAAAGACACGATTGAGAGACACTGTATTTTAACAGTGCTGTAAAGAGACTTACTCAATCGTGCTGCTAACCTAACTGAGTCTGTTACACTGTTAAAAGACACCAGGTTATGCATAGAATTGTTCCGTTACTTTTAATGTTAACTAACAGCTCTCAGTGACGTCACAGAGAACACATGTTAAAATTTAGTATGCGCGTGTGTGGAATTTTGATGGTATTACCAACTATAAATTATCAATTAATCAACCGAAAAGTTAAAAATACCTTTTAATACTATTTTGTTTAGTACATTTAAACTTTGGAAAATAAAATTTAAGTTACTCAACAAGAATGTCACGGCAGTCAACGAACATCACTCAATCGCCATGGAGTCTGTGAGCAATAACAGCTTAAAAACGGTATTCATGAATGAAAAGTAGTAGTAAAAGTAATAACCCTTATATTGTCCGATTCTTGAATCTATATAGAACTTGTAATTAGAAGCGTTGCAAGTTTTATTTTGGCTTCTGGCTGCAAGACAGATAACAGTCTCAAAATTGTAGGATTTTCATACAAAATTTAAACGCGCGCCAACTTTTGACATGTCTGCGACGTTTCACTGTTAAAATAACAGGGGTATTTGCGTAACCTGGTAGTCCCTCAATCGTGAGTCTGTTACAGACCTATCGAAATTTAAATTAACAGATTCTGTTATGGCGGCTGCTAAGTGGCAGATCTGCCCAATGTTAGGCAACACCACTAACCATACAACACATGGTTAGTGGCAACACGTTCTGCTGCTGTTAAGCTGCTGTCCATATGAAAGGGCTGCTAAATGAATAATAATATTTATTATATGGTATATAAAAGCTTATTCTTTAGGTATTTGGTTTTTATTCTGCACATACATATACTGACATACATACTAATTCATATATTGTTTTCATTATAGTTCTCTATTATTTTCATCTGCTTTACGTTTTATCTCTTTTGTTTTACATTTTGTTTATAATTTTTGCCCACTTTCGTAGCTTTAGCTTTTACTTTTTCTTTGATCTCCGGTTGTTGGGTACATTTGACGACTCTTATTCTTGATTTCTTTCGGATTTATTGTTCAGATGTTGCATTAGTTGCCGCAGTTAAAAAATGTGCCTTAAGAAGTGACAAAAGAAAATCTCGAGTAATGTAAACAAACATAAATAATTTCTTAAATGTTTAGTTATTGCGCTGCGACTAACCAGCGCTTAGACGCTTCTCTGCTCGCAGACAGACGACCGACTGACTATATTGCTTAAGAGCTGCCCTTAACGTAATCCTACAACAGCTTCGCATCTCACACCTCTGTTCGATCTGGGCCTTATGGTATACAGGGTTCGAGTTCTATCGCCTCGCTGCATCCGACTGGTTCGATACTCAATTTTGGACTGCATATATTTGTATTATATATATGCACACACATAATTATCGCTTCTACACTGGCCATGCACGAGGAATTAACTATATCTGTATGAAAATTATGTTGATCGACTGGACGACGGCTTTCCTTTTTGTTCTCTATCAATTTCATTTCGCTTCGTTTCGTTTCGTTAGTTATTGTTTATAAATATTCTCTATTATTTGTTGTATATTTTTTGTAACGATATGTTTGGTATACAAACTTTATAATACCCTGGACTGGCTAATTAAGGTTTAGATTTTGGACAGCGCGCGAAATGTCAATTTGGCAAATTTATCATTTGCTGAGCACTTGCCATAGAGAAATACATATATGTATATATATATATATATATATATATATATATATATATGAAAACTGCCAAAATACATAGATATATACATTTATAATTGGAAAATAGACACTGAAAGCTTATTACAGGGGGTATCAGTCACGCTCGAAATTTAAGAAAATTTTAAAAAACCCAAAAGATATATTTGAAACTGAACTCGGAAGAGGAGCCAATAGATCGCTAATTCAGTTTAGAAATACTATGTATATATATATATATATATATATCTGGCCAATTGAGCATGACTGTTGGGCGTTTATACGGCATGCTTTTTGTATTCCCATTCAATTTTGTTGTGGCACATTCAAAATAGAGTGCTATACATGCACACACACACGCACGCATACACACGCACACTCACACACATACTCTACTATATATATAGTCTATATATAGCTTATTTGTGGCTGCATGAAATCCTAGCTAAATCATAACTAAGTTCTGTTTATTGGCCCAGCTTTGAGGGGCTGAGCACCAGCTCCGGCTCCAGTTTGCTGGGCAGCAGCAGCAGCTGATTGCCACGCCCCCCTGCTAGGCTGGCGGATGACGGCTGTGATTTGTGGCCCGCTGACGTCGCAGCTCTCGCGGTTGCTGCTGATGCTGCTGGAAACGCCGTTGTGGCTGTTATCGAGTGGGCCGTCGCTGGCCTGTGCAATGGCTGCAGTATGCTCAGACTTGTGGTGGCCATCCTCGACTGGGGCTCCAGCACCTGGCCGGGTATGCTGGTTGCTGCTGCTTCTGCTTCAGCTGATGTTGCTGCTGCTGTTGCTGTTGCAGTTGTTGGCGGCGCTGGCAGGGGCAGGAGGCTGATCGTCGTCGTAGTCGCGGCGCTGCGACTGGCAGGCGAGCCATAGGCGCTGCTGGAGCCAGTGAGAGTCATGCCCAAAGGACCACGCACTGTGGCGCTCGCGGAGTAGGTGTGCGGTAGCGCTGGCGGCAGATCGTAGCTGGTGGGTTGCGACTGGGAGCTGGTGAGGCGTGTGTTGTAGCTGCTGCTGTAGCTGCTGTTGCTGTAGCTGCTGTTGCTGTTGCCGTTGCTGTTGCTGTTGCTGGTGGTGGGCGTTGTTTTGGGCGTGGCGCCCGTTGAGATGCCCGGACGAGTCGCACTGAATGTTGCCGTTGAGCTTTTGAGCCGGGGTATGGCGCCGCTGCTGCAGCTGCTGGGCGCGGGCAGAGGTCGGGCCGCCACTGTGGGCGTGGCCGTGTCCATGAGCGAGGTCTCCTCCACAACGACGGCGCCATCGCCGTCAAGTGAGTCTCGCACAGTGGACGAGGAGGACAGCGACTGCGATTGCTCCAGTTGTGGCAGTTGCGGCTGTGGCTGCTGCTGTTGTTGCTGTTGCAGCTGAAACTGCAACTGTTGCTGTGACTGCTGCCGTTGCTGCTGCAGGGCAACGCGCTGACGCGACAGTTTGCTACTAGGCCGCTCATCTACGGTGCTCAGGGTTGTTGCTTTTGTTGCTTTGGTGGTACTACTCGTGACGGCAGTTGTTGTTGTTGCTGTTGTTGTTGTAGCTGTTGGTGCTGCTGTTGCTGTTGTACGCTTGACATGCTGCTGCTTTAGCTGAACCCTCTCCTCCTGCTCCTCTTCGCTCATCTCGCACATGTTCAGCGCCGTCTGCAACTTCTTCATCTCGAGCGGCGCATCTGCTGCGGAATAGGCAATGGAATTGAGTCAGCCAAAGGCATTTCATTAATTCACTCACCTCCTAGGTGATCCATGCTCTCCGGCTCGTTTATAATGGGCACCACACGGTTTATGGCCGTCTTCTGCTCGTTCTGCATGAAGAGCGATGTGGTTGCGATCTGACGCAGTGCCTCCATTCCCTCGTTGAGCATCTTGCTCTGGCTGCGCTTGTGTGCGATTGGATACTTTGGCTGAAAAAAAAGAAGAAATTGCTTAGCCGATCTATTATCTATATAAGAACTCCCTTATACAGTTACACTGTTAAAATCCCTCAATCGTGCCCTAAGCCCTGTGAAGACTTTATATTCTAATCACTCTGCGCTTTTTTTATACATACATACATACACATGTGCAGACTCTGTTAACTGCACATTTGATGCAGACTGCGCATGGCCTGCAGTCTGCATTCCTTTGGGAATTTCATTTTTTAATACCTTTTCTTAGATATGGGCTTCATCAAACTTTCAGAACTTATTAATGACATTCATATGTGTGCATTTGCCAAAGACCAAAATTTTAAATACATTTTCTGTAAATTGAGGACGAATGGTGCGTGGCATCCAAAATCTAAAGTCAACAGAATAGTCAAATCCCTATTCATTACACGCAACCGCACAGTAAATTTGAACTCTCTAGCTCAAAAACAAACTACGCTTAAAAAACAAGTCCAAGTTATCGATGAAACAATGACAATGAAATGGTATGTGTTATCGAAAAAAATGCTAAAGTCGTTTATCATACACGAGTATACATGTAAAGTTTCATGCACTTTCGAAGACCTCAGCGTTCACACGGACGGACGGACACGCCTTCTTCTGCCTGTTACATAAATTTTCACAAAACTATTATACCCTGATTTCCCAATTTCAATGGGGTTTTTGGGTATAAAAATAATAATAAAATGTGATCAACGATAGCTAAATAAATGTATTGATTACGGGCAGCCTTATCAAAGGACGGATGGACACATCGGGCTAAATAAACCTGGCTGTTAGTTTTGGTGAAGAATATATATAAGAATATATAAACTATTTACGGCAACGCCTCTTTCTGGCTGCAATATAACTGAATCATTATTGTCTGAATTCGAATATTCCTTGGGTTCCTTAAATTTATAGAAATATTTATCTATCTGAAATTAATAAACGGATTTCATTATTTATTTTTATTTGAACTTTAGTTTTTTACTATTTGATTATTATTATTTTAAAGTGAAATAGTCTTGGAAAATTTTAGTAGTTTCCCAAAGTAGTGGTAGTGACTAAACACACCAGTGTGACCACAAATGAATCTGAATATCCTGTGTTTTAATTATGGAACGTTAGAAGCGTCTTTTTTCGATAAATTTTTATTCTAGGAATTATCGCATTGAACTTCTTATATTCAGCACTCATTATCACACTAGCCGCTATTCAGCTTACTAGTAAATCCAGAAGTGATCTACTCGATAATAAAACTCGGCGCTGTCAACTGAACAAATGAGCAACAGTCAAAGTCAAGTCAAGGTGATGTTGGGTGACTATCAATACAGTTGTTATTACAGTTATTATTACCGGAATTCTTATTTACTGTGGTTACCTAATGACAACTACTACAATGCATGATGATGGTGTGTTATCTAAACAGAGGATACAAAATCGTCGATTTACAAAATCGTCTCTTAGTAGTTTTCAGAGTAACGCTCATTTTTATATTGATTCAAGAAGTGAAATGAGTTAAGGTATGGTTGACAACAATGCCAGTCATGCTATCTATCCCGTTGTCGGTATGTCCATATGAATGCAAACTATTTAGAATCTATTAAAGCTATAAACTTGACATATATGAAATTTGGAATATATTCTCGTATCTACTCTCGTCTAATAAAGTGTTAAGATTTTCCCGATACGCGTATTGCAAATCGGAAAATACAGGTATGCCAGAAACCATGTTGTATGAAATGATAGAGAGTTCAATTATATCTTGATTGAAACAGCTTAGTGTTTAGTGCAATCGTTTGCAGAAGAGTGAATAGTACGTTAGGGAAGGTGTGTTGGATTACTACAGAAGGAGATTGTATATTTTTTCAACTCTGCCTTTGCAAATGATCTTAATGATATGAACTTAAATTAACTTAGCTTAGCTCTCATTCCACTTACCTGAATAGAGGGTCCACGAGCTATGGAAACGCGTTTGCTCTCGTTGTGGAGTAGGGAGGTCGTATGATCCGCATCGATCTTGTTACCGTTTTTCTTGCGAGCTTTCTTGCTGGATGAGATGCAGTGGGATGGGCAGATGCAGAAGAGGATGCGTAAAATGCAACAGATCAGACCCAAACCTGAATAAGGAAAAGCTCAAATGAGATCGATTGCTATTTGCAGAATGGATGCAACAGTTGTATTGCCTATGAGAGAGGGCCCTATAAGTCTTAGCTCCACTGTTTTAAAACCCTTCTCGCCGGTCCCGACGAACGCAATGACCAAGCCCAAGGCAACGGTGCCCAGGCCCACATAGAGAAAAGCATTCGCAAAGGTGCTGGGTCCGCGAAGTACGCCCAGAAAGTCCTCATCGTCCGACGAACCGCCCAATGAGGCGTCTTGGATCTGCCGAGCAAAGCACATATACATACATAATGTATGTATATATATTATTAATGGTCTTTTCAATGATAGTCGAGTGCTGTCCTAATGCAAATATAAGTGCGATATAAGTAGGATTTTAGAATGATAAATAACTACAGATTCTATAATTTCAATTAATATAGGCATTTCCAGCTAGGCATATGACACTTATAAATTAATATTTAAGGAGCTCTATCGATGCAAACTAATAGTATTTTTTTATTTTTATGAAATATACTTTAGATATTTTCTTGTTATAGGAAATGCCTATATATCAAAGTTTTTATAGAATTATCTATAGCTATCTCAGATATAGTTGCAAATTTGTTAGGGATAGCACTCGGACAGTGTTCTATAATGTATGAATATCTTAGTTATCATGATAATGTGTGTGTGTTTTTTTTTTTTCATTTTGGGGCTTGATAAAGTAAATGGTAAATGGCTGTTATAAGTTTGAATAATCCTGAAGCCACCTAGCGTCCAATGCGCTGGACATTTGCGAGAGAGGCAAGAGAGAGAAAGAGAGAGAGAGAGAGAGAGAGAGAGAGAGAGAGAGAGAGCGAGGTGTGATCGAGAAAAAGAAAATACATAAATAATGCGCGTGGAGGGGGAGAGGCTGTGTGCGAGAGATCAAGAGAGAAGAGAAAGGAACTGCACAAATTGCTTATTGCTGATTGCTGATTCGGTGATTCTGTGATTCGGTGATTGCTGTTGTATATACATCTATATAGACATATATAGATATATATAGATAAATATATATAGAGGTAGTTGTTAATGGGTATGTACACGGCGCTATGTGAGTGGCTCTACGTGATGAACTTACTCGATTGCGCTTCACCCAGCGTCGATGGCAGGTGGCCTGTTGCTGTTGCTGCTCCTGGACGCTGCAGCGACGGCCACGCTCCAGCCAGGCGGCCCGTCCCTGAGCGCACTGTGCAGATCGACATACATATATATATATATATATATATATATATATATATATATATATATATATATATATATATATATATATATGTATACATATGTATATATGTCGATCGTGTGGTGATCGGATGATCGATTTTAGGTATATGTGGACAACGAGAGCATACGAAACATCAAAAGGCGAGTTTATCGTTTATCGATTACAGCGATGACGACGTATACGACGCACACATACAAACACACAGCCACCCATATACAAACACACACACACACACACACGACACGCACACGCAGATTTGTGGTGGTGGTGGTGTTGTTGACGGTGGCAGTGGTTGGTTGGTTGTTTAGTTGGTTGTTGTGGTTGTGTTGGTGGTGGACAAATGCATAGAAAATATATACAGTTACTGTGGTTAGTTCGACTGTGAGAGAGCGGTGGTTTATTTCATATTCATCTTTCAATTTTCTTTCAATTACTAACATATATAAATATTTATTCAAAAGCATACAGGAAAAGTAAATCAAAATAAACAGAAATAGTACAAACTCATTTCACAAGTTCAACGACTAATGCAAAAGCAATCAAATATTGTATATATATACTGTTTTTTCTGCAATTTCGATCTAAAATTTCAATCCAATTTCATAATTCAATTCAATTTGGTTTCATAAGAAAGTTTTGGTTGCGGTTTTGGGTTACGAATTCGCCATCAATTACAACAATAATATAATATAACGAGAGTAATGATAATTATAATAAAACTAATGAACAGCCAATTGGGAATAGGATTTTCGATTCACTTTCCTTTGACTTTTCACAGTATTTTTAAAAAGTTTTTCGGTTTTCGTAAAAATGCATTAACACACATCGATTAGGGCTAAACAGTAAACAGTTAGGAAACAGATTAAGGGATAAACACAGTAAGACGTAATGTTAGGATACTTAGGTTAGGTAGAAAGAGTGAAAGTTGAAGTTGAAGGTAAAGAAGCAACTTTAACTGCATTCCAACATTATTTAGGTAATGATAACTTCATATGCTTAATTATTTTAAATAGATACATAGACAAGGTCATGCGCCGAATTAGTATCGTAAAATCTTAAGGCCCACAGAAAGACACAACCCGTATTTGTAGGAAATATCTATATGTCATTCATCAAATCAATCATGCAAAATAAATACAGAATGGTAAATCAAAGCAAAGTATATTGCTTGGCGCCTTCCGATGAAGCGAGTTGTACTAATGCTGGGCATGATTTCTTTATACAGCTCTCCATATATTTCATTGAAGTATTTGCTGGAATGTGTTTCATTTTGAATCACTTTTAACCACTGTAGACATGACATGTAATAAACGTGATATATGATATATATGATTTATTTACTTGTCTTTTAAAGTAAGTTCGCTGCTAAAATCAGACAAACAGAAGTCAATGCCATTTTAACATGCACGCACACACACACACAGACAGACTCACACACATACACACACACACCTACTAATGAGTCGCGACTTGTGGGCGCTACAGAAAACCTCAAAAAACTCTATACTCTGCCGATAAACAAGGCGCTGCCTCTAAGGCAGCTACAAAATATGCTGCGTGTTGGTAATAAGGCAAATAAAATGACACACAAATACAAACACACACACACGCACACACATACCTATACAGTGCGAGTGTCCTATATACAGAAGAGATATATAGGTGTCGCTTCTATACATATCTACAGACATACATATATAGCATATATAGCATTCGTTGTGCGAAAGTCTCAGGTTGCACGCTCAACTTTTGTTTGAGTCTTAAAGACTCTCTGGATGCCCTGTAACTATTGGAAATGTGATTTAGAATAACGACATCACTACTAGACCCGCATGTAAGAAGCAGATAGTTATAGGCAGGAAAAGTAAAATGAAGTTTAATTGGGTTTTTAGAAGCAGTTGATATAATTATTTTAATAAGTACCATTTCCTAGACGACATTTTTCTGATTTTTGTGAAATGAGAATGATTACTACAGCTTTAAATTTGCATCGATGTATTTCAGGTTTTACACGAGTTTGTTCTCTATGTTAGATTTTCATATAGCAATCATTGTGTGGAATGAGAGTGATTATTGACAATTTTAAATTTGCATCGATAAATTTCGATTCTTACACAATTTTGTTCTCTATGTCAGATTGTCATATATCTATTATATATACAGTAAATCACTTTCCACATACAGTGGGAAATCGAATAGATCGAAATTAATGTATTTTTTAGAATTCAACTATAAGTTTATGTCACATTATTGGATATTAGATCGGCTGAAAACACACAAAGCTGTTCGAATTATACACTAACAATATCTCAATTTAGTTAAATACTTCCATACTTCTAGTTTATTTTTATATGTATTTTATATTAACTTTGACATGACTTCTATAACGATCGCAATTGTAATACGAAAATGTTTTGTGTTCGTCTTTGTTCACTTAAAACAAGATAAATTCAATGTTAGGGTATCATTCAGTCGGGCACTCCCGCTTGATTTTTTAGTCCTACTTCTGTTTCTCATTTCTAGTTTCGTTTGCTTTTCGTGTGCAAAATCGCAGCCACATGGACACTATCGATCGGCACTGTGTGGAGCTGTGTGTAGTGCCCGACTGACTGCCTCATACAATCGTATATATATACTTTGTGAGTATGTATGTATATAAAAACTAGTTGTGGCTGTAACTGTAACTGCCCTTGACTCGACGTTGCTCCCGTTGCTTCAGTCGTAGGTGTAATCAACAATTTGCGACTCTGATTGACGAATGACGGCAAGCACACGGCCTAACCTCTCATAACTAGCTAACACGCATTCACGCAGTCGGAAAGGAGGTTCAATAAACAAAATATTGTTGCAAATGTATGTGTGTACGTGTGTATGTGTGGGCGTGTGTTATATATGGATATGCCAATATTACAGGTAATTTTCAGCTGACATAGTATAATAATTATTGCTATTTGCTTGTCCACGTGTCGCTAAAGCACTTCTCGAGTCATATTTTAGACTAGCCAACTGAGAAGAGTATTCTGCACACACTTTACAGTTCGCACGCTTGTTGTTCATTAAACTTTGACCTTTGGCATCTAATCGTTGCGTATATTAGCTCTGTGTGCGCTAAACATACATAAGTATATAGAAAGACCCCGACTAACGCATGCGAGTCCTCTGTTAACCTCGCCTGTTTTCCTATTTCCTTTAACGGTGCAAAACTGCTAAAATTTGTTAGCTTTAGCTAGATTTTGTTGCTACCCATTGTTGTTGTTGTTGTTGTTGTTGCTGTCGTTGTTGTTTTTGAGTGACAAAACGCTAATGAACAGCGCACACGAAAGCCGTTGCCAGCCAATATGATGTCTACAATGTCGTCGCTGCCTGGAAAGCTCAGCTACAGATTTTTATGCTAGGTTTAAAACGCTTTTATGGCTAATCGAAGAGCTGTCGGCGAAGCGGTCACGCTGTCTCCCGACAAAATAAATAAGCCAGTCGAAAGAGCTTTATAGTCGCTTGAGAAAATTCTCTTAGAATGAAACACTGTTAACATTGAATACTTAAAAAGGAAACAAAATCTAAAAGAACTTAGTTACGGAAGTATGTCTGAAACGCGGTAGCACTTGCTAACCGCTAAATATAAAAGCTTACTGAAATAACTTTATGTAAATTACTAAGTTTTCACGAAGTTCTTACGAAGTTTTTTCATAATGAGAAATTTTTAATTCTGAGTAAAACTGTGAATATGTATATGTTAAAATTTGATATTGTAATAAATTTGTAAATGAAATGATCTTTCCTTGAAGAAGGACACTGACTACATTGATTGGAATCAATCACAGAATATAGGTTATGTATTTATACACTATGTCTATTTATAAATACTAATGAAATGAGAAACTTTCCTTAAATATATATGTTTGAAATATGTTCACATTCGTTCGAACTTTTAACAGACTATATTATACATACATTTTATTACATTTAAGCATGTATGTAAGAACGAAATTTCTTCTTCTATATCTTCCATTTATATACACATTTCAATGAACTCCGGCTTAACTTTTTTCTAACTTTCCTGCAAAGTTTCACACAATTTTCGGAGCTACGTGAGTTAATTGCAGCGCGGCTTTTGTTTATTAATAATATGTAATTAACGTTGTTGTTGGCTGTGACAGTTGTTGCTGGCTCTGATTGTCGCCATTGATTTTGTTGTATAATAATAAATTGCTCTGTTGCCACAAATTAGCATGTACTTACAGCTTGCTGCTGCCGGTGGAGTTGGCGGTGACGGGGCTCGCCCGAAACAGGAAATGTCCCACATTAATGACAGCAATTTATTGATTGTTTCGATTGCTCGGATTCGCAGGGACTTTGTTGACTCCGTACATATTCGCATACAGACAGCCAGAATACATAATGAGCTCTGCTCGAGTTAAGACCTAATTATTAATTAACAGCGTGCGCTTGTCGACATTATAATTTAGCTGACAATTGTGAATGTAATCGAGACCGGAAGTTCGCAGGCATACGGGATGGTTAATGTTGTCAAGCCTCGAACTGCAGCATTTCAAACTATAGATTGTTCAAAATTGCATATAAAACTGAATTGAAGCTATACAGACATTTCAGTATTTGGATAATTACTATTGTTCCAAGAATTTGGTCTACGAATATGTAAAGGAATCCAACAGTAATATGTGAATCTTCTTATGATATGCTAACAATCTGGATAGTTATGCAATACTGATAGCTGATCGCTTTTTTTATGATATGCTAACAATCTTATCAGTTATATAACACCAATATGTGAATCGTGTTATGATATGTCAGTAATCTTTCTAGGTATCCAACACTAATAAGTGATTCCTTTCTGTTACGATATGTCAAAAATCTTTCGAGTTATACAACACTAATAGGTGATCTCTTTCTTTTCTGATATGCTAGCAATCTTTTCAGTTACACAACACTAATAGTATCTCAACCGTAACATCATCAGCTTAATCATGTTCAACGATTGAAGGATAAATGTTTTAGAGTTGTAAGTTTTTGAATGTTAAACTAACTCATGGTAAACGGTTAGTGGAATAAATCTAGTCTCATATTCAAAACACGTGTTGTAAGTGGTGTTCGAAAGTGTTACAAATATAATTTAGCTGTCAAAGCTGATTTGTAATTTCTCTAATATATAGTAGATTTGACTCGATTTGCCTGTGGATTTGAACAGAAATCAGTTCTTATTTGTCAATTGGCTGTTAGGTTGAGTGCGAATGACTATTGCAGGCCACAAGAACTGGCAGGTGAATAGATGTATTTAGATATAGGATAGATTGGAAAGCCCTAGTTGAGTCCATAAGTTAGCACGCATAACGTAGAGCACGTCTAGGTCAGATCTTGGTATGTGTGCAAACTTTATTATGTAGACTCGAGTCGACTCGTCTCGACTCGAGTTGAGTCGAGAGTTGAACCGAATCAAGTGTAAAAAGCACTTGAAAAACTCAACAATCAAATGCGCTGCTGGCACGGGTACGGGCACGCGTACGGGTAGGGACGCGGCCACGGGCACGGGCAGCGTACAGGTGGGCTCTGAGCCAAGCTCTATAGTTGCGCAGGCTAATGAACAATGCAGTAATGGGGGAGCAAAGAGAGGAAACAGCCGCAGCTGGTACTGACACACTGAAAAGCGCATAAAGATGGAAAAACGTAAAACTCACGAATGCCGTTTAAGACAATGCTGAGTGGAAAGGGGAAAGGGGCATATAGAAGATGCTGCTGCCATTCAGGGACACACACACACACACACAGAGACAGAGAGAGAGAGACATTACGGGCAATTTCACTAAATGACACTGAATGCCACGCCCCGTCCCGCGCTGATGCTTCTTCTGTTTAGTTGTCGCTTCCCTGGGGCCGGAATGCCTTCAAGGTGTCCGCAGCTCATGCGCCGAATGGGTTTTGTGTCTTTACAACCAGCTTACAAGTGGTCCAGGCGCAAAGGATGCGGCGCTCCTGCAGAGAATGCGCTGAGCAGAACAGCACGAAAGCAAAGTCCAGGAATGGCTGGAGCTGTTGGCCTAGGTATAGGGGAGCAGTTCATTATGGCCAATAATAATGCTTTGGGCCACTTCAAAGGCTGCAGCGGCACATGCTTGACCATGATTCAAGCCGCAGTCGTAAAAAATACATCTAACTACATACGGATTGGGCGCAATGCAAAGGCAACTAATTGTTAGACCAGGCACAAAAAGGCTTTAAGAAACCAATCGAAAATCGGTTTAATACAAATAAGGGCTTTTCGATGAGCATCTTTTTTGTTTCAGATTATTTCACAAAGACTTCAATGAGCCACACTGCAAACACATGAGGAATGAAATTCAATTTGGTGCGTGTTAAACGCACAAAGCCCGTAAAAACGCATGCAACACATGACGCACACAGAGACTCGCATAGAAATCAAGGCGGAAATTGCAAAGGAAAACTGCACACAAAGGGAAAGTGGGAGAGTGAGAGAGAAAGAGGAAGGGAGAGAGAGAGAGAGAGCGCGCAAGCAAGTCTAACCGAAAACAAGTTTAAGGCAAAACCACAGAAGACTGAAATGGTCCAAGTTCGCTTACGAAAGCAGGAAGCGCCGGCAGAGCACAGATTGTATAATGAAATCGGAATCGGAATTGGACCAGTGGCGCATTGTCTACAGATACGCTCATAGAGGTTTGGCCCCAGGGAAGAAGGAACAGGGCCCAAGCATCTAAGCCACCGCAAATTAAAATCGTTTTGCGGCAAAATGCGCCGCAGACTTTTATATGGGGAGTGTATACCCCATATATGCTATATGTGTATACATATATATACATATATACATATATATATATATATAAATATATATACACATTTCGTGTAGTGATATACATACACTATATATATATATATATATATATATATATATATATATATATGTATGTGTGTGTTTATGCAAGTTCTCTGTTTCAGTGCGACCGCCCAGTGGAAACGAACGGTTATTTTAGCTTTTCTTTTGTGCCACTTCCGGCTATGAAATGCAAACGTCGCGAAGTTTTAACTTTTAGTTCGTTTACTCTATACTCTAGTATCTGTGAAAAGGGTATCCTAATTGTGGGTTCGAGTTAATTTTAAAGATTTCCTAATTTGTGGCAATTTGACTTTTTAGATTTAAATTTAAATTTATTTTCAATGGAATTTCAGTTTAATTGCAAATTTATTATAGATAGTATAATATGTATATAGAGTTATGCAGGGTATCTGATAACCTAATTATTGGTTTCGGTTGAGTTTTTACCTGCAAATGAAAATATCAAATGGTTGCAGAAATGGCGAAACTAATTGAACGCATGTCGCAGGTATATAAAAGACGTAGAACAAATGGGATAAAATTAGAGCGGAAATAGAGAGAAAGAAAGAAAAAAGGAAAGAAATAGGGAGAGCCTAACAAATGGACCGAATGGACTTAAGTCGAGAACAAAAAGAAAAACCCTGCGGCCATCGATCAGGAACCCCTCGCATTTGGCTGCGCTCAATTTCACATTAAAGTGGAAGCGACTTTCATAAATCACCAGGCGAAGAGGCGGAGAGGAAGACAGACTATGAGAGTGAGAGAGAAAGAGAGAGAGACAGAGAGAATAAAAGAGAGAGAGAGAGAGAGAGACAGGATGAGCGGATGATGAAAAAAATGCTACATAATTTGTTCGCAATAAAATTTTTAAGAAACTGCTGCGCCAAGCTCTAAAGCTCACTCGACAGTTCTCAAGCAGAACAATGCAGCACGTAAGAGGGGATGAGGGTTTGGGTTGGGGTTGGGGTTGGGGTTGGGGAGAGGGAGGTGTAAGCCTTCCTATTTCAGTTCCATTTGATTGCAGCACTATGCGGCTGTTGCATTTTGTCCAAGGAAGTGGTCTATGGCAGCAGCAGCAGGCTTTAAAAACTTTCAGCTTGACAACGCGATAAGCTTAAGTCAAATTTACTGGAGGAAGTTTGTTTCTTGTTGGTGTTATATAATGTAGTCTTAGATACTTAGCACCATATTAATTACTTACTTGAGATTCACTTTAAGGTCAATAATAAATGTTGGCAGATTACACTTACGGCTTACCACAATGTTTAGACACGAATATAAACAGGCGCGAGCGAGAAGAATTACATCGAAAATCTCAAGATTTTGTTACAGATTCAGGATATATGCGAGTACGTGGGGTAATTTATACGGATTCGATGGAAGACTGGAGCTAAGAGTCTACTCAATGCCTAGCATGAGTCATATAAGTATCGTATTGTTGTTTGTGCCTATTACCCCAAAGCCTATCGAATACCCTAGAATATTTCAAGAAAACGTTGCCAAGGCCAAGAAATAAAATAATTGATCGGAAAGTGCATTAGATCAGTTAATTGTAAGTGAGTGTTAGCTTTTTATTGCAGCAGCGGGAAAGCAGCCCCAACATTTGCCGTCATATAAATCGTCATGCAATTACTGACAGGCCCCACATGTCAAGCCAAGAACAAATAGAAAATTGGAAAAATCAAATAAAAAACAAGTAAGAGTGCTCTAGTCGAGACTGCTCGACTAGGGGATACCCTGAGCCCTGTGAAGAGCCAAATATTAAATCATTCGACGCATCTTTTATGCATGCATATAAACAACACATACACACACACACATATGCACGCAAGCATAAGCGCGCGCTCTGCCAACTGCGCAGTTGACGCAGCGACTGCGCCTGGGCTGTAATGTGGGCATTACTATGGAAACTTAATTGTTTAATAACTTTTCTTAGCGATGGACTAAGTGCATCAAACTTTCACAACTTATTAATGGCATCCATATGTATGTATGAGCCAAAGCACAAGTCTTTAGTATTTGATTTGCGCTTTTTACAAATAGGGGGCTATTGGGGGCGAATGGGGCGTGGCATCCAAAATCTAAAGATTACGTAATCTCCGTATTCATTGCACGCAACTACACAGCAAATTTGAAATCTCTAGCTCAAACGATGTACCAACCACGCCTTAAAAACACATTAAAATTATCGATAAATGCTCATAAAATCGAAATGGAATGAGTTATCGGAAAAATTTTATAAACTTGTGCAGCGTATGGTATTATCGAGTATTCATGTAAAATTTCAAGTCTCTACGTTGCGTACTTAAAAATATCTCAGCGTTCACACGGACGGACGGACGGACGGACGGACGGACGGACAGACGGACGGACGGACGGACGGACGGACGGACAGGGCTATATCGACTCGTCTTGTCGCGCTGATCAAGAATATATATACTTTATGGGGTGTGGCACGCCTCCTTCTGCCTGTTACATACATTTTCACAAAACCATTATACCCTGATTTCCCATTTTCAATGGGCTCAGGGTATAAAAAATCTAATAATGATAATTTTTATAATTAAGCGCATGCGAGCAACGCACAAATAGAGCTAAGGACGGAGAGATATAAATGCATATGCATATAGTTAAAGTGAGAGAGAGTAAGAGAGAGATAGATAGATAGAGAGAGAGGGAGAGAGAGAGAGAGAGAGGAAAAACAATTGTTTGCACTTGTGTTCATAATAAAGAAGAGCGCCAGGCAATGCAATCATGCAAGAGACACGATATTTGTTTTTGCTTATATTCATACGATAGTACGATAGTTAATTGACCTGGACGATAGTTGCGATAGGCCAATCGCAAATACACTCACGCGCGCACACACACGCGCATATATACAAGCAGACTTAAGCTATGCTACTAAACCTAGCGCTACTATCTTAGTCACATAGAGCATGGACCACAGCACAGCAATAGATTGAGATAGAGAGAGAGAGAGCGAGTGAGAGTGAGAGTGAGACACATTTAAGAGTTGTACAATATTTAATATATAATTGATATTGAGAGCTAGACAGAGAGATAGAGAGAGTCAGAGATAGAGCGAGAGAAACAGAGCGTTGCGGTTAGACGTTTAGACACCAATATATGTAAATTATGATGATAATTTCTTTAGACTGTACCTAATTCTCGCTTCGATTTATCTGAAATTTTTGTTTGACAAGCGTGTTGCATACATTAAGTGAGTGTGAGAGAGAGAGAGAGAGAGAGAGAGAGAGAGAGAGAGAGAGAGAGAGAAAGAGAGATACACAGAGAGAAAGCGCATGATAAATTGTAATTTGATGTCGCATACCTGCGTTGATACAAAATAAAAGAATAAGGTGTTTAATGTGTGTGTGTATGCATGTGAGTGTATTTACTTGTATTTGATTTTGGTGCGTGCTTCGAATTAAGAGAGATCGAAAGAGATAGAGAAAATAGAAGAAACGATAAGCATTTTGTATACCGTAGCTTTACTGGTGTGTGTGAGTGTGTCTTTGAGTAAGTGGGTGTTAAAGAATAGATTAAAGATGAGCGCAATAGAACTAAAGCATTTTCCATTAAAGCTCCATTATTTGTGCCACAAAATGTCCGTAAGGCAACATGAGTTCAAATGAGGGTAACTCAAAAAGTACAGGGTATGTGAATTTGAAAGGTGCAGATTGCACCATCAGTTAATATGCCTCGTTATGGTATGCAATAGGTATATGCTCCCGAGAGTATACTCTATAGAATATGGTCCAGAAAGCTCACCAACTCTTAATGAATTGAAAACAGTTTGGAATATTTTGCTTACAATTGAAAACTAAGAAAATGTTTATTTGTGTTTTTCTTTGGCTAAATATATAAGCAAAACTTAAAATTAAATAAAGTTGTATGTAGTTTTTATAATGAGCTGACTTTCAAGGATTTTGCTTGGTATTTTTATTTTTTGGATTTTAAATTTTGTAAAATGGCTTGGGGCCGGCAAAGCTAAACTGAAAGGCTTGATAGATCTACTAAGAACACAGTATATTATGTGATTATTATGTATGTAGGTAATACGCCAGCACCGACTTACCCAGAGTGCTGCATAAGAACTTACAGAACCCAGAACTAAAGTAAAGGCAATAGACAAAATAAAAAAACCTTCCCCCAAATTTCTTAAACTAAGGCGTATACGTTGCGGTATTTTTGTTGGTATTTTTAGTTTAGTTTTTTTAGTTTTCAGCGCTTGCTTCAACATGTGAATGTTCCACAAAAATTCAATAAAATTATTTTGCATTTCAATTTGGGGCAAAATATTCCATTTCCTCTTTAACACTTCCTCTTCGAAATATCAAAGCGAAAAGTATTTTGTTGTATTTTTATGCTTTTTGTAAAACATTCAATTTCTGTTTTGTTTTGTTTATATATATATATATATATATATATATATATACATTCTGTTTTGGTGATTTTGATAATTTTTTTATTTGCTAAACTTTGGCTTTGTGGAACAATTTTCGCAATTGAATCAAGTTGAGCTCCTAGATCGAAAACGGGAATGAGAGGCAAGTAAGCTTTACAGAATCTTGTTGGGAAAACTTGATACCATTTATCATATTTTATAGATTTAAATGCATATTTCTTGCTAATGTGTGTGTGTTACTTGTGTTTTTTTTTGTATTTTCTAGGTACTTTTGTTTTTGATGGTGGTTTGTTCTGGTTGTTAGTTAATGTGGCATACTTTCTTTTCGTTTATCATTTGATATGTTGATTTGAATGTAGTGTGTTTTGTATTTTGTTTTTTTGTGTGTTTCTATTCATTTCTGAATGACTACAAATTAAACTAAAGCTTTAAGATGAGCGTGGAACTGAACAGAAATGATAAGCTCAACAGCGCAGTCAATACCCACACAAAATATTATTGAAATATCATCAACTATTTGACACAATTAACTTGTTGAGTGGCCAAATTGATTTATGCTAATCACTGCTCTAATGTTGAATTAATTCAACAACGCATTTCCATGCGGCTATAAATGCATTTATGGCTATGTCTGCAGCACAGGAGCGGTTCAGCGGACCTCTGTGGTCGCTGACTGCAGTAAAATAAATTTTGTTGTTCAAATTGTTCTTAATTAGGTAATTATTTAGTAAAATGCTAATGCTGTTTGTTTTGATAATTTACATATTGGATATATAGATTTAACTTATTTCTCAACAGTCTGAATTATGATAACTTGACAGTTTTATAGATCCACAGAAAGTGGTTTCTTTTGCGGCTTATACAAGTAAATCAGACATTTCTTTTACTTTACTTAGTAGTTAAATGTGTAAAACAAATATTTTAAATGCGACTTCAAATTATGAACTAAATCTTAGACGATTTTAGAATTAGAACTTCGTAAAGAATGAAACCCCACATACAAACTTATCTGGCTTCTTAGTCATTTTTTCTGTATCTCGCTTATGTATTAAAACTTTAAATTGAAATATTTTGTGTGCGTTTGGTTGTCAGCTTATATAAATATAATATGTGGATGGTATGAGTTGGCATATTGTTTCTCTGATATATTGTTTCGCACGTGTGACTTAAATTAAGTTGGCAGCTCTTGCAGTACAGTCGCCCTTTGCGTCCACTACGGGATGTGGAAGGGTAAAGGTTATCGTATATGTACACATATATATAACATATTTATATACATATAGTATAATAATATACATGATAAGTGGCTCGTTCAACTCAAAGCAATGAAAATGCCTGTGAATATTCAATGCAATCTTAATGCGATTTCGCTTTCTTGGAAACGTCGACATAGGCTACGGCCCTGTATTGCAGTCTATAAAATATTTAAAATATTTTATTGGTCTTTCGCACAATCAAGAAACAAAAACAAAAAGGAAAAACAAAATGCAGACCAACAGAATATTTTAAATATTCTATATGCAAAGCGAGAAAACAAAAAATTTGTGTAATTATTACATTTAGAGATAGAGATAGATAGAGAGAGCGAGGTTAGAATAGTCCAGGCAAAAGCAATGGATTTATTTACAGGCATTTTCATTGTACTTTCAAATTACAACCAACTGCAAGACGGCAACGTGAATGGAACAACGCTATTGCGTTACGTAAGTGTCCATTACGTTACGCATACATACAAATAGAAATAATAAGTAACACGTAACGACAATAAGATAACTCATGTAGCATATGATTTTTTCATTTTTTTATTGGAGGTGGTGAATTTTTGGGTGATTTGTCACTTACTTCCGGCGGTGGCGGCGGCGGCTCCGGCTGTGGCGCCGGTGGCGTTGTCACGTATGTGTTTTTCTAGTTACGCAATTTTGTACAAAGAGTTACGTAAACGTAATGTGATGATTGTTTTACGTATTTCGCAACGACAACGAGACGCAAAAGGTGGGTGTCAGTTTTTTTTAAATATATATATTTTTTTTATTGAAATGTAAACAAAACGTCAAACGTAAAAGGTTTGCGTGTTTAATTTGATATAATTTCATTTCGTGTCATTTAGAGAATGTATCGCAACGCACATTACGTATGCGTAGCACGTTACGTAAGTAGCAGCAAGCGAAAGTGACAGCGCGTATAGAACATTGAAAAGAATAGTAGATGTACGAGTGTGATGCAAGTGGGAGTGTGAGTAAAACCAAAACGGAAGAGCATTTAGAAAGTCGAGTAATGCGAGTAAGGAACTTGATCCATAGATCGCTCTGATCAATGTATCAAGTTTTGTAAAACAATAAATTTGCGTTTCATTTACGTGTGTTTTTTGCTAGAAACTACAAAAGAAAAGCTGGTGATCGTGTAAGTTATTTTTTATTTGGTGTTAGTGTTTCGCAAATTGTTTGATGTGCTTTATATTTCTGTTATGTAGGCAGTTTTTATTTGATATTTCATAGCTCGTTTTTAGTAATTGATTTAGGTTTGAGGTAAGTTTATGTGGAAAGTAGTTAGAAGCGTTTTGCTTGATATTTTTAGTTGTTTTAAGTACTACGGGGTTAGTTAATTAAAGGGAGTTTAAGTGCAACGTGTGTGTTAGAAAGAGTACACTATATATGTACGTATATATAAATATATACATATATATATCTATGTATGTTTGTTTTGCTTTTTATTGTGGAGTGAGTGAGAGTGAAGAGCTACACACGTTGTTATTTAATTAATTATTTAGAGAGACAGAAACAGAGAGGGGGAGGGAGACAGAGAGATAGAGCGAGAGTGACAGAGACCGAGGTAGAGCGTACTCAGTTTACAGTTTGCTTAAAGCTGGTGCAAAAGGCGAAAGGTGTATTGGGATTGGGGGAGGTAGTGCAGTACATGGCAGTACAGTAACTACATTTAAAGCTAGGTGTGAGGGGGCGGGGTGAGGTGACAGACAGAGACAGTTATACGAGACAGTTATACGGATAGATGGGATAATAGATTATAGAGCATTTATAGAGTCATAGTTATTTAGATAGATAGAGAATTAGAGACAGAGAGAGAGAGAGAGAGAGAGAGAGAGAGAGAGAGAGAGAGAGAGAGAGAGAGAGAGAGAGAGTGAGAGAGAAAGAAAGAGAGAGACAGAATTAAATTCTGAGAGGGACAGAGAAAGAGGTGGTGGGTGGTGTGTCTTAGAAGTAGAGCAAAAGCGCTAGAGATATATATATAAAGATATATATTGATAGATATATGTACGTATTTATAATTGAAAAATAGATGTGAGTTTAAGCTAATTGTACAGCGCAAAAGGTAGTTGGCTGGCAGAGCGCTCAAGACTTGAAATAAAATCTATGTAGGTATATCTAGAGTTTTATATATGAATCTTAATCACTACAAGGCTAAAGACAGAGCAAGAGTTAGGTTAGGTACGTTCCAAAGCAGTTGATAGATCTATTTTCATTTACATACATATATATTTAATTGCATATATGCTATATATGTATATATATTGTAATTGCCAAACAACTTATTGGTTTAGAGAAAGACTAATTGTTAGACCTAGCGTAGAACTTGTGCTTCACCTCTATGCACACTACAAAATATAGAACTAAACAAATGCTCTGTGGGGAGGGCTTTACAAAATCAAAATGGAGTGTGTCTAGTCGGAAAGAAACAGACACAGAGACAGAGATAAAGAGTAGTGGGAGAGATACATTAGAGAGAGAGAGAGAGAGAGAGAGAGAAAGAGAGAGAGAGAGAGAGGCAAAGAGAAGGAGAGAGACAGAGAGAGAGAGAGAGAGAGAGAGAGAGAGAGAGAGAACTTGGAAAGAGATAGTATAGGGAGTAGGGTTTCGGGTTATTTAGTATACGGCTTAAGGTATTTCATTTAAATGGATTGGGTTCAGGTTGGGGGCTTTAGAATTTTGTTTTATCGGATGATTTTCATTTGACGGCTTTTTAAATTGAGAGAGATAGAGATGGAAAAAGAGTTTGGCAGTCATTACTTATTCGTTTAGATAAGCTTTTAATTATAGATAGATAGAAATTGAACTGGTTTTTGAGTACTTTGCCCTTCTATTCATTTTTAAAGGGGGAGAGAGTGTAGTATATTATTATAGTTAATTATAGTTTTCTTAAATATTTGTTGTATTTTTTTGGTATTTTATTTTATTACCCATGACTCAGGTGGATAACGAGGAAATGGAGCTATTTCTTTAGTTGCTACATTACTAGGCAACTCAAGTCTTCCACCTAATTTTCGTAGCTTTCTTCTTCTCGCCACCCGAGATTTCGATCTTAGCATCAATGCGGCCTGCATCTTGTTTGTTGTTGTTGTTCTTTTTTTTTTACTTGTTGTACGGTTTTAAACGGTCAAAAAATGTAACCTCACGTAGTCGTTACAAAATATACATATATATCTATATATATATGTAGATGTATATATAAATATATATATATATGTAAGGGTATGTAGATAGTAAGAACGTTTGCGTTACGTCGAAGTTAGCGTCAGTACAAAATCAATGGGATGATACAGGTTACGTTTAGGAGCTTAAAAACGTCAAAACTAAATGTCGCGTCAACAATAGCGAGTTTGAGTACTAGGTCAATCAATAGCAATATCAATCAATCAATCAATCGCTTGCGTAACAAATTGTCACGCTAATGGGCTTAGATGAACGCAACGTACGTAAGAAATAAAACGTATAATGAGCTCACGTTCGATTAGGCACAAGGAGAAAGAATATAGAAATATATATAAGTTTATATATAATTGTATATATAGAAGCAAAGAGTATTAAAGTATATATTTCTTTTGTTGTTGTGCTGTTTTTGTAGTTTTAGTTGTAGTTGTATTTGCAGTTGTAGCTGTAGTTGTAGTTGTAGTTGTAGTTGTGTTGAGAAACTGCGTCAGTGTGTCTGGGGTCCTGGCGCAGTTGGATGGCGGGCGGAGGATGTGCTGCGTTGATCGCCAGTGGTCGGCTCTGCTTGGCTAGCTCCGTTACGTCGTTGTTGTGTTATTCCAGCGATGCTCTGTCGTCACGTAGTCTGTGCCGCTCTTGACGTAATTATGCGCGTAACTTAACGTAACGAGATGACTTTTTGTTTTTAATTTGTGTTAATTTTGAAACGGAAATGAACCAGTGAGTTGTGATTGCTTTGCTTGAGTCTATTTCTTTATGTGTGTGTTCTTTGGTCCGTTACGTATCGTAACGTAACGCCGTGTTGCTGTGTCGCTACGTTGCGTTAACGTTACGCAGCAACGTATTCGTTGGTGATTTCATTTTCGTTTGTATCTTGGCATTGTAAGCTATAAACATTTATTGATCTCTATGTATTGCCAGAGGCCTTTGGCGTATCGTTAGCGTAAGCACACTATCACGTAACCGTAATTGATTGCCCGACTGAGTCTATGCATTATCTAACTAAACTACACCTATTGCGTACGTAGAAAAACAGTTATTAGTATCAATTTAACTTTATTTCAAATCCTATCGATAAACGATTGTTTTTAATCTACGATTTCGATTTACGTTTTGCGTGTAAATGAAAGAAGGCAATGTCGTTGTTTATTTGTTTTTGTTTGTATTTTTTTTTTTGTTTATTAATAATGGTTTTTGTTGCTTAAGTAATTTTTAGTTTATATCCAATCACATTTGGTGCGTTTGAGTTTTGTTTTTTTATTTTTTTTTTTTTATTTTTGTTTTGTCGAACTTGTTCCGTATGAACTAATTGTTATCCATGTTTTCATGTAAGTAGAAAATATATTTAAAGCTTTGCACGCAGTTCTCCAATGGTCAACTACGTTTTGTTTTTAATTGAATTTGACGATTTGATTTGCTTATTTGTTTCGTTTTGCTGCCAGTTGCTGTCATGTTTATGTAGAATATATTTCCGTGTTTGAATATTTTTAGTTCATATCACATATGAGTTGCAGTTGCTAGTTATCTTCTCTTGAATAGTAACTTTTTATTAGCTTTGCAAAACCTTTCTGTCTTGTAAAAAGTAAAACATGTTAGTTAGTTTATTGGGTTTCTATTTGTTGACATGTGTTCATTTTAAGTCCAGGATTTTACGGATATTAACTAACTATGTGTGCGGTCATATGTCATTTATTTATTGACTGCACAGCTCAAAGCGGATTAATATTCACAACCTGACGTATGCGCGATAAGAGCAAATGTATTAAATTTGAAATTCAATTAAGCAACGATGCAATTTCCCAGATTAAAATTCAGAATAATATATATATAGGGAGAGAAAGAGACAGAGAAATGGAGAGCTGTGTCATGAAATGACAATTTAGTTTTGTAATTTTTCTATCTTTTTTTGTTATGTAATTTTGAATTTGTTTATATTTTATAAGCATCATTTAAGCACCCACATTTTGGAGAAATACATTTACCAACTGCAAGATATTCTCAATTCAGCAAGTTCATATAAAATATAATCAGCTCGCAGTGAAATTTCACATTTGCAGGAATTCATATTTTCAGCCAAATCTTATTTATTGATATTCATTTAATATTCGGCTCTGAATCAATTTTCAGCTCATTCGCATTCATCATCGCATGGGGTGTACTCATTTGCTCAAAGCCCGAAAGTCGAGATGAGACGAGTGTAAAGCTGTGCAGGCCAATCGGCGAAATCTTGACAAAAATCTTGTGAGTAATGCAAACAGAGCAAAATATTTATGGCCAAGCCTCGTATAAGCCATGTTACAGCACTGCTAAGCCATAATTCAAATGCCAGCCAGAGATGCAGCTACTAAGCACATGTCTGCATGTGAATATGTGTGAATGTGTGTGTGTGTGTGTGTGTGTGTGTGTGTGTGTGTGTGTGTGTGTGTGTGTGTGTGTGTGTGTGTGTGTGTGTGTGTGTGTGTGTGAGAGGCGTGCTATATATGCATGAGTACGTCAGAGACCACTTCGCGGCTCTGAAAAATCAGAAAAGTTGCAGAGCAACTGCTACAGCTGCAAGAATTCATATGCAAATGCAGAAGCTCTTTTGTAGTTTTTGTAGTTGTTCCTTTTCCCTTGTTTTTACTGTAACATTGTACAGGGTATTACAGTTGCGTCACTTAATATGTAACTCTCCTAAGGTAAAAGAGCGTAAGGCTTTAAATTTGATAAAGCGTACAACTGATTCAAGTAGCCAATTGAGAAACTTTTAATTACATTAATATGACATTTTGATATTAAACGAAGGATTATAAAAGTCAAAATCAAAGTAAGAAGATTTATGGATAAAAGCGAATACAGTCCCAAGGCAAGCAGCCGATACAATTAAATAAAAAGACATTAGATTCTAGTGTTAATGGCACGTGATCAATTGCGATATGCTGAGCAAAAGCGCATCCTCTGATACCAAACTTTTATTCATGTAGTAGGAATTTCTAAGCTTGTGCTCCTACTTCTCGTATTCATAAGAGTATTCAGTTTGTCTACAATAGCGCCATTCACTTCACAGTTTTGCTTTTTTTAGCTTTCAAGCCCAAGGGCAAGTTCGTAGCGTAACGAAAGCGCACAGCAACTGGCAAACGGGCAAAAACCCAACAAATTTCAATAATTCAACAGCGCAAAGCGGAAAAAGTCACTCGTTGAACGATGCAGATGAAATTTTAATGAAATACAGATTCATGCCACACAAACACACACACACACACAGATTAACATGGCAGCAGCATTGCAGTCAGGGCCGTTAATAGACAATAACATGGCGCACAGAGACCCACACACGCACGCACACACATACACACACACACACACACACACAAGCATACACAGACGCAGCTGACATAACAAAAGCTGTTCGCTTGCAACGCCTAAAAGATTGCAACATTCTGCAATTAAACACAGACTCACACACAGACACGCACACAGAGACAGAAGTTTTTGGCACTGGGCACTGCACATGTTGCAGCTGCGCTTCTTGTTGCTGTTGTTGCAGCAACTGTGTCACACGCTGACAACATAAGCGCTCAAAAGAATGCAATGAAAATTAATTTGCCACATAATTCCTGTCAATGTGTGTGCATAAAAGATAATAATACATAAAAAACGTATATATAAATATAGGCATATATATACAGCGTTTACTCATTTGACATTTACCACATATTGCTTTGTAATTTGTAGTTGTGTTGAGTACATTAAAACGAACAACTTTTCGCATTTATTAAAATCTACATAAATCAGAGCTTTAAATAGGTTCTGGTACACAATCAACTGGATGGAGAGCGACAATAGAATAATTTTAAAGTGCATTAAATGGCCGTATTGAGAGGAAAGTAAGAGTCGAGTATTTATTAATATTTTTTTCACAATAACCAAAAATACAATTTGATTGGGTTAACTTTTTTAAAAAATAAATATATTTAATTTTAAATAATTTTCTTATTATCATAAGGACGAAATCTAAATAGTATTCGAGTTGACTTAATACAGAATTCAATGAAGATTCTCAGTGAAGAAAAAATGCTAGATTTAAATAGAGTTTTTGACAGATTTTGTGATTTTGGCTCTATCTTTTCTTAAATAATCTTGAACAATGGAAAATTTAAATTTATAGTAAACAATTCTGTTAATAAAAGTTTTGCCTACTTCCGCATATTGAGCTACTCTTATTTCAAACACAACCATTTTTTTTCAAACATTCTAAAGTCTCAGCTTGCCTTCGACAGCGAAAGGGAAAATATGCGACTGTGAGAGAGAGGGAGATGGAGGAAAGAGAGAAAGTCGTCTATAGATATTTCCTGATTCCGGCAAATGCAAATTTTTGGCTGACGGCCTCAAAGTCAACTTTCACATTTAAATACGACCGTATTCTGGTGGGTGAATCAATAACAGCTCAAAGGTTGCCCCTGCATATGCAAAAGTTGGCCATAAAACCGCAGCTGAGTTACAGTTGCTTCTGAGCAGCCCATAAGACTCTGCCCCGCTCATTGGGGAAACGTGTTGCACGATTGGGTCCGGCCACTCGAAAGCCGACAGTCGAGTTGCTAATTAATGCGAATTGCCAGCACTCGTGTTCCGTATTCCGTATTCCGTATTCCGTATTCCATATTCGGTATTCCGTATTTCGTATTCAGTATTCGCTTGTCGTCTTCTTGTTGGCAGCATTTTTGGCACGGCGCCCGCTGCCTTGTTCACATTTCAGATAACAGGGGGCGGAGGGTGCTCGAGTGCGCCGGGGGTGTGTCGAGTGCCTTGTCTACAGGTAATTAAAGCCAGTGAATCGCCTCGAAAAATTTACATATGCCACATGGCGCATGCCACATGCCACAAACACGTGAGAAATGGCAACTGTCCTCGTCGAAAGCCATGTTATTTGATTGTCCAAAGCAATCATATATCTTGCGAGTGTTTGCTGTTGCATGTTGTATGTGCTCGGTGCCGGGTGTTGAGCGTGTGTGTATTGACCGTTATTTATTTAGCCGTATAAACCAAATTTGCATGGACTAACCAAGCGTTAATTGAGCACACGTTATTGAGCCATTTCCATTCATTTGATTTGTGGCGCGTTAATTGAAAGCATTTACTGCCATAAATCGGAAGGGGTTCGAATATGATCCACAAATAGATTAGATTATTCAATAAATGTCATATTAAAACATAATTTTGTTTTTAATAATCCAAAGTGCTATCAAATTTCAGAAATCAATTCATCAAATCGTTTGTTTTCCGTAAATTTGGATATTTTACTCTAAATGGTGAATCAAAATTTCATTGAATGAAAAATTAAAAACTTAGTATCTGCTTTTCGGAATTTTGTGATAATGAGAATATATCAAAGATACGGATTATTTTACAAAGATAACTGAATGCAGTTAGATTGAATTTTATGGTTTTTCCAGCAGATTTTTATTTTTTGTTTTATGAATTAAAAGTGCTGAGAACGGTTAAAAATCAAAACTGCTGTATTCTCTTAGGATATTTTTTCGCAGAAATTTTATGCACATTGAGCTGTTAGTGAGACGATGCAAAGCGCAAAACTGTTTTATAGACGAATGCGATTTGCAGAACTTTCGGTTCAATAATTTGTGGGCCCATAAAAATGTCAAATGCAATTGAGTTCTGTGGACTAGCACGTTATAATTTGTGTCTTTTTAAATGATTTTTGTTGTCGATGCCGACGACAACAATCGAAGTAACACACACACGCATACCCACACATACAGACCCACTCCCACGCCCACGTCCACACTCTGCGCTATTGAAGATAAATGTTTGCTAAGAGAGCGCCGCAGCAAAAGCGAAAAAAGGAAGCAAAAAATCGAAAATGAATTTAAATGTGGTTATGTAATAAACGAGTTGCGTTTATCTCAAATCAAAGAGGCAACAGCTACGGAGCCACATGGAGACTGAATGAATTATGCAGCTGAAATTCAATTTCGACAGCCGCAAAGTATGCAATAAAAAGCGAGCTCAAGAGTCCACACTGATTGTCACTTAATTGTGAGTCGTCAAGGGCGTGGGCCGCGCGCCAGTGCAGGGTATTCGCCTCGAATGGGGTAAGTGGGACTTCAATATGTCACTTGCAATTACTGCAGCAACAACAGCCAGTGCTGCTGTAAAAAAGCAACCGAGAAGCCTGACAAACAAATACAACAAACACAGCTGCAGCAACGACGAATCGTGGCGAACCACTCTCCGGTGGGGCTGATTTTAGTCAGCCAGCCAACAGGCTGACCATGATGAAGAGCCTGCAAAAAGGCAGTCGATGAGCGGATGGGCAGATGGGCAGATGGGTAGATGGGCAAACGGGCAGATGGGGCGTGGCAGGGCAGATAGTGTGCCACAGGCGACAGTTTGAGTAATTATAGAGACTGCAATTTCGGAATGGTGTGCAGCTCTTACTTATTCTTTTTTTGGCAGCCTCCACGTAATTGAAAATTAAATTGCTGCTCGATGACAGCTATCGGAGTGGGGATGGGGGGCGCGCCATAAAAGCAGCGGAGTGCAGCAGAGGAAGCCTGCGCTTGACAAATGTACAAACCGAAGGCTGTGAAGTTGAGCGTTAACGATTCGATTCAGTTGTAATGCCACAGAATCAGTTGATTGGTGAGAGTTACATTAAGACTCAGCAAATTACTTTGGACAGCCTTGCGATTGGATTCATCGATATACGTGAACAATCAATAGGCAGCGAGTGTGAAAATTGAGCAAAATTCCATAGCGTTTCTAATTTTTATTAAAATTAAGGCGGGAACAAAATTTCATAAGCTGGAGTATCATAAATTATTTATAACATGCCGTTCGCGAGTTCGTTAAGATGAAAGAACGCGTTGGTAACCATCTGTGAAGTAGAACAAGTCGTCTATCTCTTAAACAGAGAGTGTCGTTCGTGATTAATTGAACTATAGATATACTTTATTTTAAATACATATTAGCTCGTTCGAAGTGCCATTAGCTCATGCTGCTTAACTCGTTCTCTTGGAACCTTTGATATTGATACGATATTTCAGCATCCTTCAATCAGTAATTTTATTTTTAAAACTATTGTTTATTTCCGTTTCTTCTATGTGTAAAAGTATTTATATGAATGATTCCGACTATGGCCTATGCTTTAGTAAAATCAATCTATTTCGAAATATGAGGTAATTACCTATCGCCCTCTGAAAAGAACTACATTCTCTAAGTTAAATATATTCAATTCACATATATATCACACATTCAGAAATCGGTCACCCTGTTAACCTGTAGTAAGGCGCAATTAAAACTAATGCAGCTGCTTATCTTAATGCCGTCATCTTGTTCGAGCTGCTAATTCATGCTAGCTGCAGAGGGCTCTGCATATTTTTACACCTTTCGTTGAGCTTTTTACTTCCATAACACGTTATTTGCCATTTTCATTTTCGTTTTCATTTTCATTTTCCTCTCCTGCTTTTATGACTTTCTCGTTGTTACTGTTGTAGCTGCAGCTGTTGATGTTGTTCTTTTCGTTCTATTTTTCACATTTTCAGCGTCCGCCATTTTGCCGCACACTTTTTCCACTATTTTCCAGCTAATTTACTAGCCGTTGTTTTTGTGCGAGTTGTGTGAGGGAAACGTATATACAAACATATATATCTCCGTATATATATATATATATATATATATATATATATATATATATATATATATATATATATATATATATATATATATATGTATATATCCAGTGTGGATATAGTACATATACTACGAGTACGTACTGCATATATATCTATGACTCTCTTAAAAACTTGAGTGTCCACTCAGCACGTGCAAGAGGCGGGTGCTACTGCAAGGGCTGCAGCGACGTGGGTGGGCGTAGAATATAATAAATTTTAGCCGCCATTCGTTTTATTCCTGGTTTGCTTTCCTTTATTTTTTTTGTGTTTTTCTTTTTTTTTTTTTTTGACCCATTCTACTTAGTTGGGGTAAAGCGATTTTGCTTTGTGCAAAAGTTTTGTTTAATTTGTGCAATTTTAATACTCTGCAAATGGCGAGAGGTTGTGTGGAGAGGTTGTGCTAAGATAGAGCAAAAGGCAGCAACAAAGATATTAGAGAAGATATATTTTACTGATGCCAAAGGAAGACAGACAGATAGCCATATAAAAGTGTATAAGATTATAGATCAATAGCTTTGATATGCCTCAGATATCCATCTATATATGTATATGTATATATAATATATATCAACTGTGACAAGTTATTGAAGTTACTCTTTGCAAGCAAGTAAAGATTTAACTTGAATATATTATAAGTTGCAAATCGAATATATTGACAATCGAAAAGTATCTGCTAGTCGACCAGCGGGAAATATAATTCAAATATACTTTTATTAAGCAATTATTGAGTTTATCTACAAAAAATTATTTTGCCAAAAAATCATAATTCAAGTAGTGGGTATGTGCCTGTCGAGCTGCTCTCAGCTAGGTGGCCTTCTGACGTGCTTTCCGTTTTTCGCTTTTTGTAGCTTTATTTTATAGTTGCTTATGCAAGTCAAATAATTGCACAGCGTTAAGTTTTTTAATTTGTTGGTTTGAAGCTCGTTAAGAGGGAAACTTTAAAGCCTCAGCTCCGAACCACTCGACTTCTGCATTACCGCACAACTGCACCACTGCACCGCCGCATTTCCCCACAGTTACACATCATAAGAAACCGAATGTTGCACTTATATGACACACATTCGGGGACTGCCGTTTACACAACATTTGGCATCTGCATGAGGGCGTGACAAGATGTGGGCGCTCGCATGTGAGAGCTTGCCAAAGCTTTTAGTAGGCGTCGCATTATCAGCCCGATACAAAGGCACATTATGCGCTCCGATTTGTTGCTGCTGCTGGCAGTTATGGCATCGCTTCAAAATGAGGTTAGCAAGGGAAAAGCGCTGCACGAACCCAAACGAAGCGACCGAAACGTCACAATTTGTTGTACTTTTGCGAGTGGGTCAATTGAAGCTATTGACTTTGGCAGCTGCTGCTCTTAAAGATAAAGCAGAGCACTCTTGTAGATATGCCAATCAATACATTAATATATATGTACGTCAATATACATATGTATATATGTATATGTATACAGTGGAAACTTTTAAAGCCACGAAACCTAATCTTCTGAGTGAAAGCCACTAATAAAGCGCTGAACTTATTGGACACAGTCCTACTATTTCTGCTTATATAAATACGTGATCTAAGTTCCTCTTCAATTTAGACTCAAGAGAGCACTTTTCTTCTCCGAGATAATCGCACACTTTCAGAACAATCATATTTTATCATTTTCTCAAACCATTAACCCACTCCAGTTTGCACTTTACACTTGTTGTAACAGCTCGCACAACACAAAATTCCACTTCAATGTTCAATAAGAATGAACATTATTCATAATAAATTAACTTATCGAAAAAATAAAACTTTTTTTATAGTGATATTTAACATGGAATATACGAGCATCCTCAACATCATGATCGAGTATAGGGACAAATTCGATTTAGGTCGTAAACTAATGGGAACCCATAATATGAATTGCTAAATGAGAGTTTTAAATAAATGGAATAGATCATTCTAGCTCATTTTGAGTGAATCACTGATAGCTAATATAGTAAAGTATTCAAAATAATTCAAATTTTAGGATTTCCATCTCAAAAAGTATGTGAAGCTTTGTTTAGTTGGGCAGCAGTAGGTCTTCAAGATGGCATGCAATGAATTGTTATATAATTTCAATCAAGTAATTAAGTAATTAAGCATATACGATATAAAATAAGAAATTAATGGTAATTTCAATAATATTAATAATAATAATAATAATAATAATATAAATAATATAATAAAAGCAAATCATTATAAGACACAATAATGGTAACATTTATATATATTAGTTTGTATACACAATTCTGCCTGTGTAATTAGATGAGCTTAGGCCCATCTCATCCCTGACTATTTGCTTGTTATCCATTAATACGTAAAGAGTAATTTAAAATGCTCAACATATAATAGTCTCCACTGTACGAGATAAGCTATATACGATATTACGCCGGGGCAGGCCAAACTTTGTTCAAGCTCTTACAAAAAGTTAAAATAGGAAACATGCTTTAGTTGTGTTGGTTTACGATTACAGTTAAGATTACGCACACACACACAGACACAGACACAGATACACACAAACACAAGTAAAGAAGAGCCTCGGCTCGGTTTTGAGCGCATTTACCTCGATGTGCTCGCAGACGCAGATGCCCTCCTCGCAGTAGGCGCACAGCTGCCACTTGCGCCCCTTGAAGAGCAGCTGCGGCTCGTCGTTGACCAGGGGCTCGTACTGGGTTTGCTGGAACTGCAGCTCGCGCAGCTGCCGCTTGAGGCCGCTGGTGACGCCGAGCTCGCTTTGCTCGAAGGCGTCGCTGCGGCGCATGCGGTAGACGCTGCACTTGCGCTCTAATGGCCCGCTGGGCGGCTGCATCGCCTCGTCCTCGTCGTAGGCTGTGAGGGGCTGGCGTTCGGCGGCATCGCGTGGCTCGTCATCGTCGTCGGCGCGCCGTAGCTTCACTGCTGCTGCCGCGGCGGCGGCGTGCCCTGGCGAGGCCATGGGTGTGGCCGGCGTTACAATGATCGCATCATGGTGAGCTGCAAACAGCTCCAATTGGGACTCGGAGACGGCGGCTTCGGCGGCGGCCGCCGCCGCTGAGGTGCTGGGCGTGGCGTCTGTCTTCAGCATCGACATCGCCGTCGTTTTAACGCCGACCGCAGCCGATGGCAACGCAGGCGTTGTGGGCGGCGTCGTCTCCATTTGGGACACCAGCGGCAGCGTTGCCGTGGCCGACTTGGGCAGCTGTCCCGCTGCCGCCGCTGCTGCTGCCGCTGCTGCTGCCGCTGCTCCTGGGTGGAAGCCAGCGCTGCTGCCGCTGTGCCGATGCACGAGCTTCGGTGAGACGCGTCCGTGTGATGAGGCGAACTGTTGATAGGGCGTCTGCACGGGACCGCCATGGCCGTGATGCGTGTGGCTGTGCCCGTGGCCCTGCAGCCCGTGGGCGTGGCCATGCCCGTGCAGGTGCGAGTGTGTGTGCGTGTGCGCGTGCGCGTGCGCCTGTATGTGCAGCTGGAGCACCGACTGCGTGTCGGAGCCGCCCGCCGCCTCCTCGATGGGCAGCAGCGAGCGGGACTGCGTGTAGGTGGCGCTGAGCTTGCGCCCCTGTGGCTGCTGCGGCGCGCGCAGGTAGCTGGTGGGCAGCTGGTGGAACTGCCGCGACTGGCTGCGCGTCGGCGTCGAAGCGCCGCCATGATCAGCGGCTCCGAGCCCGACGCCGGCTCCAGCTGGTTTCGGTGGATGTAGTTTCGCTTGTAGCTGTTGGTTCTTCTTCTGCTGACGCTGGCGTTGGCGTGCCTGGCGCGAGGCCAAGGAGGCGCCACCAGCAGCTGCATACATTTTGCTTGTTGCGCTTAGGTCTACAGGCTTCGCTTAAAAATTATGGCCTACGATTAATTCGGTTTCTAAATTGATTTCGTTAGCTTAGTTCTAGCAATGATTTCCCAACCTGCAACTTGCAACTTGCAACAATTGGCAGTTGTGAACTAGTTTCGACAGCTGCCTGGACTTGCTTTTGAGCTAACTTCACTTTTTTGGCAGTTGTCGCTGACTTTTTGCTGACCTAACCTCACTTTCTATTCAACTTAACCTTGCTAAACTTCTAGTTGCTGCAGTTCTTATCTCACTTGAAGCTACTCTAATCATTTCTTTCCAGCTCTCAACTCACTTTCTAGCCTTATCTTAACTCGTGCAACTCTAACCTCAATCTTAGTGTTTCTAACCTCACTGCAAGCAATTCTTTCGATTTCTCTCATATAAAGCGTGTTTTGGAAAAATAAACCTTAAAATTCTTAGCAAAATTTGTTTGTTAATGTTGTAGTTGTTGTTGATTTCTTGTTCTTCTTTTTCTGTTTGTTGTCTGTCCCTGTATATATGCCTAATATGATGTGACACTCCTCTGTAATGCTGTGCAGCTCGTTAAACTCTCTTTCGCTTAGGTTGCTTAAGTGTAGTATTTATAATATTTGATTTCATTCGTTTTCCTACCTTTTTGTGTCTGTATTGACAAAAATGATTGTACTTTGGATTACTTGCTTAAGCTTCAACCGAGTGACATATACAAAACGCTGTTTGAAATAAACCTCATTGAAACCATCAAAAGTAAATATTTCACTGGTATAACAATCTTCAAATTTATATGTGTACAAACTAACTAAATCATACAAAAGCAATTCGTAGACTTAACTCAGGCTAGGGAATACATACAATGTGCATTGCCTTCTTGTTCTTGTTGTTGTGCTTGTTGTTGTTGTTTTTTGGTTGTTGGTTTATCAAAAAATATATACGTATTTATATATATGTGTCAAAAATTGTTTTTCGCTTGGTGTCTATTTAAAAATGTTACATTTAGGCTTAGATTTTTTACAAATATGTTTAACGACTCTAACGGTTCTCTCTGCTTATAAACATTTCAAAAATATGCTCTGTTCACAATCCAATTATTTCTGTTGCATACTTTTCGGGGCGTATTGTCTGCGTGTATCGTTTGTTTCAACTGTCCTGCTCGCGGGCCATGTGATAAAAATAATTGAATTACTTTCTCTATTGATACATATACATATATATATTTAAAAGCTAAAAGCTGCCTGGATTAACTATGTATATATAAACTGTACTTTGCTTACCGGCTAAATATATAGGGGTATGTATACATATAAATAATTGTTTGGTAATTGTCTAACTAGTGTCCATTAGCGTACAAAAAGCGTCTAAAGCCTAACACACACAAACACACATACAAAGACATGTAAACAATTGAATAGAATATATATTTAAGTTTCGGCTTATCTGAATTTTTTGTTGCTTTTTGCTTCAGTTTAATATGGAAGCGCCTAAAGCACGTTTTAAATTTATCTATTTGCTTTTGTTTTCTTTTTCTTTCTTATATTTATTTTTATATTTTTTTTACACACACAATTGAACGAGACACGCTTGATAATCCTCAGTTCATATCAGGCTCGACTACATTTTCGACAATCTGCTTGTTGCTATTCTAGTGTTTTGAATTAAAAATTTAAGTTTGTTGTATTGTTGCATGTTGTTGATATCCCTGGCAATGCACAACATGTTCTCACAGGCTGTCCAATTTTATAATCTCTCGTTTTATCTAAACTTATGTATAAAGACGGATTTACTGCAAGGAACACGACGATAATCGATAATAACAGTAACAGCATTCAAATCAATCTGAATATATGGTAGACGCGCATCTTAAGTGCTAAAAACTATTTGCTAAGCTGTAAAATGTGTTTGCAAAGACGTGTGTGAGGAGCATAGAGTGTGAAAGAGAGTGATTCAGTTATCAATCGTTATCAATAGGGTTCTTAAAAATAGATTAACATCGCATTGCAAAGTTCTCATTGGCATGTCCCAGAAAAAATATATTTCAATGTTTCATATTTGTTTTAGAGACATTTTAAAAATAAATTGGTTTGTTCATAACAACAAATATTTTGCAAATATATTTATCATAGTTAGTGAAATTAGAGTGCAAACCAAGCATTCACACACTCACATACGTACGCACTCAAAAATAAAAAAAATAAACTGAATAAAATATATATAATATATACAAAATATTTAAAAAAGGAAATATATAATCGATTTTGATTGATAAAAAGGAAATGGGATGATATAAAGAAATGAAAACTTAATCTTAAAACTAAAAGTATCCAGCTCTTATAGCTTATAAAATTGCTGAGTTAATATTGGACCTATGGATATTTATGGATATTTTATCTGGTCTTCCATACTTTCTTTTATCTGTTACATACTTTTTTACAAAACCACTAAAGCCTGAATTACTACTTGTCTTGAGTTAAGGCTATATAAATATCTTAATATTAATAAGGAACGAACACAAAAATATGTTATATTATATTCCCATACATTTGAGTATAATCTTTAAAATGGCAATAGCTAAAACTTGATTAAAGTAATATATCAAATGCCAAACTGCTCCAGCTGGACAAAGAAAATCGCAACTTTTTATTAAACATTAAAGATTAAGATTTTGGTTTTTGTCCATTCAATTGAATGCAACTTTACACTCATCCATCATTTATCAATTTCGCGACTCGTTATGGATGATTTGTTGAAAAAGTAAAGAGCAGAGCCGAGCAGAGCAGAGTGAACGAGAGCGATGAAATATCCATTGAAAACAATTTCACAATCGCCACACCCTTTGGCCACACCCCATTCAAAACTCATCAAACAATAAAATGTGCAAACTTTTTATTTTGACTTTCACTTTGAAACCTTCAAGTTCTGCCGAGCAAGAGAAATAAAAAGCGAAATCATCTTGTAGCGAAGAGTGAAGAATATAAAAAATTGAAGGCAAACTTTCCACACCCACACACACACAGACACCCACACACACACACATACATTTATATGCAGTAAAAATCTCAGAGCAGTCGAATTGTGTTAAAAATTCCAGTCATAACACGAATTTAACAATGAGCCAAATGTTGGACAGCACAGGAGCGAGAGAATGGATACACGTGGTAGTTACTTTATATACAGTAGTACAGTAAAACTATGTTAAGGTGCACTAAAACAGGGATTGCAACGATTTCTCATTGCGTTTATATATTATGTCCTTGAAAAGAAATATTTTTTCTGTTTAATTGTAATTTTTGTAGACCCTATTTCGTTATTTTGCAAAACGATTTAATAATCAAATAAGTCGATATATAGAGTCAATGTAAGATTAATTGAAAGTTTTTTTTTGTACACGGCGAATATCTGTAAGTTTCTATAAGGGAGCCTTTACAGGATTATTTATGAATACTCTGGAATATCCTATCTCAGAATATATAATAATATATTTTTATATAAAAATGATTTATTTACGTTTGCTTCAAGAACTGACGCTTTCGATAGGACAGAAGGATACTTGGCTACACCGACTGACTACAGGATATCTACATATTCGTCGTTCCTTATCTTTGGCCTCATTTGAGTTGTGTTTGTTGTAATGCTACTGCAGATATTTTCATGTATTCGAAAATATTTTGTAATTCCACGATTTTGCACGATGTTTCGTGCTCGTTTGCTTCTGCTGGCTCCTTTAACGCGCTTCACATGCAATTTTGTCGTAAACACGCGAATTAAAAACGTTTTCGGTTTCCAGTTCTCTTCGGCCTGTTGTACGTTCGCTAACCTTAACATTTGCCATGACTCGGCGACGTGGTCTGCAGCACCATTCAGGGTCATAATAAGCGCCAACATATCCTTATAAGTCAGAAGCACGCCCTCGCGTCTTCTCGGCCATTTCAACATTTTGCTCCTGCGCTTTCAATTTAATTTTAGTTTGCTTTTTGCGCTTTGCGCTGCGTAAATTGGCCAATTGCAAATGCTGGTCGAGTGACGACAATGTTTAGGCCCTTAAACCGCTTTGTTGGCGTGTGGCTTATATAACAATTTGTTGATGCCTTTTGGCGCAAAACACGCACTCAAGGCTAATTAAAACCCAGACCCACGGCAACGCCCCAACAATAAATGCGCCGACCGCTGACGACTGCCATTACGGCCCGATTCCTATACATATAAGGCTAAGTGTAGGTACACACACACTGAATACGCCAGCTGTCCAGCCACGATAAATGACAGTAAGCCAAAAAGTGCGCTGACGTGTTGCTGGCTTATCTTAACTTGTTTCTTTTGTGAAAAGCCAAATACAAAAACTCAACTGTTATTTTGCTGAAAAGCTGTTGAATTGATCCTCGAACAAGTCCTTAAGTATATAGTATTAGCAAAAAAATATTAGATATTTCCAAGAAATAAAATACTTAGAAATGCCAGTTGAGCTAAGTTAGTAGAGCCAGACCAGAAGATATAAGATATAATAGATAATTATTAAATATTGGACGTATGGTAAAAATCGTAATATTTCAAATAGTAAAGAGAGCAACATTGTTGAAGAAACGGATATACTCTTATAATGATTAAGGTCTATAGAGCTTCAGATTAATGAAAATAGGAAATATCGAAGCCACAAACAAAGTTAAGCTAGATAAATTTGTCTGAACGTTGTATTGAAATGGAAGTAGTAAAAATCATAAAATTTAATTTAAAGATTTAAGTAAATTACAAATGTAGGCAAACACTAAGAACATCTAATACTTATATATTATATGTCGTAAACATATGACATATGACAATATTTTGACCTTAGACAATATGAAAATATTGAAATGAATGTAGAAGAAATACAAAAAAAACCCCGTCTTCTGGTAAACTTCTGTTTTTTTTTTAGCTAACCCTACTTAAATTAAAGGAAATGTATTTTTATTTTTCGTAATAGGAATCAGAGAACTCACTTCATGACTACAGTGTAAATATTAGCAGTAATTGAGAAAAATGCCAATAATAAATTGATTTAAGTAAAACGGGAGCTTAGAAAGTTGTGGCAATTATTTGCAATGAACACACCATTCGCGTGCTGGACACCAATTAAAATGGGGCCACGTGTAATATGAATTTAGATGACAGCAATTAATGCTACCCAGTGACATTCAACAAAAAAATCAATACAATTGCAAACTAATAGCAGTTAGGGGCGTGGTCCGACGCCTACTGAGTAAGCCGAACATAGAAAGCGAAGTAGAATGCAACAAAACATGAGGCTAAATTATGCAAGCTGGACAGCCTGATGCTGTTTTGGTCAGGCCTGTGTGGCATTATAGTTAAAAGAGACTCCCACGCACCGTAAACACCACACACACTCACACTCACACATGTGAATGAGTCAACTTGTGCATAGTTACGCAAATCGAGCGAACGGACGAACCGGCCACAGGAGACTCTGTGTACGAAAGAGGCCTCCACGTTTCCAGGCAGACAACGCGGCGTATACGTCATGCGACTGTCAGAGGAGCAGTCAGGCAGCTAGCCATTTAGCTAAAGCCAAAGGTAGAAAGCAGCCCAAGCGATTTCGCTTTATTCATTCTTCGCGCATGAATATCTAACAACCACACACCGACACACACACACACACACACACACACACACCCAAGAGTATCTTCCCCCTTTAGCCGCACAGACAAGCCGCTGACTGCTGGGCATTCCAAAAATCTCTCTGATTCTCATGAGGTTTTATAAAATTGATGAAAATTTGCATGCCTGATTATCATAGAGTCATATAAATAATATATTATGTATTATGTATATAGATTTTTATTTTGGAAGCCAATGGGTTGGATCATATTTGACAAAGTATTCGCCGCTTCAAGGAAGCATAACACTTGCTATTTTTATAGAGTAAGGTCATAGATAATGTCATCACAAAAGAAGAAAAAGACGTAGGGTTATCTACTAGATGACGAGACAATATATGTGGCTAAAAAAATAGCAGACTCGATTACGCATTTGACGCAAAACTTAGAGAACTTAGAGGGCTCAGTGCTACAATCGCTATACGAAATCAAATTCTTATGAGTTCAACATATTATTGGGTATTACCCATTGAATATTTGAAATATCCAAATACCATATAGAAAACGCCCTCTCCAGGACAAGTAATCATAATCTGATCTGAGCAATATTTTATAAAAATGGTCGATTAAAGTAGATATGTTATACTCCGCATGATTTAAGTTTGTACGGCCACAATCAAATATCATGTTTGTCACCGATTAAAAAGAAGTCTACTATAGCAAAGGTTTGAATCTACAATTCCGATGCCGCACACATCACCACCACCATCATCGCCCCTCCTTCGCTTCCCTCCTTAGTGCGAAATCCAAACTTAACCAGAAACTGACAATGCTTACGTAGTTTAATAGGAAATATGACGCTTTGAATAGGCAATGCATACAATGTACTTGTTACGTGATTTTGATATTCATTTAATGACTTCTTTTTTACTAAACGAATTCCAATCAAACTTTCGGCATGCGATCTACATATTCTATTAAATAAGCCGTAATTGGGTAAAAATGCAAACACTTATATATATTGGCAATATTTTCAACGGAATTAAACTTAAAGGATCATATTGATAGACGGTCGAAATCCAAAATGTAAGAATACCCAGAAAATGTACATAAAATTAAAAGAGAAATTTTGAGACTTTATCTCCAAAGATATTCTCCAAAGATATTCGAGACATAACTGAATACCAGAATTTCATTAACGTTTTTAATTTAATAGATTGAAGCGAGAATAGTTGTAGATTATGTCACACAGCGTCTGATCTCTAGTTCTTATGTATAGATAGATGGACAAACAGTAGACAGACCGACTGATCTTGTCAGTTAGCTCGTCGTCTTGAGGAGGAATACGTATGCTTTATTTGGTCGGCAACGCCTCCTTCTGCCTTTGACATATATTCACGGAAATATAATTCATTGAATTCCCATCCTCACTGGGTTCAAGGGTAGATTTATCCATCTCTATCCATTTTCTTCGACGTTTTAGAAGAGATTTTGTGTTTTAGAAAAGAAGTCAATTTGCAATTATTATATTTTTGGCACTCTTATGAATGATTATGATTATGACAATTAAATATATAATATTCATATTCATCATATTAGTTTTCTATATACAAGTTTTACCAGTCTCTGCATTAACATTGGCGTTTTTGCAGAGTTTAGTGTAATTGGGAATGCGCACGATTGAGTCATTTATGCGCAAGCTTGGCCAGCTGTGCAATATGCATGCAGAGATATGCGAACAGGCGGCGCCCGAGACCTGCCATTGCGTGCCACACACAGCCGCAAACACACACACACACACATACATAGAGAGAGAAACGAAAGTGGCAGCTGTGGCACGTAAAGTTGTCTACGCAGCGAGCTTCGGCAATCGGCGTTGGCTGGCTGCCGCATTTGGCTTTTGTGTGTGCGCGTTTTGTTGAGATTGAAATTAAAATTTAAATTTATTTTCAGATGACTTTTGTGGCGTGCGGCCAGCGTTTTGTTTGCCTTCGCTTGCAACGAGACGTGGCACACATCCCGCAGTTGTTGAGTGGCGCAAAAAACAGCTATTTGATTGCTAATTAAGCGTCCATTTGTGAGCGACTGTTTCTTTGTTAGCGCTGAAAAAGATAATTATACTGCTCGAAATGCACCCAATTGTGAGAATTATTTTCAGATAAATTAAAATATTTGAAATGTGTCACTTTGACGGGCGAGAAGGAAGCTCGTAAGGGAGCAAATGTGCCCAATAACTGACGCATTTAAATGAGATTGCATGAAAACGTATTCTTGAGACTCTACTTAAAGCACCTTAGATTGTACTTTTATCGATGACCATAAGAAAAGTTCAAACTTTTCGAAGTCTGTGACAAGTCTGATCCTGTGACAACTTTGCCGTGGCAAGAGAAACTCTATTTAAAGTATCTTCTCAGTCAAGTTTTGAATATAAGGTGATGAGATTATCACAGTTTGCAATGTTGAAGCGATAGTAAATATATGTATCGGTTGAAAATATAACAATTATTATTAAAACTCAGCAAAACGCTTCAGGGACACATATGTATCCCAAGCAGAGCTCTTAATTTTTCCATTTGAATGGAAATGCAAAATGGGTTTTCAAAAGGTAAAACCCATTTTGAATTTCCATTCAAATGGAAAAATTAACAGCTCTGATCCCAAGGTATATAAAAATCAATATATACATTATCGAAAGCTACATCAAATTGTATTATAATATATATATTAATGATAATTATATATGAATATATAGAGCTAATGATTTATAACAATGATATGTATTAATGCTATATATATAGATACATATTTATATGTTAAATATCGCATTTAATAACTATTTCCTTGCATTTTCATAAATTTCCCTTAAAGAACTTCATTTATGTTAATTGTTTCATTTGATTTCTTAAACTTAATTGAATTATTTGTCTTGCTGTGAAATTGAATTCAATAACAGGTTGCTGACACTCGCTGCGATTATTCTTCATACTTTTTTGACTAACTGTCTATTTGTCAATATGTCCTACTGCGATTGGGAGAAAAGTAGAGAAGAAGAGAGCGAGGCGGGGTGGGAGAAAAGTTGAGCAAAAGGTGGAACGAGTCAGACACATATTGAGAACATATTGACAAGCACTCTGGGGCGTTGAGTTTTCGTCGAATTCACTACAAAACAATTTCAAAGCCATTGCCATGCAAATGTGTCAATAGAACTGGCACACACGCACACACGCACACACACACACACACACACACACACGCACACACATGACTGGCGTATGTATGTGGAGTAAGCCCGATGTGTTTGTAACCAGCCAGCAACCGGAAATATTATTGATTATCGCAATGTTAAACGTTTACTTTGCTGCTGTTTATACTGTTATTATTATTATATCATTTCCATTTATTATAGCTACTTTCTTTTTCCACGCCGCCGCCGCTGCCGCCGCTGCTGCTGCTGGCACGCGCTACATGTGCAAGAGAACATATCAATTTGATAGCAAACTATTTTCAGGAACTTCCACAGCCACTGACGGCGAGCGTCCGTCCCCTTTGCCCACGGTTTGGGGCTATTTTTGGTATTTTTGGCAAACAGAAAGTTTGATTTCTTATGTAAGTGGACCAAGTGTCAAAACGCAATTCGCCGCCTTGCGGCTGCCTCGATAAGCAGCTATCTGCAGCCCGTCTCGTTCTTCCGCCACGGCTGTCTGTTCCAACTTCAGTTGCTTGCCTCGCTGTCTACTTCCGTTTCCGTTCGCGTTTTTCTATTTTTCCATTTCATTTTGTTCTATTCATCGTCGTCAACACTTGAGTCAGACATTTAGTTGGCGAAAGGGCGCACACTGCATCGGCAGCGGCTGCTGTCATTCATAAGTTATTCCAGCATTGATATCAAATGTTGGCACATTTTTAATTAAAATATTGGAGTCGAGCGGGCTGCCTGCTGACTGGCATAAAAGGCTTCCACTCCTGGCACATCCTGCAAGACAGCCTTCAAGTGTCCGCGCCACTGACATTGAACGAGAACCCAGCACCCACTTGGCATGTCCCATAGCAGTTTATGAGACCTTTGAGTTGGCTGCTAACTAATCCCTCACATCCAAAACATTCAACATTACCAATAAATTTGGGTTTAGAATGTAACTCGAATGTGGCTTATATTTATTCACTGACTATTTTAATAGTTTGTTGCATTTCATTAGAATATCAACAAATTTAATTAAAGTGGGAATATTTCCACATGGCGATGCAGTTATATGCGTACCACATAAGCAAGCACTCGCTCTGGCGCTATTCCCACTCGCGGCCAACTCGTTGTATACGTAATATCATCATATTGATTCGTTTAGGTGCCCATCTGGTGTATACGTAACATCATTTGCTATCACTTCTGCTTAATTGAAGCCGTTAAGGCCCATGGAATGGCGCAATGGGCATTAGATTAAGACAAAGCACCTATGCCATGGCCAATGGCCAATGGCCAACGAATAGTGGCCCACTGGACTCAAAGGCAACAGGCAGCCCAGGCGAATATCACATGAAAGCAGCAACCACGACAACAGCCAACAGCCAAGGGGAGGCACATAAATTACAACACCACAATGCAGCAGCAGGCGCTGGGGCCCCCGCCACACCCCTTTTTGGAGCATTTAAAGCGCACATTGCGGTCTGCTGCAAAGTGGCATAAAGAACGCCGAGAAGCGACCGTGTTTATTGCCTTTTATGTGCAGTTTTAATAGCTGCCTTTGGCGCCCCAAACATGGGCGTTCCCCATTCGCAGTTGGTGTCGCCGTTTCACTCGATCGCAGCGAGCAACAGTTTCGAGTGCTGCATTAAAAGAGCAGCCCAGCCATACGAGCAGTCTCAGTATTTTATGATTCATGGGATAGCTCTCGAAAATTTAACTTGATTTTTGACTGTGCTGTAACCTAGCGTGGATGGCTTGGCTGGCACTGACTAGCGACTGAGTCTATCGAAAACTATGAATTGGAGAGTTCAAAAAATCGAATACATAGAGTCTCTGTCTCAATGTGTCTTAGTCAAAGGAAAATGATCAAATTTATACTCAAACATGTTTTAATTGTTGTTAAATAAACAAAAAAATATAAGGATATATTTGTGCAAATTTAAACTTTATCATAATTAAATGCCTGCCCGACTTCCCGACTAATCAATTATAAAGATCTCTCTCTCTCTCTCTCTCTTTCTCTCTCCCTCTCTCTCTCTCTCTCTCTCTCTCTCTCTCTCTCTCTCTCACTTTATGTATACAAATGATTGTCGAACGGCCATAAAGTAGAAGTTTTTCTTCAACCTTTCAACTGCAAAATAGTTGCACTTGACTTGGCTTCCGTAACGCCCACCTCACGCCCCACACCTCCCGGTAACTGCCTCTGGCGTGTGTGTATGTGTTTGACCTTTTTATTGTGTGGGTGTGTGTTGTAAAGGGACTCGGAATTTATTTTGCATCCTTTTCTGCATTCAGTAAAAATTTCGCAATTTATTTTGCTTTGTGTATTGAGGTCAGTTTCGTTGTTGTTGCTGGCGCCTTTGTTGACCAATAAAAAATGAGGTTAGTTTTGTTTAGACAGGCAAAACACAATCCAAATCGAAAGTGGAGGCAGATAAAATATTATATATAACCTTTTGAGCGGACCCAATGACACGCAGCAATAGCAGAAGCCCCGCACACGAGGGTCAGCACAAAAAGGCTTGACATATTGACACACTCGGCGTATGATTGATTTTCCAAGTCCCAGGGCCACGGAAACAAAAGAAGACCCACTCCAATTGGCCTGTTCTGGCTATGAATACGGCGTAATTAACAGCGAGCGAGACTTGTTGATTAAATCAGTGACATGCAACATGATAGTGCCCCAACTGCACCCTGTACCCTGCCCACTGCACCCTGTACACTGAGCACACAGCGAGAGGCGTAGAACAATCCTTGGCTATACAAATAAATTGCAGTGTAAATACATCGACCGACAACAAACACTGTCATTGTTATCTACTAGACAGCGTGTCCCGTGTCCCCAGCCGTCACCTCTCCCTCGACACGTCGGGGACGTCAACTGCCAGTCAAAGTCAGGTAAAGGCAGCCAGGTGAAAATCGGAAAAGCAGCGCGTTATGCAAATGTTAAATGGTAAATGACAAAATTCTATCTTGTTGACGCTTCGATTCGCTGTGCATGTTGACCCAACTCTCACTGCTCACTCGAAGCCAGATACAAATAAATATACACATATAGAACATGGAATATGGATATATGTATATACATACATATTATTCGTATACGTATTAAAATAATTTTCTTATTTTTATACCCTGAGCCCATTGAAAATGGGAAATCAGGGTATAATGGTTTTGTTAAATGTATGTAACAGGCAGAAGGAGGCGTGTCAGACCCCACAAAGTATATATATTCTGGATCAGGGCGACGACCTGAGTCGATTTAGCCCTGTCCGTCTGTCTGTCCGTCCGTCTGTCCGTCCGTCCGTCCGTCTGTCTGTATGTTTGAACGCGTCGATTGAAGCATCTAGACAAGCTAGAGACTTGAATTTTTTTTTTGTTGGGTCCGTGGATAGCACGCGCAGGTCAAGTTTGTTACCAAAAAACGATATCTATTTTTGTTGTTTTGTTATCGATTTTAAACCTTATCGAAAACATGTTATAAAATTTTATCTCCCACACCTTTAGAGCTAGACCCCTCAAATTTTGCATATAGATTCATGTGAATTTTATGCAATTTTTATTTTTTTATTTTTTGGATACCGGCTCTTTTTACTAATTAACCCCCCCCCCCCCCCCTGCCAACAAACACCCATTGAGAGTCTGTTGCAATTATAACCATGTGAATAAATTAGCATTTTTATAAAATGTAAAAAAATTCTATGCTGAAAGTTTCATCAAATTCCGTTAAGTCAGTCCCGATTTATTAAATAAAACGTTTGGCCAATAATCACGCGCACGTGGCAAGCAGCGACGCGCAGCAAAAAACATTTACACATACACATACATTGAAACGTGCAAGCGCGTCTACAAGCATGGGCACAAATACATTCAAGGCCATTCGTTCTAGCATATTCTTCAACCAAATCTGTGTTTGAATTGTGTTTGCATTTTCAGCCGCTTCTGTAGTTTTGTATTTGTCATATATCGCCCTTTACACGCATACATTGAAACAGACCACCGTTTTTGTATGTACACATACTCATACGTTCATATGCGCGCATTTCAGCATATTCTAGGAATTACAATTGCGATTGATCTGCTTCTTTAGCTTCTTTTGTTTGTTTTGTCCAGAGTGTGCAAATGAGCATCCCTCGTTTCGGACTAGTCAGCGCAAGATCTTCTTTCGCTGACTCTTTCGAAAAAAAGTCCGCGAGTGATCGCCCGTCGCGGACTCTTTCGAAAAAAAGTCCGCGAGTGATCGTCTGTCGCGATCACTCAGCGATTTTGCTCTCGCTCCGACTGAAACCATTTTTTGTTGGGTTTTTCTCGTTTCAGTCCGGTCGGGATTTTTACGACGCAGTCGCGGCAACAAATTATGTTTTGTGTATGCATGCATGCTCATGCATTCGGGGGTTGTTTTCGCTAGCAAATCTATTGCACTCTTGCTCACGCTCCAATATATGCAAAGAGCAATCTATTGCGCTCTTGCTCACACTCCAAAGATTTTTTCAAATGATCAAAAAATTTTTCCATCACTTGCGGAGCAACATTGCGCGACGCAAAAACGTTTCAATTCCGAGGCGATGCTCGCGCAAAGAGCAAGACGCAAAAGACTCAACGGAAAACGATCCCATCCGGATCGGAACGTACGAATACGAAACAAGTAAGAACGTTGCCTTAGGGCGAGACCTAAGGCGTGATACTCGTTTCCCACAGGGGCATCTGGTATTTTAAATTTAATAATTTATCTCAAATTTTGCATTTATGTAGATTCATGTGAATTTTATGCAATTTCAATTTATGCAAATATAACTATGTGAATGAATTAGAATTTTAATAAAATGTAAAAAATTCAATAGAATCATATGCTGAAAGTTTCATCAAGTTCCGTTAAGTCAGTCGCAATCTATTAAACAAAACGTTTGGCCAATTATGACACGCACGCGTTAAGCAGCGACAGCAAAATACATTTACATTTACACATATGTACATACATTGAAACGTGCAAGCGCGTTTCCTTATGCACGGTCACAAATAAATTCAGCGCCATTCATTCTAGCATATTCTTCAATCAAAATTGTTACTGAGTTGTGTTTGCATTTTCAGCCGCTTCTTTAGTTTTGTATTTGTCAAATATCGCCGTTTATATGCATACATTCAAACCGACCACCGTTTTTGTATGTACACATATAAATACATACGTTCATATGCGCGCATTTCAGCATTTTCTAAGAATCACAATTGCGATTGATTTATGTTTATATTGTGTTTGCATTAACAGCAGCTTCTATAGTTTTGTATTTGTCACTACAAGTAGTTTCGGATTTGCCAACAGGCGATGCAAAGCTGATGTGGCGCAGCAGGTAGAAGAAAAGCGTGTAAGCAAAAGGGTCCGCGTTCGAGACACGGCGGCGACGGCATGAAAATAGTTGCTCAGCTGTTCGTGCCTACATACATACATACATGATGGGACCCATCGTCAATTTTTTTTGTGTGAATAATTTTGTTCGGACTAAGTCGATTACACAAATATCGATATTTGATATTTACATTTTTTGTCACAAAAAGAAAATAACATAACTGACCTAGGCTATACGAAAAATGATAATTTTAGCAGATAAATTATTTGCAGAACTTCAACATTAAATCGAATTACATATATTTCTCAGAAATGCCGTTTGTCGTCTTAGCAATTCTTATTAATCTTATTTATATAGGTGGCACAGGCATATGAATTTTGCAGCTGGGCGTTACAAATTTTGTTGCCAATTTGCCACGCCCCCAGTAGGCGTAGACATATCATATTTGGCAAGTTCCTAGAAGGAGTCGAGGATAACGTAACTGTAAGGTTTGGATACTTACACTCCAAAAATGTGAAAGTTACAGGGTATTTTTTCGATATACCACGCCCCCAAAGGGGCGTAAAATTTATTTTTGGAGAATCAATAGAGGAGGCCTCAAGTAACACAAACATCCAATTTTGAAGCGTCTAGCTCTAAAACTATAGGAGCTATAAGCTTTTTGCGATTTGCCACGCCCCCTGAAGGCGAAGGTATGTCCGCCATATCTTTTTGATCTTGGGTTGCTTATCCGAGTATATATATCAAATTTCAAGTCTCTAGCATCAATAGTGCTCAAAATATAGCTGATCTTGTAAAATCATTATATATTCAGATCCGATTTGCCATGCCCAGTGGGCGTAGACATCAAATCTTTTTATGAATCTTTATAGAATCGTAGCGTTAAGTTACGTGCCAAATTTCAGCATTCTAGCTTTAAAACTGTAGAAGTTACAGTTTTCCCGATTTGCCACGCCCCCAATGGGCGTAGATATATCCGCCATATCTTTTTGAGCTTGGGTGGTCAACGCAAGTATACATTCAATATGATTTCTTGACTATGGGCGCAAGCATTTTCCGATTTGCCACGCCCCTAGTGGGCGTATTCGGAAAATCTTGACACTTTATAATTCGAGGGTATACACGAGTATATGTTCCAAATTTCAAGTCTCTAGCTTCGATAGCGTAGAAAAATATTGCATTCATACGGACAGACGGACAGACGGACGGACAGCAAGACGGACATTTCACAAAACCAATATACTCTTGTATACTCGCGAGTGAGTGCATTTTTTCGATCTCACTCGTGAGCGGATCGCGTGAGTTGATGCGGTGGATGCTCATTTGCACACTCTGGTTTTGTCACATATCGCCCTTTTAGTACTATTTTGCGTTTTGCCAACGAGCAACGCAATACTGGTGTGGCGTAGTGGATAGACGCAAAGCGCGTAAACGAAAGGTCCCGGGTTCGAAACTCAGTGACAACAGCGTAATTTTTTTCATTTTTTTTAAATTTATAAACATGATGTGGTTGTGCTAGTTGAGATGATGCGCTTTAATATATATATGTAGTAAATAGATGCAGGTCCAGGTGCGGTGATGTTTGTTTTTCTTTTCTTTTTTTTTTTTTTGGTAATTTGTTTATTTATTTAATTATTAATTTATTTTTTATTTACATACATTCTAGTTGAATAAAATTTCAAAATTATAATTTAATTTTGCAAAATTTAATGTTATATGCAAGTTATATATCGTATTAAACAATGCAAATCGGACGGGGCTCAGGGGATCTCTTAGTCGGGCACCTCCGACTAGAGTTTTCTTACTTGTTAATTTTAGTTGGCTTTTTCATAGTATTATTATTATCCACTGTTTTAAATCCATGTTATTAAATATAAATCATATTGTAAAACCAAGAAATACGAAAAAAAATAGTCTAAAAAAAAAGGGACGGAGACAATTATAAAGTGTGAATGTTTATATACGACGTATATAATATTTAAATAAGTTTTTTTTTTTTTATTTATCTAAGTTTTACTTTACTAAAATCTATTATTTATTTTTCTTAAATTTTCGTAGAAGAAAGTTAATAAATTAATTATAATACCAGAACTCGTGAATTTCAGTTATGTTGCGAGCAAACAAATAATTAGCAAACATTTTAATTTTACAAAGATAAGTATGTCAGCTTGTCTGCTCTTGAAGGCAAGTGCAGTGGGCTAGACAGGTTGCGAGACGAGAACTGAATTTGGGATGGCAGCCTAAGAAGTAATTGCGGTGTAGTTTATGTGTGCGTGTCTGCAGAGGTGTGCGTGTGTCTAATTCTGAGTATGTGTCAATGGAGTGTGCTCAGAGTCCCATCAGGTGTCATTCGCAAAGGCGGGCGGCAAAGATGCGAGTGAAGCAATGCACTTGCAGCGCTTACAAAACAGTCGGCCCATGCCACATGCCACATACTATATGGCAGCTGCCACGCCCACGTGTGTCTTAAGGGAGCATGTTACCCAATTAGGTTGAACAGCAGCCACGACAGATGCCAAGTCGTTTTTGGCATTAGCCAGAAGAACACGGTCAGCAATTTGAAGGCTGCCCCATTTGCATTTGGATTTGCATTTGCGTCACGTGCAACATTTTTTAATTATTATTACTGTATTTTGAGTTACTTTGTTTTCCTATTTCATTTACATATTCAAAGTACAGGTGACAAAGGCAAAATGCAAAATGCATGGGACAAAGGATGCGAAGGCTTCGCGTATGCAAATTAAGAAATGCTGAAAAAGCGAAAAAGATAAAATTAAATAATATGAAATAGAGTGACCCTGGCAACGCTGGAGGGCAGCATACAACCTTAGGCCGGGCCCGGGGCCGCAGCCTCCGGTTACAAAGAACTAAGAGTAGTCTGGTCAGGAGTGCCCGACCAGGAGATACCCTGAGACGCATCTCGAACGGCCGCATTTTTACTGAAAACAATTTTATTTGATTTCAATTTTCTTTATCTAAAATCTTAAGTAATAAAAAATTCTTTGCTCTAGCATTTACGTCTTATAAAAGTAAATGCTAGTGCTCTCTTTAAGATGTTTGTTCACTAATCAGGACCCACTTCACTAAGTGAAAATATCGATTCAATTATAGTTTTCAAACAACTGCTGCAGCTACCGCATATCATTCAGCTGTGCTAACAGGGTCTACAAAAAAAAGCTCAAGTAGAAGCGTAGAGTGTTTGCTTCCTGGCACACAACAACAGCAGCCACACTCACACTCACACACACACACACACACACACACACACACACACACACACACACACACACACACACACACACACACACACAAGAGCTTGAGTATGTGTGGGCTGCGCTTATAAGTAGGCAACAAACAAGGTTTACGGCGGGCTGCGGGGCAGCGCCAACAAAGCAAAGCGCCTCGCAAAGGCCAAGAGGCTATTCGGCGCAGGGGAGGAGCGAGAGCTCCGGACAAACGTAGGCAGGCTGAAGGCGGTAGTACGGGGAGGACTTTAATGGGGCCTTTTGGGTGCCATATTGACTAAAGGAATGCTTAGCCGTAGCTCAGAGTCTACGCTCTGTAAATTAGGTGCTTAGTCATTACGGCTTGTTGGCACTTAAAAACGGCGAAAAACGAGGCGCATTTTTAAAAGCGGCTACAGTGAAGCGTAAGTAAGGAGATTGTCGATTCCATTATGTTGTGTGAACAGTGATTTGGTATTAATTATGAGTTCACAAATAAAAAGTTTAGACCTTAGGGTTAGATTGATAAATTCATATCTATGTATATAAAAGAAAGTCGTGTTAGTTACACCACTTATAACTCAAGAACGGCAGAACAGATTTGGCTGAAAATTGGTAGGGAGGTAGCTTAGAGCCAGGAGATGGATATAGGATACTTTTTATCCCGTTCGACAGCGTTGCGCTATTTTCCCTAAAGGTACTTTAATTTCGAAGCTGTCAAATTTTTTTGTCAAAATCTGTAAGTAATGATTGATATAGATGGCCGCGTTCCTGTTGACGAATCAAGCGGTTTGATTACATTTCCTCCAAATTTTTTCAATTTCGTCTCATATTCAGTATTACTATTTTATGTGGTTTTGTGCGAGTGCATTTTCACTATTACTATTAATAAAAATGCCGCGTCCTAGAAGATCTAATCTTTCCCAGCGGACCCGAAATGCAATTAGGCAACGGTATATCGCGAGTCAAATATCTGACGAAGAACGAGAAATCGCCCAAGAACAGCGCCGCGTTAGTATGGAGCAAAGAAGGGCCTTAATTCGTGCTTCTCAAACACAAGAGCAAAGAGAGGCAGCCCGTGGAACGGCTAGATTAGAAGCGAGAAGTCGCCGAGCTTATCATCGTACAGACGAACAGAGGAATAATCTTCGAAGTGCAAGAAGAAATGGTTCAAGTATTGATTTGAATCGAGCAGCGTTTCGATATGATTGCACAATGGCGCACAAACGCGCATTGGAAGCACTAGACCGAACAATAAAAGATCTGCGCAATGACTCGAGATGTTTTGATGGTTCATTGATTTTATTATCTGGCGATTTCCGACAAACACTACCAGTAATTCCAAAATCTACTGCTGCCGACGAAATAAACGCTTGCCTCAAAGCATCAAATCTGTGGCAATATGTAAACAAACTTCAACTGTCTGTAAATTTGAGAGTTGCATTGTCGAACGATCTATCTGCTGATGATTTCTCGAAGCAATTGCTGAATATCGGTAATGGCCGTGTTCCTGTTGACGAATAGAGCGGTTTGATTTCATTTCCTCTAAATTTTTGCAATTTCGTCTCATCAAAAGATGAGCTTATCAACAAAGTTTTTCCGGATATCATTGCAAACCACAAAAATACTAAATGGATAAGTGAGCGAGCAATTTTGGCGGAAAAAATAAAGATGTAGATGACCTCAATTTTATAATTCAAAATCAAATCGTAGGTACTCTGTATTCATTCAAATCTATCGACTGTGTAACAAACGAAGAAGAAGCCACTAATTATCCAACTGAATTTTTGAACTCCTTGGATGTGCCTGGTTTACCACTGCACAATTTACAAATTAAGGTTGGCTCGGTAGTTATCATGCTTAGAAATTTAAATCAACCAAAATGGTAAGAAAACTGATAAGCAATGTGATTCACGCGTCGATACTCAAAGGAACATTTAAAGATGAGGAAGTTCTTATTGCAAGGATTACTATGATCCCAACAGATATGCCCTTTGAGTTAAAACGAATTCGATTCCCGATTCGTCTTGCCTTCATCATGACGATCAATAGATCACAGGGCCAATCCTTGACTATTTGTGGCCTCAATCTAGAAAATGCGTGTTTTTCTCATGGTCAATTATACGTGGCATGCTCACGTGTCTGCAAACCATCCGCATTATTTGTTCTTGCATCTGACCAAAAAACGAAGAATGTCGTTTACCACAAGGTGCTTGAATGAAAATCCGAAAACAATTATTTTTTTTTTAATTTTTATTCTCATTCTGTATGTTTTTATCATCATTCATCATAATAAAATACTTTTATATTTCTATCTATATTAATATTGTTTTGTATTATTGTATTACGTTCACTATAGCCTAAATTAGTTCAGTTAAAAGGTAACACGACATTCTTTGACTGTTAGGCGATATGAAGTTCGCCGGGTCTTTGGACGTGCCTGGTTTACCACTGCACAATTTACAACTGAAGGTTTGCTCGGTAGTTATCATGCTTCGAAACATAAACCAACCAAAACTGTGCAATGGTACGCGTTTGGTGGTTAGTAAATTGATGAACAATGTAATTTACGCTACGATAATGATAGGAAAATTCAAAGGTGAGGAAGTTCTCATTCCGAGGATCCCGATGATCCCAACCGATATGCCGTTTGAATTTAAAAGACTTCAATTTCCGATACGTCTTGCATTTGCCATGACTATCAACAAATCACAAAGCCAATCCTTAAAAGTTCTGCGTTGTTTGTTTTTGCGCTTGATAATAAAACAAAAAATGTCGTGTATCACAAGGTACTTAAGTGAAGAGCAACCTATGTACTAAATACAGAAATAATAATGAATGATTAATGTAGTTATTTATTTTTTTGTTGTATTTTTTCAAAAAAAAAAAAAAAAAAAAAAAAAAAAAAAAAAAACACACACAATATGCTTATTTATTGTCATTATTAAGGCGGAACAAAGTTCGTCGGGTCAGCTAGTATATAATATATAATATATAATATATAATATATAATATATAATATATAATATATAATATATAATATATAATATATAATATATAATATATAATATATAATATATAATATATAATATATAATATATAATATATAATATATAATATATAATATGTATAATATATAGTATTATATATATGTATGAGCTACCGATATTCTTCAGTCTTTTAAATAGGAAATTCCTTGCACTCGCCCCAGTTAAAGTAATGAAGAATCATGGCCGCATCTTCTTTCTGACAGGCTTCACTGTTTAATTATGGAACAAGTGTTTTATATAAATGAGAGTCCTGCCAAACAGGCTGCGCATTGGGTAGCTTGGTTATATAGTTCCAGAAATGTTAACTGCTGTTGTCTTAGGCCACATTCAACTTCAACCCTTTCGTCGCTGAGAGCCAGGGGCTTAAATACAAATTCGAGTTAATAAATGACAGGCCTATCTCTGCATATCTGCACATAAGCTGGGTCCATAAACAACCCAGATACCATATACAGTGACTGGAATGGAGCTAATTCATTATAAAACATTTGCCCACCTGCCCGCCTGCCCACAGCCTCGATGTCGATAAGCGTAAATTTGCCAAATACAAATAATCGTTCTGTTTGATTGCCCTGATCCCGAGCTGAGACTAAAATCTCAACAGACAAAGTGCCCGACCTGATAAATATGCCAGCTTGAAGTCTAACGAGCCGCCACAGTGCAGAGCCATTGCATTTGTGTTTCATTTCATTTCGTTTAGTTTCTTTCATTCAGTTTCTCTTAATGCATATGCACGGGCAAACAGAAGAAGCGCGGAATCAAGAGCTGCCAAGTTGTTACGGCGCATAGATTTTGATGACCCCACTGCCAGAGTCTTAGCACACCCTGTAGAGGCGGCACCACGGAGCGGGTGGCTTGGGGCGCTGCTCGACTCAGCTCGGCTCGGCTCCATTGCATTTCAAGTTTTGCAAAGTTTTTAAGTGCTGCACATTGCCTGATTGGCTGCCAGTGCCTGTGATTTAAGCTAATTGCCTTCATAGATGAGCGAGACGCTGCCCAAGTAAGAGCGAGAGACAGATAGAAAGAGAGAGAGGGAGAGATGTACTAAGTAGAAAATTAAAAACAGCACTCTCAGCAGTTTTCGCTTAAAAATAACTTTGTGAGTTTGAAGCTAGTTAAATAATTGTTTTTGTGTAGCTAATTTTGATGGCTTTCAATTAAATTGCTTGCAGATGAAATGTTGAAGTTGAAATATTGAACTTAAGCGTATATTTAAATGTATATATTCTAGACAAAGATATAATAACTCTGTTACTCAGTTTATGTACATATAATAACTGAAGCGTTAATTTAAATGTATATGTTCTAGACATAGATATAATAACTCTATTACTCAGTTTATGTTCATGTAATTTATTGAACTGAAGCGCATATTTAAATATATATATTCTAGACAGAGACATAACTCTATTACTCAATTTATGTACATTAAATTTATTTCACTTTTTCAACTCGCTTCCTGCATTAACATACCTCGAAAAGGAATCCAGCCCACCTCGATTTCGTCTGTCGAATCGTAAGGCACAAATAGTTGTGAGCAGGCCGTGAAAGGTGCAAGGGAGATGGCCAAATCTAATAAGTAAGCCAGCAGAAACGAAAACGCAAACAAACTGAGTCGCATTTATCTCAGCCGCAAAAATGTCTGCCATATTTCATTTTAAATGCAGCACCTGCAGCTCACACAGGCCCAGAGACACACAGACGAACGAGGCGAAAAAAGAGAAAAGAGAAAAAACGAAAGAAAGTAGAAGTAAAAGAAGGAACAGAAGGATGAACCCAGAGAGCTAACGGTGAAAACAAAATGTCAACGATGGCAAGTTGAGCAGGCAGAAAAACAAGACGCAACCTCCTCTCATATTTGAAGAAATTGAAATGCTTTCTCTCCACTCTAATTTCAGTTCACGCAGTGAACGAAATCTGAATGCTCTTTGCATTCATCGCTCTTTACATCACAGATAAATCACACATTATATTGCAGTGGAGAGTGCAGAGTGAACTTAACATCCACACGCACACGATACACAATCACGATCTACAAATATCGTTAAAATGGCCATTCCCATTACACAGCAGCTGCAACTAACTGTCGACACTCTTACAACGACAATATACCGTATATACGATATTCAATGGGCGCTGTCTGTCTCTTGATAATGGTGCGTAGTGTGCATGGCTTACGATATATACGAGTATACGATATTCAATTAGCGCTGTCAAGAGAGCTTGATAATGGCGCATCATGTGCATAGCTTACGATATAAATGTGATCTGGATAAGTGATGTCTGCTTTGGTAAGAGTGCCTCCATGGCAAATAATGATTATGGTTATAATAATATCCATATAATATATAATATAATATCAAATATTTGCAATCATATTTAATGGCGAATCCTTTATACTCTCAGTTAGGGCGTAAACCAAAAAGCCGCAGTCGCATCTGTAATCAACAACATCAGCATAAACTTAACTGAAAGCGCAAGGATGGCACACACACACACACGCACGCACACACACACACACTTGCACAAACTCATGCCAGTTTTTTAATTCCCGCTTGTGCGGTTGCATGGGGGCGTGGCCACGCCTGCCGACAAAGACATAACTAATAACATTAAGTAGTTAGCTGGCGCATCATTTGAATTATGGCCACGTTCGTTGACGCAGCCGGCGCGTTGGGCGATTGCCCCCACACAAATGCCACGCCTACATACCAGTTTAGTCCAGCCAGATTCTAGACACACACACATTCAGACAGGCCCACACATGCGTTTAGTTTGTGTGTTGTTGGATACTATGCACTATTTTGGCTGCTCAGCCATGTGGCTAAAATTGAATTTTGAAATATGGTTCGCAGGCACGAAACGAAAAAGAACTGAAGAGGAAGAGACAGATGAGGAAGATGAGGAGGAGGCACAAATCAAAAGAGAAGGCAAACTGATGCCTTGAAGGTCGACTGACCAAAGGTTATGGACTGAAAAAACGTGAACACTGCATAACGCGTGCGACAAGGTCAAACTCTGGTCTAGTTTTTGCTAAAACTTCTCAAAATCATTTCAATAGGAACCACATTTCATACTCGCTCACTACAGAGAAAAGAGTATATTGGTTTTATATATAAAAGCAAAGCGTTTTTCCTAAAATTCACATATATTGGGTGAGAATTCACTGGTGGCTTCAGCTTACTAAAAATCGAGATTTGTCAGGTACTTATATATTACTAGATGTCTTACTCGATGGGGTAAGTCCCTCATCTTCCGCAGTTCTCAAAATAGTATCGGTGACTTTTTCAAGTTAATTAGCGTTGGCCGAATCGAGTATTTTGCAGTCGTATAAAACCGACTGCTCGGATTATACTTGTTAATTCATGATTACTTTCTTAATACCTAATGATATTTGTATTTCATCTATTAAAACATTGCAAGTTCCACATAAAACGGAAACAGAAAAAATTAACAACATTTAATAGAAGTCTCACCTAATGGGCAAAGCCGAGCCTCTCAAGTTACCATATAATAGAGTATTTAACAATCGAGATTCAAAGTGTATTTGCCAGAATCTTTTCATTTGATGTTCTGTTAGAACACAGAACCTAATTCGAAAGAAATCGAAACCGAAAAATGTACGGAAATATTAAGACCTGATTCTACCATAAGATAATGGAACTCGATCCAAATTCCAAGCGATCGTCCCAGACTATATATTTTTTACTACAGTCTTCGCTTTTTCCACAATATTCTATATTTGATTCCAATACTTTTCTTTCCAATGAGTGGACTTGAAGTCATAACTGAGAGATTCCTACTTATACTCGGGGGATTACCGCAGCAGAAAATATTCTGTGGGTTCTGCCAATGGCTCACTTAGTCAAATTATATTTACATGTTATTATATCATTTTTGCCGTGTTGGCAAGCCCGTTTAAAGTTTCCACGATGCCAAAAAGGGCAAAGGTGAGTCAGGTTGGTGTCAGACAGACACATTCACACTCTTCCGAATGGCTCAACACTTCACAGAGCAGTCAAGGGGGTGTCTTGGGCCAGGATCCAGGGTCCATGGGTTGCAGGTGAAATATGTGCTGATAAACAACCGAGAAAAACTCGGAGCGAAAAGTTGTTCTCAATGCGAATTTTCCCGACAGAAGCTTCGCGTGAAAGTTTGAAGAAAACTTGGGACAAACAGAAATTTGGCATTTGCATTTGTTGTTTTCCTCTTTCGGCTCAACCCATAATTAAGTGGCTGAAATTAGCGTAATTGCTTGTAAATGGGGGCTGGGAGTAGGTCTCGCATTACGTATACGCAATGTGGGGCTGTTCAAAGGTGGCTCATAGTTGGCAATTAATGCAGAGCAAACAAATCAGAGCCAATGCACACTTTGTGTGGGTAATTAACTCGTTCTCCTCCCAGCCGCAATGCTTCATGCAGATCTGAACACTATACACCCAATACATCAGTATAGCACGCCCTGTACTATGTACATCATATATGTATATATATTCACTTTCGCATTGGCCTGCGGCTGTTTGCCACAGTTGCGGCTGTCATTATCATTTTTCACGCTGTCTTGTTGAAACTTTCCCTATTTAGTTGGCTGTTGTTGTTGTTGTTGTTGTTATTGTTATCGTTGTTGTTGTTATTGTTGTTGTTGTTGTTGTTGTTGTTGACATGTGGTAGCGTTAGCCGCCATTTCATACATAGACACATACAGACATATACTGTCAATGTACATTTATTTTCTTATTTTTTAGCTACTCTGCAAGCTTTCCGATTGCAGCTGATTTATTTTTAATTTTTATTTTTACTTATTATTTTTATTTTATCAACTACTTTAACATTATTCATTTTTATTTTATTTTATTTAAATACATATTCTGTTGTTTTATCTGTCGATTGTCACATTTATATGTAGCAGACAGAATGTGGAAATATATGTACAGGTATTCTTGATCAGGATGATAAGCCTGATCCGTCTGTCTATTCGTGACTGCATATGCAAATGACCGTAAGTTCTATAACGAACCTGGAGCAAGTTTGAAATGATCTACTTATCGATTTCAATAAAGTCGATTATTATGATATCGAACATTAGTTTTGAGCACATGCCAAATGGGGCCTATTGCTCTCAAATTAATTGACCTGACGTATGTAAAAATATTGAATGATTTATTATTTATAATGTTTTCTTTTTTTTTAATATTTAATGTATTTGATCTAATATTTTATTATAAAATTTTTAAAAATAAAATTTATTTGTTGTTATTTTTCATTATTTATTGTGTTATCTACATTTTCATCAATTTATTAACAGCATTTTCTTCATTTTAAATATATTTAGTTATTATATTTTTATTCAAAATGTTTTTTTTATTGAATTATTAAATATTTTTGCACCCATTTATATTTCTTTGTTTATTTATTTTATTTGATTATTTTTTTTTTTTTTTTGTATTTTCAACTTCAATAAACCATATTTTATAGGTTTTAATCGTTAAATATTATTTTGAGATTTTATATAATTTTCTTTTTTCATTATTATTATCTGAATTGAGGCAATTTTTAATTTAATTTAATTTAATATAAATATGCAATAATTTTGATACGTTTCAGCTATTTCCCAGACTTAAAATGAACATTTCATGTCAAATTAGGCACATTTTAATATATATCTATATACGTATATCCATATGTATATAAATAATAAATGTCTTTTTTTTAATATTGATTGAATATCGTCGATTGTTATTGCTCTGCATTTGACAGAGTCAATGTCCTGGCGGACAAAGTGATCAAAGTGCAGGCAATGTGTACGTTAGCAGTCCTTACTGTTATTGTAGGGGAATTAAAATACATTAATCTATATACAGGAGTCGTGTTGCACATACTTTTGCACGGTTATTGAAGCATTATTATTCAAAGGATTCGCATTGGCAGCCATGTGAATTATTAACGAGCTTAGCTTATCTTATCTCTTTGTTGTTTCCGTTGTCGTTGCTTATAATCTGATACGCAAAACTCTAGATATCTAAGGCATTAAAACTTAATTACGGATTTGCGAATTGCACTTGGAATTGCACTGTATTGAACAACTTTTAATTGGTTTAAAAATTTTGCTCTTTTATTGTTGCGTACGAGTAGAAAAATGTGTAGAAATTTATTATTGTTTTTGTTTTTAAAAATTTTGTATTTTAAGATTATTTATTGTTGGGCAACACGGCGCGGCAGGCGAGAACGCGGACCCAGCCTCGGAGCAACACTCCTTGTGCTAAGTCCTGCTGCTGTGGCTGCTACTGCTGCTGCTGCTGCTGATGGTCCTGACGCCGACGACGACGACGGCGACGACGCGAGACCCGCGCGAGGTGCTACAACAAAAACACGACTGAGCCGTCCAACGGCCAGCAACGAATTACGAATACGAAATTGAAAGCGAAGCCGAAGTCGCCATTCGCAGCCTTCGTCGTCGGTTGAACGAAATTGAAAGCAGTCACCCGAAGTGGGGCGCTCGGTCGCTCGGTCGCGGAGCAGTCGTTCTGCAATGCAGCAGCAGCAGTTGAGCTCGCGCTTTGTTTACATGTCACAAACACACACATACATATAGTCATGCCAGGTAACGAGCGACTCGTTAAAAGCTCAGGCACGCTCGCTCTGTCAGCTGCGTGTGAGTGTGTGTTTATGTGTAAGTGGGCGTTGCATGCGTGCGCTCTCACAAGTTCTCTCCCACTCTCTTTTGCAGTACGACAAACAGCTGTTTGTGCTCTGCCCTAATTTCCCGACATTGCTAAGGCGGATTCTCTCTTCAAAAGCTTTGACTGCACTGAGCGCCCATTTGTGTAAGTGTGTGTGTGTACCTGTGTGTGTATGTGTTTGCATGTTATCCTAGCTGACATTGTAAACATGACCGAAATGCATGTCCGTAAAGGTGTGTGTGTATGTGTGTGCGTGACAGTGTGGGCGTAAAGCCGCATTCGAAGTGCCCAGCGCCACATTCATTTGCATATTTGAGCTTATTCTGCGAGAGCGCAAGGGACGGACAGCGCGCGACAGAGAGTGAGTGAAGGTCTCGGTCTCATGTGTAACGCAAAGATAAGTTAAACTTAATTAAAGTTTTAGAAAGGAACAAATCGCTGGCTGACTCGAGATGCATAAATTATGACAATTGGGCCTCTTACAGAGAGAGCATACTTAAAGGACATAACTGTATATATGCTTCCACAATCATCTCATTCTTCATAATAGTGGACCAAGTTAAGGACTATTTCAGTGAAGCCATCACACGTGCCTTCACTTTTAAATACTAAATACATAAATAGTGCGTTTTGGGAGAGCGGAGCCCCTATTGGAGCTCAGATGAAAATGTCATCTCTCTAAATATCCGCAAAGAGTATTGCTTCTTCGGCGCTCCGCTCTAAACTATTTCATTCAGCTGTTACTTAATTATTTATTGAGTATCAAATTAGTTTTTGACAGCTTGATTTGAAGTCTTTGACATGTTGTTTTGGTCTTGAGATTATGTCAAGTGCGTTACTTCATTTGGGCCATTCAACAATTCAGGTCCCTCTTGTCGTTTGGCTCTGGCGCAAACCACTTAGAAATAGAAGTAAACCAGCCATTCAAGGTCTTCTTCGGACAGCAAATGCTCCAAGTAATCCAAGTCCTCATTCCCTGGAAAGTCCGGTGCGTCCTCCACGTAAGACGGATATGTCTTGGCTACAAGTATCGTTCGCTTTGCTAGCTCTGCGATGCCACGCTTGTATATGAAGTCCTCGTGCTCCTCCTGCGCCTGCCTCACGATGCCATCGATATTGAGGTGCGCACGCTTTTCAGCACTCGCTGCCCCAGGTGGCTCAGTTTCCCTACCGTCGATGACCACATTCGCAGCCGGGGAATCCAACAGATAGACTTCGCAATAATGCATTGCACAGAAGGTCTACTCACGGTGCGTACCCCAGACTGAATGTGAGCATAGATTTTGCTGTACGTACAAATCAAAGCATGCTATATTTCTCTGCTCAAATCTCACACAAAAAAAAACTTTTCTGAATAACGGGCATTTATTTTCGATCTTTCAGAAATATATTGAATATATAAGGGGCAAAAATTGCAGAAAGTCAGCCATATTTAGGGTTTACTCTTGGCTTTTAAGTTGAGCCAAACCCAAGTCAATTAAATTTATACCAGAGAAAAGCATCATTTCAGAGCACAAAACCTAATCCAGCTAATGTCCTCCTTAGGCTGCACTTTGTAGGGTATTTAGGGCACACTTTCATTATTTGGTTTGTTTTCCTTGGCCTTGGTATGCTCTACGTGGTGCTGGGCTCGCAGAAACCACTGCTGCTTTTTGGCCTCGTGCTCCACCGCCACTTGGCTGATGATCTTGCTGACCTCCTGACCGGCCAACTGTTGCTCCTTGTTGTCCATGTTGGAGAGCCGCTGCAGCTGCAGATATTGGCAATCCGGCTTGTAGCTGCTCGTTACCTCGACGAAGGCGGCGGGCTCGATGCCGCAATACCAAAGATTGGCCAGCTTGCTCGGGCAGTCAGTGCAGTCAGTTGTCGCTGTTGTCGTTGGAGTGGAACTGAGCTCAAAGCATTTCCCCTCTGCATTCGAAAAGCAGTTGCTGCGCCTTTAGTCAGCACTATTTCCAGGCAAGCGATCAATTGATGCCATTGATATATACATATCGTGTATCGATATATGGAGTGTAATAAACATACGATGTAAACAAAAGTCAATGGCCGCATTAACAAATCAATTCGACGTCAAATGCCGTTACCTCAACCCATATATCACTTTCCATGGATGATATTCGATATATTAAGCCCCAAGGGAGTACTGCCCGTGTGATTGACATATTGCTGACTTCTCTATTAAAGGTTTTCCGTCTTCCTAAAGCTCTCTGTGCTTTGTTACTTTCCCACATATTATCTGAGCTTACGTGAAAGCTTTTTGGTAACTGTCCTGGATACGCTGCTTTGGTGTGCGAAGGACTCCGAGCTTTGCTCTTGCTCTGGGTCAATTGCTTACGCATTGACTTAGAACAAATTATCTGAATACGTATATATCTGTTTGTATTTAAATTGAGCTGAGAAAAGTGAGCTCGACATTATAATACCCTATTTGTTATTATTCGATATACTTCTGCTTGATAATTAATTTTCATAGCTTAATTTCCCAAGAAATCTTTAACAAGTCTTTTCTTCTATTTCTTTTTCTGTTGCTTTTATAATTTTTTTATATTATATAGTTTACCAAAGTTCTTGGTAAAATGTTAAGCAAGGTATCTCATAGCGGTACACCTAATTGTTCATCTAAAAATAAGTAGCTTGACATTTTACTCAGATCAATTAGCGTGGGTATCAAGGCTAGCATAAACGTAAACGTTCATTAATTAGTTAATAATCTGGAGTGAATCGAATCGTCACAGATCGTTAAATATACGATAATTCCAGGTAGTTGTACTTATAGGATTCTACATATTGTCACTTGTCAAACCTAAATGCCTTAGGCACATATTCAACTAAATAAAGGGTCTGACTATTGCCACTATATATAGAATAACACGAGTGCTGAAAGTGCCCTGTTCCTATTGATTATTAAAGTTCGTATCAGTTCAGTTTGCTCTTACCTCCGATTAAATAAATTATGATTCGCTTTCAGTGCTGTGCAGTTGGGAGACCAAAACAAATGGCGACACCTTTCCAATTAACCGCTGCGCCCATTAAAAATTCCATTTGGAGACAATAACAAAAAAGTTGGGTCGGTGTAATCAGCAGGGAGGCGGCACGAAACGCAACTAAAATCGAATCACATTGAATTCAATGTTTATCGGCGGCAACTCACGAACTACCCATATCAATTATTCAATTGGTCAATCAAACACTTTGACAAATGCAATTCAACAATTAAAAACTCGACACGTTTTGTGTGTACACAAAAATATATAATATAAACAGGGTAAGATATGTATTTGATTTGAATATAGAATATCCCATATTTAAATATTTGCTAAGACTTAATAGAGAATAGCCTTTTTGATGTCTGTTGAAATAGTTTTAAGATCTCAGGGAATACAGAAGTTGAATCGCTTAATTATTCAAATAAACATATTTATAATATGATATATGGAAATCAATTGCATCGAAAATCCCAGGTAAATCAGCAATGATCTAAGCATCTTAAAAACTATGAAATTCTATAATTCTATGAAATTCATATAAAATACTTTTATGTATATAAACTTTACTTAACTATAACAAATATATGTATAACTACTCTATACTATAATACGATTCCTTTAAGCTAGATATTGTTTTACTTAAAGATTTCTTCTGAAATTGAACAAAACTACCCCAAGCCAAACAGAATCCCGACCAGCAGCAACAGAAAAAGAGAAAGAAATGAAATTGGAGGGAGCACAACAACAAATATAACAATATCTCGAGTCCAAGCACAATGAGCCGCATAAAGTTGGCGCCAGCCAAAACTGAGGAAAAAAACGTAAAGCAAAAGCGAAAAGTAAAAAAAAGAAGATTCTCATGGGTGGGTGTTATGTTATCGTCTATTCTGTCCGTCCACATAGTGCCTAAAAAGGGTATATTCGCTTTGTGTCAGAGCTAGGAAATTTGAAATTTAAAGTATAAATTTAGAATGTACATATACAATACTATATATAGTTAAGTCAGCACAAGAGTTATGTCGTTCTGATCACAATAAGCTCAGAGAATGTTTCATTCCTATGTACGAAAAGTTCTATTGAACAACTGATTAACCGAGAATCGCCAATTGAACTTGTTGAATATCTTGTTGAAAACTACGTTTTAAAGTGAATTGATTGAGTATTTTTGTCTTGTATCTCCAATTCTAGAGCAGATATATAGATATTAGGAAAATTTTGGCCAGCGTGATGGTGATAGTGTTGAACAAACATTCAAACAAATATTCTACATTGAGAAGGCAAGAAAAATTATACATCAGGTACATAAAATAACTTCAAAAGGAATATTTACAATACATAAATACATATAAGACAAAGTAGAGCAAAAGCATTTTTTTCTTGTATTTCAATCTACTTTCTACACTAAGCCCGAGATTGTAATATGCATTTTTATGTTTGGCTGTAATCTGGGCTGTTTCACAACTTATTCGCTTAAGAAATTTGTTCGAGGAACGAGAGTATTAAGAAGTCGGGTACATCCGTTTCACTCATATTCAATACAGTTTTTTATTGTGGGGTCGAAATTGACTTTAGTGGAATGCAGCACATTTTGACAAATACTCAGTCTCGGTTCTTCTTCTAAGAGGACTCCATTCGAACCTCGTTTGCGAATGCAACGTGTTGCACTTACTTTCGCATTGCTGTTGCCGTTGCTGGTCTGCAGCTCCAGCTGGGTGGGCGCAGCCAGGGGCTGCTGCTGCTGCTGCTGTTGTTGTTGTTGTTGTTGTTGTTGCTGTTGGTGCGGCTGATCCGTTTCTTTGTTGTAGAAGTTGGCCAGGCTGGGCACCACCAGGACGCCCACCTTATTGCGCGCCACCTGCTGATGGGTGCGTCGATTGCGCGCCGACAGCATCATGCGATGCGCCACGAGAGCCATGGCTGCCGCACACACGCCACGCACACACGTACAGAGAGCCCGAAATCAAAATCAAAGTAGAAATTAACACCAAAGCCGGTCGCCGTTTTGATCGAAGAAAACGCTCGCTGCCAACTGAAAAGCGACGGCGGAAAAGCCAGCCAGCGACTGCGAAACGCACCGGAAAACTCAGCACAACAAAACAAAATGGCTATCAGGCCATCCCGCTCTGGCACACACACGCAGACAAATTGTCTCCTTGTGTGTGTGAGTGTGTGTGTGGGTGTGCGTGAACTTGTGTGTTTGCGCACTAAACGCTGCATGTTTGATGAGCCTTTTGTTTTTCTTGTTGTTGTTGCCTAAACGTTAATATTAATGTCGACGCGACTGTCTGCCAGCTGGGTCTCTCTCTCTCTGTGTGTGTGTGTGTGTGAGTGTGTGTGTGTGTGTGTGCGTGCGTCTGTTCGTATTAGTTTTACCAACACGTGCGCAAGACATTTCCCAAATACGAAAAACAACGAAAAAACAAACAAGTGAAAATGTTCTTTAGTTAAATGTATAGACTAGCATATACCCTGTGCCTCCTTTGCCATGTTCCCATTTTAAATGTTCAAATCATCTACAATTCTTCTAAGCTTTTATTATACCCTGAGCCCATTGAAAATGGGAAATCAGGGTATAATGGTTTTGTTAAATGTATGTAACAGGCAGAAGGAGGCGTGTCAGACCCCACAAAGTATATATATTCTGGATCAGGGCGACGAGCTGAGTCGATTTAGCCCTGTCCGTCTGTCTGTCTGTCCGTCCGTCCGTCCGTCCGTCTGTCCGTCTGTCCGTATGTTTGAACGCGTCGATTGAAGCATCTAGACAAGCTAGAGACTTGATTTTTTTTGTTGGGTCAGTGGATAGCACGCGCAGGTCAAGTTTGTTACCAAAAAACGATATCTATTTTTGTTGTTTTGTTATCGATTTTAAACCTTATCGAAAACAGGTTATAAAATTATATCTCCCACACCTTTAGAGCTAGACCCCTCAAATTTTGTATATAGATTCATGTGAATTGTATGCAATTTTTATTTTTTTATTTTTTGGATACCGGCTCTTTTTACTAATTACCCCCCCCCGGCCACTCTCCTAATCGACCCATTGAGTCTGTTGCAAATATAACCATGTGAATAAATTAGCATTTTTATAAAATGTAAAAAATTCAATAGAATCATATGCTGAAAGTTTCATAAAATTCCGTTAAGTCAGTCCCGATTTATTAAACAAAACGTTTAGCCAATTATCACACGCACGTGGCAAGCAGCGACGCGCAGCAAAAAATATTTACACATACACATACATTGAAGCGTGCAAGCGCGTCTGCTTATGCATGTGCACAGCCGCTTCTGAGCAATTTCAGCCGCTTCTGTAGTTTTGTATTTGTCATATATAGCCCTTTACACGTATACATTTAAACAGACCACCGTTTTTGTATGTACACATACTCATACATTCATATGCGCGCATTTCAGCATATTCTAAGAATTACAATTGCGATTGATCTGCTTCTTTAGCTTCTTTAGTTTTGTATTTGTCACATATCGCCTTTGTAGTACTACTTTGCGTTTTGACAACAAGAAACGTAATACTAGTGTGGCGTAGTGGATAGACGCAAAGCGCATAAACGAAAGGTTCCGAGTTCGAAACTCGGGGACGACGGCGTATCTTTTTTAATTTTTTTTTTAGATCTATAAACATGAGGTGGTCGTGCTAGTTGAGATGACGCGCTTTAACGTTACATATGTAGTAAATAGATGCAGGTCGAGTCCACGTGCGGTGATATTTGTTTATCTGCTTTTTTTTTTGATAATTTGTTTATTTATTTAATTATTTATTTATTTTTGGTTTACATACATTCTAGTTGAATAAACTTTCAAAATTATAATTTAATTTTGGAAAATTTAATATTATATGCAAGCTATATAGCGTATTAAACAATGCAAATCGGACGGGGCTCAGGGTATTTCCTAGTCGGGCACCTCCGACTAAAGTTTTCTTACTTGTTTTATTTTTTTTTATTTTTATATTATTTTATTATTTCTTTTTATGTTGAATTATTTAACTTTTTTTTTATTTGGAACTTTCTAATGTGCACCATCATTTCGCTATCTTTCTTTTAATTTAATGGTTATTTTTATATATTTGCGACTCAAATCTTTAAATTATAAGTGTATTGAAAATAATCTTAAAATTAAAATCAAATCAGTATAAGACAAAAATAACATTTTATTTTATCTATAAATCGAAGAGAAATTCTTAAGTTGAGATTAAAAAAAAAAATGTATTGTTAATAGTTTCAAAAACGATAGGCTGATGAACTAGATCATATGCACCAATTAAATTTTTATTTATATAGTGAATGTCTACGCACTCCACCAATATACCCTATTCTGTTAATATTTGATGGGTATACAAAATAAAAAAGCGACATACTCACAACCGGAAAACATGACAATATAATATTTGTTGTTAAAATATAATTACGAAACATACTAAAAAATATGCAATATGAAGGTATCTCCGACTGACAGATGCCCTATTCAAAGATATACATGCATGAATATTAGAGTATAGAAATTATTGTTCTTCTTCCCTTTGTTAGATCTTCACTTTTTAACATGGAGTTTCTTAAATGGTGAGCATTCTGCAAATCAAGTGAGCGAATTCGAATCAGAACTAATGTATCTATATTATATATCGTTTATTATCATATAAAATATATATATTGTAAATGTATCCGGAAATTAAGTATAGTGTAACTTTAATTTACCGCTTTGCTTTGGCCGACAATTATAATTTGAGTTATGTGAACACGCAATCACACATGTATGCACACACACATGCACACACGTATTAATGTGTGTATGCGTATGACTGTGTGTGAGTGTATAACAACAATGGCAGCAATGGCAATTTGTTTACTTGGCCTCAGCCATTGCCAGCTGCCAGCCACAGCGAGAGCAAACATAAGAAATTGGAAGCGAAGCGGAAATAGTTCAACCATCATTTTACTGAACTAAGGATTTTTACGTTTTGTTATTAGAGTTAACTAATCCCATTCAGATAGTTGAATTGATGCAGTTGCTGATGGGTTTGAGCGAGATAATTGAATCATGGAGGAACGTTGGCAATTGAAACACCTTAGCAAGGGCACCAGAGCAGAACAGAACTAGAGTGTAGTTCCTTCCCCTAGCTAAGCAATGAATCAGTTCTTTTTTTGAGTTTGAAAATTGTTCAATTGAGCTAAACACACCAATTTATTCGGTGCGTACGTCATAGACAATGATTGTGCATTAAAAATGAATACACATACACCTCAGGGTATGTCGTAGCTAAGCAAAACCAATATGTTTAATATGAGATTATATTAAATGAATCGGTGAAGGAATAAATGAACAGCACGTAAAATGAAATCGAATACTGTGTCGACTCAAATTAAGTTTATTAGAGAAGTTTATATAGATATAAATAAATACAGTGGGTCATTCCACATAAAGAGTTGAAATGAAATCTATTATTTGGGAAATCCATTGAGAACTTTGCAATTGATACGATGTTTGTCTGGATTACAAGGATTATATATAGTTATACTTGCACTTACCTTAAGACATGTTTAAACTGATGAACGAGCTATATCGAAAGCATGACGTCATTACTGTGAGCGAGCACACACACACAAACATACATTGATACGCACACAAACACATACATTTAAGGAAGGTTAGTTATATAGATGGGTCGATAGGCGGTGTTGTCTGGGCCATTTCTAACGGTTCTTGAGAAAACGTAACATTTTGCTCTTGTTTTTGGTTGCTTCGTTCTTGTTTGTGCATAAATTATATCGAAATCTGTGCATTCAAGCTGCAAAGTAAAGAATGTTAGTAAGAGAGAAAGAGAGAGATTAGAAGAAATTAAGTATAGTAAATAAAGTTGACTAATAACACGTATGCTCCATTGTTTGGTCCAAAAAGTATTGTTGACAGACTAAAAACTCACCAGGTGTGACGGAACGAATTAAAAAAATTAGGTACATACATATATAGCATATTGTGCCCAGCGTATTTCTTTTTGTATTACATATTACATTATATATTATTTATTTCTTTTTAAACACTCATTCTCTTCTAATTTTTTCTATCAATTGGAAGTCTTTTTGAAATAAAATTTAAATATTGGCGCACACTTCCAAAATTTCAATGCTGCACAACTGCGCGTGCTGTAGCATTGAGCTTAATAGTGCCTGCACACAGGGCTGCTTTTCTGTAATCGATAGGCGCTTACAACTATCGTAAGGGCTGAAGCTTTGCTAAGGATCTGAGAGGTGCTGTGCCTGAACGAAATTTTACACAATATACCAGTAGCTAATATAAATATAATTTACATAATTTATATATGTATAAAATCAAAGTGAGAGCCAAAGAACACCAATTAGAAGGAACACAGCATCCCATCGTTGTTTTAAGCTGCAGTATGAGCTGCGTACCAGGCACCTAATTCTTTTGCAGTCCAAAGTTAAAAATACGAACAGAAATTATGTCGCCCATGTCAAATGCGAATTCAATGGCGGCTACTGAATTAAGTCCATTTGTGTATTGGTCACAAACGAAGGGCCAGCTGTTGCTCAAGGTGGACCTCAAAGATGCGCATGTGAGTTGTGGGGAAAAATCAATAATAACAGGAAATACAATAGTATAGAAACAGAAGTGTAACCGGCTTTAATTCGTTTGTTTGATTTTAGGGCGTCGTTGCAGAGTTTACCAATACAACACTCTCGTTTGCTGCGAACGGGCATGGGGCACGTGGGCGGAATGCGTATAAGTTCCAGATGCGCTTCTTCCTGCCCATCGACGATGAGACGGCGACCTTTTCAGTGACGGACCATAAGATCGAGCTGCATATTCGAAAGGCAGAGCCGGCGTGGTGGCTGCGACTCGTTGCAACACCTCAAAAGCCGCACTGGCTTCGCATTGACTTTGATCGCTGGCGGACGGAGGACGATGGGGAACTGAGTGAGGGAGCACGAGATGTGCGGGAGGACTATGTGGAGGAGTACAAAAAACTGCAGAAGCAGGAGATTGGCTATGTAAGAGGTGAGAAGGGAGAACCATCTAATAATTGCACCATATTCATCCCTGTCGCCCTCCACAGAGCATGCGAAGAAGGTTTACTTGATCATCTACAACCTGGCCATGTTTGTGGGGTATCTGCACATATTGCTTATAATGGCTGTGCTCTACCTACGCGATGGATTGGAGAGCATGAAGCACACATACGAGTATGTGGGCACGTCATTCAAATTCGTACAGCTCATGCAATACCTGGAGGTAATGCATCCCCTATTTGGCTACACAAAGGGCAGTCCATTGGTGCCCTTCTGTCAAATCTCTGGACGCAACTTTGTGCTCTTCCTTATGATCGAAATGGAGCCGCGCATGCATGCCAAGCCGGTGGTCTTCTACGTGTTTGTCATATGGGCTCTAGTAGAGATAGTGCGGTAAATGCCATTACATGATTTATATATATATTTATATAGATATTTATTTGATTCTCTATTCCCAGCTACCCCTACTATGTCAGCCAACTGCTAAAGAGGGAAAACGGTTTGCTTACATGGCTGCGCTACACCATCTGGATACCCCTTTATCCCATGGGCCTTGTCTGCGAGGGCGTCATACTGCTGCGCAGCCTGCCCTATATTGAAGAGACCCAACGTTATTGTGTCGATATGCCCAACAAGTGGAATTCGACGTTTGACATGGTGCTCTTCGTCAAGGTCTATTTGATTCTGCTCGCGCTGCCCGGCAGCTACATGGTCATGTCCCATATGTCCAAGCTACGCGTCAAGAAATTGGGGCGTGGCCGAGCTAAGCCAAAAGTTAACTAAAAATATCTAAGATTTACTAGCACAAGGATTACTCTTTCTCATACTTTTTGTTTCCATTTTTTACATTTGTTTTGTTTTCAAAAGACTTCATATATATATCTATTGTTAATAGATAAATGTGTGCATACCATAAATGCACTGTCAAACATTTTTCACAATTCACACTCGATAAGATTAAACATATTGAAAATAATAAACAAATATTTTTATTTCAATGAAATTAAATGCGTTCGGTTATAAGAAACAATTTCGTGGGAAACCTATAATAAAATTCAAAAAATTCACTTTGAGACAGTCAAGTATAAACTAAATATTAATGGACTGAAATTGTTGACTTTCTTCATGTAACTCATCCTCCGTCTGGACTTTCTCAGAATCATTTTTAGTTTTAACTAAGAGAGCTTTGCATAAATATGAATATAAATTTGTAAAAATGAAAATTAAGTTGTCTTCGAAATAGGCAAATTGATTCCAAATGACAAATGACAGACAATTCAGCTGGATTCAAAAGTTGGCTAAAATTTCAACAATTTGTTGTGTATTTGTTTATAATAGTTAGGATAGCATCAAATAGCTTAAGTGATTTTAATTTTCTGTACGTAATGTGATTTATTGGAGGGGGCACATACCAAAAGATCTCGTGCATTCAGTTTTAGCATCCTGTCCAGCATTCTGGGGCTATGATTATCTCCTTGACTGCCTACTTTGGCCCGCTCCGCACCCACTCGGAAAGTAGATTGAAATTGTTGAACTGATGAACGCGATTGATATTCAATTTTTACTCATTATCGAAGTCTCAATAATGTATGAGCGCGTGTTTAGGCTTAGTGTATTAAATAAAGTGATTTTATTTTTTTTTAGACTTAAATCAATTTTGTACCGTAGAAGGAAGTAGAATTTTGTATGTCGAAAGATAAATGCTGCACAGTGGGGCAATTAATTGACTCACTACTGCCGTAGCCTCCAACCACAACCGGGCACCGAACCGCAGCGAAAGCAAACGAAACTCACTACATAAATTCACGTCGCAAAATTTAATCGCTTAATCCGAGAACGAAAACCGAACGCACCGTTTGGCAGTTACCGATTGCATAATACTCTGTCCTTAGAAGAAATATTTAACCAGATTCAATAACATATTCTTTTTAAATTTTTACAGTTACTTTTGTTTAGTTAGCTTGAAAAGAAATTCCATAAATATTTAATTTCTTAAATAAATATAATATTGTATATATAACATTATAATAAATACTATATTATATTTCTTTATAAGAAGCACATGCTCAAATAAAGAGCAAGCCCCATCCATCCAATCAAATGCCTAATGCATTGTATATTAGGTGGACTTGAACTAGTAAGAATAATATTTATTTTAAGCTTCTGTATTCATATCAATTATATATTTATAATCAAGCTATATATTTAAGTATATGCTCAGCATGTAAATGCTGAATTTAGTTTATATGCTACGTCATTCTGCCATCCCATACTCATTGGATATACCAAGGGGATAGATAGCCATATACAATTGCACCAATACACCCTATTGTTCCTCTGGGAAGTCGAGAGTATGCAATGCACTGCCTCAAATATGAATAACTGAATCCAATTTTCACGAGCATTCAGTATTGAAACCGGAAGCCAGGGACTAAAAACTAGGAAAAAACGCAACGAGCCACTGAGTCAACCCGTACTGAACCGAACCCAAACTAAACTGAACTGAACTGAACTGCAGCGGGGTTAACGTTCAACTAATCACACTCGGCTCCTCCGCGACCAGAAGGCTCTGCCGGACCTTGGCCGGCCGAAATGAGTTTTTGATTAATGTGCCGCAGACCGGGGCGTTGAAGTGTGAGTGTGTGTGTGAGAGCGCATGTGACTGTGTGTGTGTGTGTGGCGATTGATTTTTTTACTTTTTATACTCGTTTCCCAAAGGGAAAAAGAGTATATTGGTTTTGTGAAATGTCCGTCTTGCTGTCCGTCCGTCTGTCCGTATGAATGCAATATTTTTCTACGCTATTGAAGCTAGAGACTTGAAATTTGGAACATATACACGTGTATACCCTCGAATTATAAAGTGTCAAGATTTTCCGGATACGCCTACTAGGGGCGTAGCAAATCGGAAAATGCTTGCGCCCATAGTCAAGAAATCATATTAGTTAAAGATCTATAGAGTTAAAATTTGGAATGTATACTTGCGTTGACCACCCAAGTTCAAAAATATATGGCAGATATATCTACGCCCATTGGGGGCGTGGCAAATCGGGAAAACTGAATCTTCTACAGTTTTAAAGCTAGAATGCTGAATTTGGCGTGTAACTTAAGGCTACGATTCTATAAAGATTCATAAAACGATTTGATGTCCACGCCCACTGGGGGCGTGGCAAATCGGATCTGAATATATAATGATTTTACAAGATCAGCTATATTTTGAGCACTATTGATGCTAGAGACTTGAAATTTGATATATATACTCAGATACGAAACCCAAGATCAAAAAGAAATGGCGGACATACCTACGCCTTCAGGGGGCGTGGCAACTCGCAAAACATTATAGCTCAGCTACAGTTTAGAGCTAGACGCTTCAAAATTGGATGTTTGTGTTACTGAGGGCCTCCTCTATTGATTTCCCAAAAATAAATCTTACGCCCTTTGGGGGCGTGGTATATCGAACAAATACCCTGTAACTCTCACATTTTTGGAGTGTAAGCATCCAAACTTTACAGTTACGTTACCCTAGACTTCTTCTAGGAACTTGCCAAATATGAAATGTCTACGTCTACTGGGGGCGTGGCAAATTGGCAAAAAAATTTGTAACGCCCAGCTGCAAGATTCAATGCCTGTGCCACCTATATAAATAAGCTTAATAAGAATTGCTAAGACGACAAACGGCATTTCTGAGAAATATTAAGAAATATATGTAATTCGATTTAATGTTGAAGTTCTGCAAATAATTTATCTGCTAAAATTATCATTTTTCGTATAGCCTAGGTCAGTTATGTTATTTTCTTTTTGTGTGTGTGACCATGACCAAAAATGTAAATATCACATATCGATTACACAAATATCGACTTATTCCGAACAAAATTATTCCACACAAAAAAATTGACGATAGGACCCATCATGTATGTATGTATGTAGGCACGAACAGCTGCGCAACTACCCTTTTGCTAACGTGTAAGCATTTCATCTACCTGCTGCGCCACATCAATTTTGCATTGCCTGTTGGCAAATCCGAAACTACTTCACTACAAGGGCGACTTTTGACAAATACAAAACTATAGAAGCTGCTGTTAATGCAAACACAATATTCTTAGAAAATGCTGAAATGCGCGCATATGAACGTATGTATTTATATGAGTACTACATACAAAAACGGTGGTCGGTTTGAATGCATGCGTATAAAGGGCGATATTTGACAAATACAAAACTAAAGAAGCGGCTGAAAATGCAAACACAACTCAATAACAATTTTGGTTGAAGAATATGCTAGAATAAATGGCGCTGAATTTATTTGTGACCATGCATAGGCAAACGCGCTTGTACGTTTCAATGTATGTGTAAATGTAAATGTATTTTGCTGTCGCTGCTTAACACGTGCGTGTCATAATTGGCCAAACGTTTTGTTTGATAGATTGCGACTGACTTAAGGGAACTTGATGAAACTTTCAGCATATGATTCTATTGAATTTTTTACATTTTATAAAAATGCTAATTCATTCACATAGTTATATTTGCAAAAATTGAAATTGCATAAAATTCACATAAATCTACATAAATGCAAAATTTGAGATAAATTATTAAATTTAATATACCAGATGCCCCAATGGGAACCGAGTATCACGCATTAGGTTTCGTCCTAAGGCAACGTTCTTACTTGTTTTATTTTGGAAAAATAAGTAGCTGGTGCGATTTGTGCAGGCAAAGACAAATGCGTGAGCCAATGGCCCTTGACAGCTGGCGGGGATTAAAGGCGAAGCGAAAGTGCAGCAATCAGCAGAGTTTGCTTCAAAATTTTGATTTAGTTCACGCGGTGAGCCAGTTCATTCATCACTCTGGTCAGCCATAGCACATGACAGTTGGCGGGAGTCACAAATCGAATGACTTGTACCTTCTGTTCCGCGAGTCGTGGGAGAGCTTGGCGTACTTTTTCAGTATTTGCTTGTCAATCAGTTCGTATACTATATATGTATACTATAAATAGTCCTGTATGTTTGTATGTGTATCTACAGTAGGGACTCTGAGCTATGAGGCTAGCGAAGGCACTTCAGCCCTGACCACAGAAACTAGTATACCAACTAACGGCTATTTGTAGACGTTGGCAACTAACTAGCTAAGTCGTATTGATCAGAGCAAATTCACTCACTCTTTACTAGATCACAAGCAATCTAGTGAGTGCACTCTACTGATCGATGGACTTACAACAAAAGTCTTGAGAGAAAGAGATTATTATTATACAAATTCGATTCATTTCTTTTGTAATATCTTTTCTTATGCATTCAATCGATTCGATATTCCATTACTTATTTTCAGATCACATTTAAAAAAGTGGTCGGTTCTCAATTGGTTTTTGTCCTGATCATCATTTGAACAAACTTGAGGGGCTTAAAGTGCCAAGTTCGCCATTCGATTGAATTTGAGTTCTCAACATTTTGCTGGGCATAAGCTCCATTTAGATTACTGAAAAGGCACACTTCAATAAGAACTAGTTCCATAGATCGTTAATGGTTTCACAAATAGTTTACCAGATGTAACAATTTTGATTGAACCACCAGCCGGAGCTAAAGAGTTGGGCACATCGATGGATGAGCGTAGATTGGTCGGGTGTGGAGAATGGAAATTGTTTATGGCTCGATAAGGAATCGCCGACGTTACCCAAGTATTCGCCAAGATCCTTGATCTGGTAGGCTTCACTCTCGTTGCCAATCAGCAAATGCTTATAATGTGCATAGCGTGTCTCGTTCTGAAAGTCCTCCATTTGTATATAGAGCTCGTGTGCGGATGCCTTGGTCAGTCGATGCAGCTTCTCCAGGCCCAGAAAGAAATCCCCGTGCAGACTCCCAAAGCCCTCTCGGTACTCGGTCCAATTGCGATTAAAGTTTTCGCTACCGTCTCCACGACGTTGTACCACTGTCCAGTCATGGCCAGCCAGACTTGAATCGCAGAGAACCGAAAAACTCTCTACGCCCGGCACCTTTAACTGCTGAACATTATTCGCTTTGCCCCGACAATTGATAGACAAATAACTATCAACAAGAATTTTCTTTTCTGGGGCTTCCACAAGCTTTTTCGACTCAACAACGGCTTTGTTCTCATTTCGGTCAGTGCTACAGTCTGTCCCAATTGTATTATTAGCTAAATCAAATAATTTTGTTTTCTCATATAGTTCAAATTGCTTGATTTGTGTCGGCAGTTCGAGTATTTGTTTATTTTTATCGTTGATTAGTTCTTGTTGAATTGCTTTGTTGTCTTGGTAGGCTTTATACTGTTCCTGATGCAACTCTATTTACATTTGCATATCCCTAATAGTTTTTTCCTTGTGCTTCAAGCCCAGTTCAAGAACTTGCACCTTGGCTATCAGCTCGTCGTACAGATTTTCATATTGAAGCAAAGGCTTCACGATTTTATGACAATATGATCCGCAATCGTCGTCTTCGCTCTGCGCATAGAATTATTAAATGTATAATGGGACTGTATATGACGTTTGTATTTACATATATATTTCAAAGTAATTTGATCTTACGGCAGGTTTTTCTGTTCTTTGAACACTCGTATTAACGCACACTAATAATATTAGACAATATAATATGTTCATAGTTTGGTAATATATAAATTAATAAATATAAAATATTTTGCAACTCTTCGCTTTGAACAACAATTTTCAATTAAGCTTTAATTGAACTGGAATTCGCATCGTTTTCATTCGCGTTTTGTTATCAAACTTCATATATTTGTTAGTGTCAGAAGGTTCTTTTCGTTATCAGTTGGTAGCCATTGAGAAGTCAGCCAGTGTGTTTTTAAATCAATTTGAATATGAAATAAAATATATATGTATATATAACTCCATAATTATGTTATATGTATGTATATAAAATAACAACTGAACCCACGGGGAACTCCAATTTGTATACCCTAAGCCCGTTGCAAATGGAAAATCAGGGTATAATGGTTTTATTAAATGTATGTAACAGGCAGGGGGCGTGGAAGACCCAAAAAATACTTTATATTTCTTGTAGGTCTGTGTGTAGTTCGCACAGGTCAAGTTAAGTTAGATTAAAAAATTGATAATTATTTTGGTCATTTAAAACATTTAAAACATCATGCTTTTATCATTTTAAAACATTATCTAAAACTGATTTTAAAATTATATCTCATACGTCTTTAGAGCTAGAGATTCCAAGCTTTGTATACAGATTCATGTGATTTTTAAACAATTTTGACCTTTGTTATGTTTTGGATAATCATTTGTTGTTAAAAACTACGCTTAAATTTGGCACGTAAGTTAATATTACTATGCTATAAAAATCCATGAATTACTGAAAATTGTGTATCCACGCCCGCTGGGTGGCAAATCGGTTGTGAATATATAGTGATTTTTTAGTTTCGGCTATATTTCGGCCACTATTTATGTCTATAACTTGAAAATTGCTTAATATGCTCTGATTAACATCCCTATATTAAAAAGATATAGCCTGCAGCAATACAATTTTTCACATTTTTAAGTAGAAGATTAAATAATTGGTTAACTTTGTAAAAAAAACGCTCATGTTTTTGGAGCTGGTGTTACCAAATTTCGAATTTAGTTTTATATATTAAAAGAATTTGGGTTTATTATAAACTGCTAAAATCAGCTAAAAAATTCACAAAACTAAAACTCTAATTTCATTTGCAAATGAATCCAATTTGTAAAAGGGTTTGTTTGGCATTGTCCACAAATATTCAATGAAGCCTATCACTTTATTGAACATCATCAAAATCACTACAATTTCTTCTATATCTGTGCACACACACACATTGAAATGCGGACAATCTCTTTCGAACTCCAGAATTATAAGTGAATTGTGTTGGTGGAATTTGCGTAAATTCATAAGAAACTTCAACAACACAAATTTTTAAAAATTATATTTAAAGACATTTTCTCTCATTTCGCATTTCAAATCGCCCAGTCATATTACATATATGTTAAAATTGGAAAAATATTTATTCACAGACATTTCATGCAAAAGTGTTTTCAATTTTGCTTTCTTTATTCCTCGTATTTCCCAATATCGACGAAAAACTTTAGAAGCTCGACCTAATAAATGTTGACTACGGACTGAGATTAAAGAAATTAAAGTAAAATATTGACCCTGTTATACGTATATACAGTAATCGGTAAGTATAAATGAAAGGTACGTAATATACATACACATTGACCGATTAATAACTTTTAATAATAATTATAAATTTATTGCCCCAGCGGATTATCCAAAAATTAGAGAGAGGCACAATTGATCCAATATTAAAACAAAAAGAATATGGAACAGAAAAATCTCAGCTCGAAGAGGAGAAGTTCAGGGTATCTACCAGTTAAGCCTTCTCCCACCTCCATTATAGTAGTGCTCTCGAACGTTATGATAAATGGAGAGCAGCTGCAAACAGCTGTTTGTGATAACTGAGAAGGCATTGGGATTATGTATATAGATATACGTATATGTGAATGAGAAATGAGCTGAATTGATTGCGAGCGACAAGTGCGAAGTGTGAGTCCAGTAATCAATTTCCATTAGTTGGCCATAAACCACTGAGCTTGGGTTAATGTAAAACAAAGTGAATTTGTTTTTATAGCTATGATTGGAAAGTGTGTGGGGCATGCAGACAGCAAAACAATTTAATATGGAGCATTCGCACTGCTCCAGTAGGTATTATTTACTTAAAGTAATATTCAACTTTCATGCAGATATTAAAAATGAACTTGAGACTTGTCTACGCCCCGTTTGTTTTTGCACTTGCTTCATGACACCCTCAAGTGCCAACGATGAATCTTCAAGACCCACTTAAAAAGCCACATACACACACTTGACTCGGCGCACTGCTGCCCAAAAGGCCAAGCACTTGTGGCCAAAAGGTCTAACAGCGAAACTTGGTCAAATGGATTTTTACTTTCGCCATCTAGCTTTGTTCTATATATTTACTCTTTGGCTGAAAATTGGCTGCCACTTGCCTTGGGCTGTGTGGCTTGCTCCCTCTCCCTCTCCCGCTCTCTCTCCTTCTCCCTCTTTGAAGGACAACCATTGAAGTGGATAATTAGAGCCTTTAGGCATTGGGCGCTAAACCCGTCTTTGGAGCATGTGCCTGAATAAATATTTAGGCTACTTTATTGAACGGACGGCCGCTTAGTTCGATGACAACATTAATAGTTGTTAATTTCGAATACATATTTGATGTATAACAGCTTAGCCACTTTGACAAGTATGACAGTATAACAGAATCACCCCACTCAACCAAACTGTAATTATATAAAAACAAATGTGTAAAAAAGATTTTTACATTTCTGAGAGCATACAAGTTGTCTTGACATTCTCTCTAAATGCTAATAGAGAAAGAAAATGCTTACTTGAAGTGTCTCAATCCGCATAATTATTCCAGTAGAACAGTTACAATCGAACATTAATGGAGCACAAAGTGAACAAGTATAACAGTTGTATTTTATTGATATTTTATTTTTATACCCTGAGCCCATTGAAAATGGGAAATCAGGGTATAATGGTTTTGTTAAATGTATGTAACAGGCAGAAGGAGGCGTGTTAGACCCCACAAAATATATATATTCTTGATCAGGGCGACGAGCTGAGTCAATTTAGCCCTGTCCGTCTGTCTGTCTGTCCGTCCGTCCGTCCGTCCGTCCGTCTGTCCGTCTGTCGGTATGTTTGAACGCGTCGATTGAAGCATCTAGACAAGCTAGAGACTTGAATTTTTGTTGGGTCCGTGGATAGCACGCGCAGGTCAAGTTTATTTCGTATGAACAATAACTATTTTTGTTGTAATGTTATCGATTTTAATGCTTATCGAAAATACGTTTTTAAGGCGTAGTTTGTGTATTGTTTGAGCTAGAGACTTCAAATTTGCTGTGTAATTGCGTTGAATGAATACGGAGTTTACGTAATCATTAGATTTTTTATGCCACGCCACATTCATCCCCAATAGCCCCCTATTTGTAAAAAGCGCAAATTAAATACTAGAGACTTGTGCTTTGGCAAATACACACATATGAATGCCATTAAAAAGTTGTGAAAGTTTGAAGCAGTTAGTCCATCGCTAAGAAAAATTATTAAACAATTCATTTCGCATAGTAATGCTCACATTGCAGTCCAAGCGCAGTCGCTACGTCAACTGCGCAGTTGGCAGAGCGCGCGCTTATGCGTGCGTGCATATGTGTGTGTATGTGTTGTTTGTATGTATGCATAACAAAAGCGTAGAATGATTTGATATTTGGATCTTTACAGGCTTCAGGAGCAGTCTCGACTAGAGCCCTCTTACTTGTTTTTAACTGTTTTTCCAGTATACAAAATAATATGCAGCATTAGAGAAGTACTTTGTATCCCAGTTGACCCTTCCCAGACAAAGACGAGCCACAAAAACAATAAAAATAAAAATCTGTGTAATAAATTTAAAAATATATTGCATGTCAGCCAATTCTCTAGCTGCCTAGCTGAATAGCTGTCGGCTCTCAAAATTAAATATAAAATATGTGGCACTGGATTTATGACCCGGAATTTAATTAAATCTCTTTTGAGTCACGAACAATAAATAAAATGCATTATAATGGAATATTATATTCGCCTGTTAGGTGGAGAGCAGAGCAAAAGATTATCTTTTGAAAACTTTCCATAATATGTCAAATTTGTAGATAATAGAAGTTCCTATGTCGTAATTAATACATATTTAATAAAGTCTTCAATTAATTAAATTAATAAAAACAAGTAAGAAAACTATAGTCGGAGGTGCCCGACTAGGAGATCCCATGAGCCCCGTCCGATTTGCAATGTTTAATACGCTATACAGCTTGCATATAACATTAAATGTTCCAAAATTAAATTAAAAGTTTGAAATGAACGTATGCCACGTGCATGTGGTAATTGGCTAAACGTTTTGTTTAATAAATCGGGACTGACTTAACGGAATTTGATGAAACTTTCGGCATATGATTCTATTGAATTTTTTACATTTTATAAAAATGCTAATTTATTCACATGGTTATATTTGGAACAGACTCTCAATGGGTCGAGAGATGACAAGGGGGGGGATGGGGTAATTAGTAAAAAGAGGCGGTATCCAAAAAATAAAATAAAATAATAAATAAATAAAATAATAAAAATAGAAATTGCATAAAATTCACATTAATCTATATGCAAAAGTTTGAGGGGTCTAGCTCTAAAGGTGTGGGAGATATAATTTTATAACCTGTTTTCGATAAGGTTTAAAATCGATAACAAAACAACAAAAATAGATATCGTTTTTTGGTAACAAACTTGACCTGCGCGTGCTATCCACGGACCCAACAAAAAAAATTCAAGTCTCTAGGTCAACTACGTTCTCAGATCGACGCGTTCAAACATACGGACAGACGGACAGACGGACGGACGGACGGACGGACGGACAGACAGACAGACGGACAGGGCTAAATCGACTCAGCTCGTCGCCCTGATCAAGAATATATATACTTTGTGGTGTCTGACACGCCTCTTTCTGCCTGTTACATACATTTAACAAAACCATTGATTTCCCATTTTAAATGGGCTCAGGGTATAAAAATATCTATATCGAAAAACGATTTCAATTCGCTGCGACGCAATCTTGAAAAGATAATAAAAATCCATAGTATGCGAACAATTTATATAGTAATTAGCTTGGCTTTTCATGTTTTTAAACGAGTATTATTAGATAGCTTAGAAAGGGTTACGGTTCTACATTAAACTTAAGAGTAATTCAATCTTTTAATGAGTGTGCGCTAATTAAGTGTTGGACGCACTTCAGATGAGCGGACCCGCATGCTTCTTCTGCCCCTTGAGCACCCGCCGATTGTGGGGCATGGCGTAGCGCAATTTGCTCCAGAATAGCGGATCGCCCCATTTGAGATAAGTGTTGAGCTTGAGGTAGGCGCGCAGCTCGCTGTCGATACCTTCGAAGTGCTCTAGCTCCTTGTACAGAATTATTATAATGCGCTTGCGCTTGTCCTGCAGCGTCGCCTGGTAGGCGATGCGAAACTCCATGCGCGCCCACACCGAGTTGATGAAGTGCTGCGAGAGCACAATGATCACGCGCTTCGAGTCGTTGACAGTGCGCACGATCTGCTCGGGAATGCAATCACCGACCAGCCAGTCCCTGCCGTGCAGGCAGACGCGGAAGGCGTGCAGGCCGGTCTCCAGCTTGGGCAGCAGCTCGCCTATCAGCTGCTCGTCCTTGTGCGAATAGGAGATGAAGGCATCGTAGGTCTTGTCCTTGTCCAACTCCTCCTCGGACACAAACCACAGGCACAAATTGTGGTTGTAGAGCCATATCTTGAGCTCCTGCTGGTAGATGAGGTACACCACACTGACCAAACAGATCACAATGACCAGACCACCCAATATGCAGCCCACCAGCAGAACGTACGAGGGACACAGCTCGCCGACATCCAGCTGCTGGAAGGGCCTGTCCGGCCACTCGCTGCAGTATATGTCGCCCATGTCCTGGATGCGTTGGGGCTGCGCACGAACAAAGCCGAGCAGCGGCAGGGCAGAGCAGTCGCAGCTCAACGGATTGCCTCCCAGGGCCAGGTTCATAGTGCTATTAGTCATGAAGTTGATGAAGTCCTGGTCGAAGACAGTAATCCGATTGCCTCGGACGTCCAGCAGAGTTAAGTTCTTCGGCAGCTGCTGGACTGCATTTAGGCTGCTCAGCTGGTTGTCGGCCAGACTCAGCTTGGTCACGTTCGCATAGCCCACAATGCCGCTGGCATCCGGCAGCTGGCTGATGCTGTTGTTCCTCATTTTGAGTGTGGTCTGCACCAGTGAGGTTTGCGGCAGCACTGGAAGCGCCACGAGTTGCGCTCCACGACAGTCCACAAAAAGCTGCCGCGTGGGCCGCTGCACCCAGCAAATGCATTGCAGATCGCATTCCCAGGTTGCCGACTTGTACTGGCAGACATCGTCGTTGGTGCACACCAGCGCCTCGAAGGGCATCCACATGACTCCATAGAACTGAGTGCCGCGCATATCCACGAGATTCAGACTGCGCACATTCCTGAACGTGGTCGGATCCAGTGAGGTCAGTGAGTTCTGATTGAGCACCAGTGTGGAGAGCGATGTCAGCGATGAGAACAACTCACTGCGGAACAATTGGAGTTAGTAAGATTTGGACACCACTCCTTAATGAATAATTTATGTACTTGAGCTATAATCCACAAAAACTATTGAATGGCTTAATTATCTACCGTATATTAAAAAATTCCAAAATATTTTTAGCACGCAAATAGTTAAGATTTGTATATTCATTTACAAAGAGCTTTGGAAAATATATTCGTAGTTAACCTCGTCTAGTATACAATTAGGATTGGGAAATACTCTATCTGGTATAACAAAGTATTATTTAAGCTTGCTTTGGACTATGTATCTAAAAATGTGCATCTAAAAATATATAGTCTACGTCCGGGGAAGATAGATCTCCTCGTTAAATGACCTCTTCCTTCAATGCACGAAGACCAATTTACTAGATACCGAACATATTCTGTTCTTTCTAGAGTTGTAAAGCATTAGCTGCGATAATTCATAGTTCCTTATGCTAGACTAATAATTGCTTGATGAGGACGTATCTGACATAAATTATACAGTAAGAAATTATAATTCGTCACTTAATGTGATTTCAAAAACTGCCTTTATGGTGTGGCAAATTACAAAGTTTTGAAGCTATATCTTCCAAATTGTTAGCTAAAGCAAACTCCTTAGTGATTCTTTTACCATCAAGTCTCAACCATTTGAGTACTGTGCAGTCGATATTAGCAGACAGCAGAATTTTTACTTGTGCTAATATTCATTATGATAAATAAGAAGTAAGTTATATATAACTACTTGAGTAATTAACTCGTAGAAAATGAAATTAATATACAGGTATTCTTTTATATATATACTTTTCATATTTATAAAGAACGATTTCTTACAAGCTAGTTAGCATTAAAATACTAAATTGACTACCTATTTATGCCTAAAATGACAATTTAAGAATTTGAATATATTTAGGTTTAAGACATTTACAAAAATATTACAATTATAATTAAAAATTAATGACTTATGTAATTGTCTAGATATTAAAATTTCTATTGTTCAATATTTTTTAATATTGTTCTAAATATTTTATTGTAATCTATATAAATCAAAAAAATGGAAATAAATAATTTTAAAACATTTCGCTAGGCTCATACGGTTATAGATTTTTCTAATCGTAATTTAAACAGGGGAATTTTAAGAGGGCTTTATCCGATGTTTTTTAAAACAAGATATTTTACTATATCTATTAGTGAGATGATTGTAAATGAAAAAAAAAAAGATTCCATATTTATATATCTTGTGTACAAGTATATTTATATTCCCATCAAATGAGAAAGTGTTCGACTTCTGTTTGAAATATAATAATATTAGACTTGAGTTGGCGAGATGTTAGAAACTCGAGATATGGAAGTATTTATAATTAGTTGAAAAATTGTTGTTGCGTGATTAGCACCTACCTTGATAAGTTTCCCAGCCTATTGTTCGATAAATCCAACAGCTGCAGCTTGGAAAGCCCGTTAAAGAGATCAATCGGCAGCTTGGCCAGACCATTGCGGGATAGATCGAGCACGGTCAGATTGCCTTGATCCTGAAAGAGTTCCCTGGGCAGCTCGGTTAGATCCTGATTTCTATTGATGCCAATGAGATTAAGGCTGTAGCTGCCACGGAGCATTGTCGCATTCACGTAGCTGGTGGCACGTGACAGGTGCAGCTCCTCCAGCTGCGGCATGGAGATGAACAAGGGCGACAGTCGGTGCTTGGGCCGATTATCTGGGGAGCGGGCAAGCTGCAAGGTCAGATTGCGCAGCTGCTGCAGCTCTTGGAGCAGGCCTGGTTGGAAAAGCAACCTGCAGGGATTCGAAATCGACAGGGTATGCAGGCTGTGCGCAATGCTGGAGAAAAGCCGCGACGGCAGATGATGAACGGACAGCCGCAGCTCCAGTGTGGTCAGGTTGTGGAATGCGTGGAATATGGATTCACTTAGCACATGTTGATGGCTCTCGTATTTGAAGTACTCCAGCATGGGCACCTCACTGAACAGCCAGGTACTCGCATTATGGCCAGTTGTTTCCTCCGCACTTACAGCCAATTCGTAGGCATCTTCGTCAGGGTTCAGCTGGACGTCCGCTTGGATGCTTCGGTCGCGAAACTGAATGCTCAGCACCTGCTCCACGCCCAGAGTATTCAAAAGCTCCCCGAAGAACGTCTCCGACCAATAATTATAGGCGTCGAATTCAAACTGTACTACCTGGCTGATATTCAGCCGCGGCAGCCAGTGTATATTCCCACTGGCGTAATAACTCATGGCTATATTATAGCCGGTGTCCGTGATCTGCAAGATCATGGCGTACTCGTCCTGGCAATAGATGCGAACGAGATTCGCCTGCGCCTCGCATGTGCACCAGCTGTGCACCTGACGGCAGTAGCTCGTTAGCGGTATGATCTGAGCATTCGTGCAGGCAATCGCACAAATTACGATAAGATATCGATAGCACAGCATATTCTCTACATTCCACGCACACACACGCACGCACACGCACACAGAGACACTTGTGCACCGCTGTTCACGAACGTTTGTACCGCGCTTCGACGCGACTATCAAAGGCGACGCCTCAACTTTGACTAAGCAGTCGACATTTTTTAGCTCATTTCTATATCAATTTTTGCTTTATCAGTCTGTAGACTTTCGTATTAATACCCATATCTACGATATACGACTGGGAATCTAAAAAAAGTAGAGTCGAAGGCGTGATTTAAATGCGTCGTACTCTTCGATCTTATAATTTCAGTCAATATGTTTCTATGTACTTTACCAAATTTAGGGGAGTTTCCTTTTCATACTCTTAATCATAATAGTAACAAGTAACGTGAGAATAATTGAATTATTAAATCCAACTGCCAACTGTCGGATATTATGTTTGTATATTATCGTATATCGTATATTATGCATAACAATCTGCGATACTCTAGACATCTACTTCACGCACATGTTTATTCCTCTATACCATAGAGAATCGAGCATATATGTTGTTTACGATAACTCATCTAATTTCCTTGAAATCGATAACATTCGATCATATGATTATGATAGTTAAACGTAATGGGAATACCACTAAAAGTGTACATTTTAAATTTGAAAATTGTTTAAATTTTCAGATCCCGTATCCAATAGTAGTAGTTTGGATTCACAAAAAACACCAAAGTTATAAAACAACTAATTCTCCGAATTAAAACCGAAAAACCCTGCCTAAGTTAAGAGTAAAAGAATTGGAATATCAGCACTGCGAAGCTACAGTAAATAGTGCTTAAGCTCTTACTTATTTTTTATAGTAACATAAATAATAACGCACTTATCGTGAAATGTAAAAAAGATATTAAATAACACAGATCAACAGCTTGAATCTTGCCCTAAAATAACCATATACGCAACTTACAAGAATAGAAGATTGGAAGAATGAAGGAAAATGATAATAGTTTACTATCACTGATAACTACTTTTATCTTCCAATAGTTCTTACAATATTTGAAATGAGCAATCAGAATGGATTGTTATCAGTGCAACACCTAAAGACTACGTTCAATTTGAACTAATTAATCATTTTCAATTCCCATGAAGTTTATTATCAACAAAAATATTATCAAACTTGTAAGAGTACTCTTGTTAAGAGTGCCCGACTAGGAGGTAGGAGAGCTGCTTTGTCGATCTTTCGACTCTTCTTCAATGATTATTTCGGCATAAAACAATTATTTTTGAATAACGCATCAAGCTTATCAATCGCACAAACACTGAGAATAACTTCAGTTATAGATAATAGAATAAAATAATTGAAGTGGCATACCAATTCATCCTCATTTAGTAAACTAGGAGGTCCGTATACATATGAATACTCGGAAGTGAATATTCCATTCAATTGGAACTTTGTCTTTTGAACCTCATTAAATGCTAATCCCAGAAAATCGTAAAGCTGTTTAATTCGTAGAATGCAGGTTTCTTGCTATTTTAAATTATCGAGACTCCACTATACTTACTTTTACACACGTTTTCACAATACCTGGAAGACCATTTCCATTGACCTTAGCCGATAGATAAATATTGAGTAAATTGAACAATATCAGATATAATTTGTAGTTAGAGACAATACATTTTTATACCCTGAGCCCATTGAAAATGGGAAACAAGAGAATCAACTGCTGAAAGTTTTTATATTTTATTTAATATGCAACTTATGGAGTGTCTTACAAAATGCAAGTCGGATGGGGCTCTGGGTATCTCCTAGTCGCGCACCTTCGGCTAGAGTTTTTTTACTTGTTTCATATATAGGTGTTCTTTAAAGTTAAAGTTCCACCTTCTAGCCTCCAAACCCTTCTAGCAAAAGCAGCTTTGAGTGAATTTATGTGTATAGATCTTTCTGAATAACCTGTCTAGTGTGAAGCTAAAATCAATGAGGCGTCTTATTATTATTGTTTAGGCCACATCCGCTGAAGTACAACAACAATTCGAAGTCCTGACAGCTGTGTGAAGGCCCACGCCCAGCACGAACTGTAACCGGGCAATGGTATGGGCAATCGCGAGACCTGGGGAGAAGTGGGACGTGCAACATATGCGACCATATATGGCGCTTAAAGGCCAAGTCAATCACATAAATGGCTGGAGCAGAACGTCTGGCCTTCAACCCGCGCAAGGCCGCGGCACGCAGAACCCCGAGCAAAAGTTTGCCGAAATGTGGTGCCAGCCACGTACAATTTGAGCACCTTGCTCCCATCCTTCCTTCGAATTTTCATGATACGTTTTCACGATGATCGGCTGCAAGTCAATTAATACTTTTTGGCCGACCCCCCCAGTGAAAATGAACCTATTATCTGGATTCGGGCGAGTCGGATCTCTGTACGCATGCTATATACCCCAGACACGGCATCAACACGAAACAGAGCACCAGAAACCATTTCACAAGCAATTAGACAGACGCTCGTAGGCAAAAAATTACGCATTCGCCTCGTACTGCACTCTGCATTTAGCAGTGCCAACTCCTGATTGTGCCCCACTCTTTGGTGTTTTCGAGCTTGTTTGAAATGTTTCAGATGTTTGCATAGTGTCCCAAATAATTTATTAGAGAAAAAACGATGGCAAACAACTTTGTTACTATCGAAAGAATTAGTTGCTCCACAGTTGAGTGTCTGTTGATTTCATGCCCCAGAAATCAACTTGCAAGGCTTGCAGACATTCAGCTTGCACGCTGCGACGTTGTGTATACGCAACGTTGCAAATGCCACAAACTTGCTCTTTTAGTTTTCGAAAGCTGTTGATGGTTTTATGTAGGTTTATTGATTTGAAACCAAAAGTTGATTTTGTTTGCGAAGCTGACATATTTAATTTAATTTGATTTTCTCGAGAGTGCAATCAGAGCGCAAGAGAACGAGGCACAGACCGAGCTGAAAATACCCTATATAAAAGATATATATATTATATACAATATTCGTTATATCTGTTGTTGTATATAATTATTGAATACTAATTGTCGGTATATCATATAATATTGCTAACGAATTGATAAAATTCTAGTTGTAAGTCTTCCTGATCCATGGTCTGAATTCTTGAGAAGACCGTCGAGCAGTGAAATTGTGGTTATATATGTACATATATGTATTTATATTTATGATGAGTTTCATCAGCAGAAACAACAACACGAAATGCAGTTCGAAGTGAATTGCATTTTCATAGCAGCACTGCCAAGAAGTTCGTGGATACCAGAGATATTACGACTTCCTAAACTGTCAATGCTTTGCCAAGGGATGTGTCGTGTCTATATATATACTACATATAGACACGACACATCCCTTGGCAAAGCATTGACAGTTTAGGAAGTCGTAATATCTCTGGTATCCACGAACTTCTTGGCAGTGCTGCTATGAAAATGCAATTCACTTCGAACTGCATTTCGTGTTGTTGTTTCTGCTGCTGCTGCTCTGTTTATTTATACAAAAAGCTTACCTCTAGGAATTGTATTGTACATATTTTGATTCAATTTGCAATGCATTTCCTCTGGCGTTAAGGCAAAAGATTCAACAAATGCCACAAATCTTAAAAGGAGACCATTGCGACTTAGGACAGAGGCAAGCGGGGTGTGCTGCTTGCTGCTATTGCTGGCTTAAGCTGCCATAACAATTGCATTAGCTGACAGTTGCCAGTTATTTCAGCCTCTTTCTGCTCGCCCCTTTTGCTGTGGCTTTGTAGCTCGCCACGTGCCAGGGCCAGACATAAATTAGCCAAGCAGTTAAATGAAGTCTGTCTGTGTTTGTGTGTGTGTGTGGGTGTATGTGTGCGTGGCAATTTAGTGCTGACATTTATGTGAAATGCCCATTTAAGTGGTTCAAGCCCAAACTGATTGATGTCGCCTTCAACCGCCTCTCATCGCCACCCAGCAGCCCATTCAGCAGACATTTGCATAACGAAATCTTTGTGGGACACTTTGTTGACATAGTGTAGAGACTCTCCTCATCAGACAAACGAGGGTAGTTTGGAAATTACTTAATACACATTAAAGAAGTATTAGCTAAATGTAGAAAGAGTACATTATAGATAATTCAATATTTGGAGATACAGCTTATTTCTAGGTTCCCACTTTTACGTATTTCAAGTCTGAAATGTCTTTAAGAAATGAAAAAGTTACAAGCAAATAGGCAGCCGATCTATATTATCCATATATTGAATATCATGAACAGAAAATTTCATTTACTGTGATTTATTTTAATTTTTTAATCTTCTTATGTCTGTTGTACGCAATTGACATTCTTAGTTATTCGAACGGCCTTTACCTTTTTATTTAATATTCATTTGGGTCCCATTCATCTATCACGGTCTTCTTTTTATACCCTGAGCCCATTGAAAATGGGAAATCAGGGTATAATGGTTTTGTGAAAATGTATGTAACAGGCAGAAGGAGGCGTGCCACACCCCATAAAGTATATATATTCTTGATCAGCGCGACAAGACGAGTCGATATAGCCCTGTCCGTCTGTCCGTCCGTCCGTGTGAACGCCGAGATATTTTTAAGTACGCAACGTAGAGACTTGAAATTTTACATGAATACTCGATAATACCATACGCTGCACAAGTTTATAAAAATTTTCCGATAACTCATTCCATTTCGATTTTATGAGCATTTATCGATAATTTTAATGTGTTTTTAGGGCGTGGTAGGTACATCGTTTGAGCTATTTGCTGTGTAGTTGCGTGCAATGAATACGGAGATTACGTAATCTTTAGATTTTGGATGCCACGCCCCATTCGCCCCCAATAGCCCCCTATTTGTAAAAAGCGCAAATCAAATACTAAAGACTTGTGCTTTAGCAAATACATACATTTGAATGCCATTAATAAGTTGTGAAAGTTTGATGCACTTAGTCCATCGCTAAGAAAAGTTATTAAACAATTAAATTCCCATAGTAATGCCCACATTGCAGCCCAAGCGCAGTCGCTGCGTCAACTGCGCAGTTGGCAGAGCGCGCGCTTATGCATGCGTGCATATGTATGTGTGTATGTATTGTTTGTATGTATGCATACAAAATCGTAGAATGATTTGATATTTGGCTCTTCACAGGGCTCAGGGTATCCCCTAGTCGAGCAGTCTCGACTAGAGCACTCTTACTTGTTTTTTATTTTTTTGCATAAAGCTCTGAATCCCATTTTGTTTTCCGTCCCAATTTCTCAAACAATAAGCTCACGCCGTGCGCCTGTATATCTTTACGATTGCTAGACCCTTGCGCAGAGTTCTTATATACAAACTGACAGAAATTCGCCTTTGGTGAATTTCTTGAAATGCAGCAACAAATTGTGCCTGTGACACATTCGCCTAATGTTTCCTGTTATTCATTTCAATTTTGGTTGTGTTGTTATACCCGTTCTTAAAGTCAGAAGTGTACATCCTTTTTGCGAATTGTCCTTCTTACTATCGACGCCTCGGTCTAAATTAATGGAGAACAGCCAAAAATTTGAATTTAGCATATAACATACTTTATTTGGTATAGTGAGCGGATAAGTTTTGTAAGATTTAAAGTTTTTTTGACTGCTATTACTACTATTATTACATCCTTTTAAAGGCGCAATTCAATCCAGGATCTGGAATTTATACTCGTGTTGACAGCACCTTTATATCCTTTATTGGACTTTTGTGAAGCCTTCAGCTCAGACTAGAATCAGTAAATCAAGAATCGAGAATAAAATTCGGTTCAAAGCAGCTGACTTAGTTCCGATGTACAGCCAAAGCGATCTTCATAGCTCTATGCATAGAGGGAAGACCATGAGGGAAATGGCGCTACTCCTCATAAGAGTCAATGGGTAAAGCTAGGATCTTGCACACATTAAGAACATATCAACTTAAGTCTGCACCGCTAAAATAAAATAGTCACAGCCATCTTCGAATAGTTGCAGTATTATACTAGCAACTATTTGCACAAGTTTTCGCTTTTGAAGTGCAATGAATTGTAAATAATTTATTTTTAATGAAATCTGCTTGGGCATATATATCCCAGTCCAGAGTTCAATGGTTTTCTTCTTTTCATTTCATATCACACTAGTTCACAATTGGGCAGTTGCCCACGGAAACGATATCTAATAGAAGACCAAAAGCACACCTTAATATATTTGCAAGACTAATTCACATTTTCTTATGGAAAAGGTTTAAAATTAACTGTTCTGACTAGTTAAACAAATCATTTGGAATAACTGCTAGTATTATTATAATTACAATCAAATATTTATATATATATATACATATACATAAGCGACTCATATGCTGAAGAACTTGCTGTTTTCCTACAAGTATAGTCCCGTCAAAGCATATCAATAAGTAAGCGAAATAACTGTGGGCACGTAATTATTCAATATTGATAAGGAGTGTAATGCATTGATCATAGAACGTAATCTTGATAAAAACATCTTACCAGATCGAGTTAATTAATTTAATAGATAAAATGCCTTTTTTTCGAACCGCTTTGTAAAGACTAATAAATATGTGAAAGTTTATGGATTAAGTCTAATTTACTACTGTAGTATGTTGCATGCCAAATGAGCATATGTCCACAGTATTGTAGAGTATACAATATAACAAGTGGACATATGCCCAACTTAAAGCTAGAGTATCAACTCATAACATAATGTTTATACAATCATAAATATATATATATAAGTGCAGTAATACGATCCGTCGCTTATGTGGATGGGCCGCAGCGTGAGAACGCTAGTCCAAGCACTTCTTGAGTATTTACCATCTGTATATATATACGTATATATACATAAGCACATTGGCACATATGTACTGCAACTCTCTCTCTCTCTCTCTCTCTCTCTCTCTCTGCCGACGCTTTTAGCGGCAGAGCTCACTTAGAATATTGTATGTAATAAGACAAATATATAATTGAATAAAAACGGAGGAAACATTCTCGATCAAGACTTGAAATAACAAAGACGTGCAGTCTCGACTAGAGCCCTCTTACTTGTTTAATTTTGAAAAATTTAATGTTATATGCAAGCTAAATAGCGTATTAAACAATGCAAATCAGACGGGGCTCAGGGGATCTCCTAGTCGGGCACCTCCGACTAGAGTTTTCTTACTTGTTAACTCATTATTTAGCTGCACCCTTAACGTATTGACAATTAGATGTTCAAGGCTCCACTGAAATTAAACAGATGCTTTTGACGACTGCAACGGCTGCTGCTGATGCTGCTGTTGCCTCCTGCGATGCTGTCAACTGTGGATGCAGATGTAAGCGACATTCGCAAGTGTTCAGACGCAACGGCGCATGAAGCGACAGCAGCAGCAACAGCAACACAAAATAAAGAGCAAGCGACACCAACTGCGACGAATGTTCTAGCAAAAAGTGCCATGTGACAAGTAAAAATCTGATGACTGGGTATACTCTGCAAAAAGGGAAGCAACTCTCCATCTCTTGTATATATATATATATATATATATATATTTTATATATATATATATATACACAAAAACTCTATATTACGCATTCATATACTCTCGTTCAATATACCCCACGCGGTGTCGGGCATACAGAGTGTAGATACTGCAAAATGAGAAAAAGCAATTTTCTTAGGAGCAAAGTTTCATGTAGAGCCCGCGCACAGCGTATATCTGTATCTGTGTACGACATCCTTCTATAGAGTGAAATATATATATACACGTGATATATATGTATATATACCTGAAGGCTGTTGGCCTGGTTAAGGACTAAGCAGCTGGCAAACTAAGCAACCGAGCAACTCAAGCACTTCAACTTTTTTTCTTATACTCGGAACTGGGCGAAAGTTTAACCAACTGCTGGCTGATGTCCATGTGAAGGATACAAAGGATCAACTTTGACTTGAAATTCGAGGAGTTGCAAGTAATATTAATATTATTAAGCATTAAGTTCCCAACTACTCAACCAGTGAAGCTCATGGAAGAACTAATCTGACAACGCATAATGGGATATAAAATGAAATTAGTAAACAAATTGCGGAAGTATGTAAACTATAAGATGTACATATATATGGCAAAACATGGGCAAAACTTTCTAAATGCAACTATTAAAGTCGGCAGTGACCGACTAGGAGATACTACGATTCCCGGCCAGCCAACAAATGTAAACATACTGCATAAGAGCTTTCGAGCTAGAAATAAATTTAATCTTGAACCAAAGCATAACATTTTGAGCTTCTAGCTCTGAGTTATGAGATCAAAGCCTTCACTTGCGAGCGGACGGACAGACAAAAACTGACCACGACTACATCGACGCTGCCTTTAATTCGATCCCGAGTACATTTATTTATTTGCGCAGTCTGCCATGCTTAAAATTTACAACTCTCTCTCTCTCTCTCTCTCTCTCTCTCTCTCTCTCTCTCTGTAGACGCACATCAACATATGCAACCCACTGTGCGACCGTTGCACAGTGACGAATCTACAAACAGTTGGCCAAAACAACTGCAGCGAATAAATTATGCACGATTGGACAAGAGCAAAGCAAACACTCACGCACACACTACCAGGAACCATGTGTGTGTGCATGTGTATGTGTGTGTGCGTGCGTGAGCGTGTGTGTGCACAGCTTTCAGTCACTCCTGCCATTTTTATTTGCATAAGCAGCAAAGTTGCATTGAAAATTGTTGCGCTCGCTCGCTGCCTGCATTTATCGTGGAGGCAAGTCAGTGAGGTGCCTCGTCCGCCACATACTCCTCTTGAACTAGGAGATAAAAAACGAAATATGGAAATGTCGAAGCTTGTCCTTAACAGTCCCATCATTAAGCACACGTGCTGGCATCTATGCAACGCTGCGTATGCGTAATATGGCGAAAGTATTAAAAATGATTCCGTTCCACTCGAAATTAGTTGAATTGAGCGGTTTATTAAGATGAATTGCTAAACTTATGGTAGTCAGTGAGTTATCTGAGTGATGCTGATAATCTATCGAGCATAAGTGATTAAACAATTGCGCGAACAGTAAGTATCGTTGATGAAGCCAATCACTTACTATAGTTGACAAATGGAAATGAAAATGGATATGTGTAAACTTGTTCATCTAATTGAAAGGTACTTTAATAGACATACATAATATCTGTCAATTCAGCTATGTTGCTCGAATACCATTTATTAACACAGAGACAAGAGAGAGAGAGAGAGAGAGAGAGAGAGAGAGAGAGAGAGAGAGAGAGAGAGAGAGAGAGAGAGAGAGATTAATCTTAGCAATATTTTGCGCATCTTACGAGTATTATCTCTTAGCGTGCAATGACGTTAGCAATGAGTCCTATCTGACATATATTCGATTTAAATATAGAAGTAAGCTAGCTGGGTGGATTTCCGATACTGAGCAGAGTTCATATGAATAAGAACGTTTATTTATTCAAGGAATAAATTATTTGGAAAGTGTTTGTTGCTTCATTTGATTATAAAACTTGCCACAAATTGTTTGTATTTATAATTCTCATTGCTGATGCGCAACATTTCGCGCCCTTCAATGAAAAGAAAATATGCTAAATGCTGCACCACAGTTTTCCGCCTTGCATGCAGTCGAGTGTAAGACAAACATACAATAAATTACAAGAGCCCACGCTCATGGGAGCGTACACACACACCCACACACCACATGCACAGACATATAGCCACAATGTTGTTGTTGTTGCTAGTCAAACTTAATGAGATGTGAAAAAGGTGCTGCGCGAGCGATTCGTAATGCAGCAAGTTTTACAGTTGGATATTTGGCATTTTGATGCAGCGAACTGTAAAATTTTACAATTTGTGATAACTTAGTTTTCCACACGGCAATTAGAAAAGTCAAAGTGCAGTCAATTAAATTGTAGCGGTCTTTACTTTGTAGACTTTATGGAATTCGCATAAAAGGAGCTCTGACAAATGGCTTCGTAACTAACAAGTCTGAAGACTATCTCATCAAAATGAAATAATTTAAATTAAATTTTCATTTTATTTTTGTTTTTGCTCTGAAAACTCGGTGGTTATAATCGTACTAGGAGATAACAATTTCTGTGTGAATTCAGCGCTCAAAGCTACGCCCATTTGAAACGGATAAATAGGAAAAAATAGATAACTATCTGAATGAATACACTGACTATGTTGGGGTTTAGTCGAATACTCATGAATGAGTACACGGACTGTGATGTTGTTTAGTCTGTATTGTACTGATCTTTATTCTTCTGAGGCTGGGTATATATACCCAGCCTCATGCATAATTTCAACCCTTAAAGCTAGTGTGTCTATTGCTGAGTGTGTAAGGCTCAGCATTGGTCTATTGCATTCTTATATTATCGCTGAGGTTGTAGGGCTCAGCGTTCGTCTATTATCTATTCTTATCCTATCGCTGAGGATCAGCGTTCATCTGGCTATTTTAAGATTCCACACATGTGGCCTTTCTTCATCTATCGCACTGCATGCAAGTCGTTAAGTGCGTAGAAGGCATGTTTACATATTTATATATATTTTTATGTTCATGCCTGAACATTCTGCCGGGGCCAGAAAAGGTGACAGCGAGTAATCGCTGTCTCTTGTTTCTTCTCTTAATTATATACAAGACAATGAAAATTATTACTATTCCAATTCTTGTATAGTTTATGTTCGTGCCTGAACATTCTGCGGGGCCCGGAAAATGTGATAGCCAGATATGGCCCAGTACTCAGCTGCTTCATTGGTCTTCTGCGTTGGTGGTAATGCCCATTCCTTGTGAGTCGGTTTATTTTAAAATGTATATACCTTTTCCCGATGTCGCCAATTGTTGAGTCTGCTGAGGCGGTGGCCGCTTGCATCATTGATGCCGATGCCAAGGTCTTCAAATAATGGTCGTTCACTTTTTCATGATGCTGTTTTTGAGCAGTTTTTACTCCACCAATATTTGTTTTTGTTGTTACTACTCCCTTTGTAGTTGTTTTAGATTGGTTTCCCATTAACCATTTAGCTTCTTCTAATCCTCCCATGTGGGGGCTTGCCGGCGGGATGAAATGCCTTTTGATGTTTCCTTTTTCTGGCACTGGTTTCAGACCACTATTTACTTTTTGTAGTTTGGGTCCGACTAGCATCAAATTCCTCTGCTTTGGTCGAACTGCTGCTCTATGTGGCATATAGTGTTTGCCTTGGCCAATAGTGTCTACTGGTTCCATGTGACCTAGCTTCCAAAATTGATCGAAGTTGTCTTGGTACATCGTTGTTGCTGCACTGATCACCTTGTTGTTTGATGATCTAGCTATGTTGCCGGAAACAATCCATCCAAGCTTAGTTTTTTGTCCCAGCGTTCCGTTGATTTTTTTTAACTTTTCCCAGCATTATTTGGGGAAGTAGATCAACGCCAATGATGACATCAATTCTGCTTGGCTCGTTGAAGTATGGGTCTGCTAGCTCGCAGCCAATCCAATCTTTATTGACATCCATATCAATTTTCTTGCTCGGTAGAGCTTTCTGTAGTTTTGGCATGATCAGTGCCTGCGTTGTGGTGATGAATTTACTTGACACTCTTGGTTTGATTGTCAAATAAACACTATTTTTCAGCATTTCAATATTTTGTGAAATTCCCTGAACTTCCACGCTCCGCTTGATTCGGCGAAGTTTTAACTTTTGTGCGGCTTCTTCCGAAATTAACGTTTTTTGGGAGCCTCCATCGATAAGGGCCCTTAGTTGCTCATATTTTCCGGATTTATTTTTAATCCGAATGAGCGCAGTTGCCAGCAACGTATCTTGTCCTTTGTTTTCCTTAAGACAATTACTGCTGAAGGTCTCTTTATTTGCATTCTCGTGCAGCAAATTGTTGTGTGGTTTGCCGCATTTGTTGCATGTCCAATCCTTCTTGCAATCATTAATGCAATAGGTGCCTAGGCATTTAAAGCATAGAGCGTTTTGAGTTACAAATTCCTTGCGCTTTGTAATTAGCTCTGCTTTAAATCTTTGACACCTGGCTATTTCGTGGCCATCCAGTTTACAAAAACGGCATCTTTTGTAGCTCGTTTTCGTTGTTTCCATAGACTTCTGGATGGCTCTTTTTTGCACTGAGTCTACTGTACTGTGTAGTTGATCAATAAACTCGAGCACATTCTTCAAGGACTGGATTTCTCTGGCTTTCTTTACATGTTGCTCGTAAAGTTGTAGCACTTCCGTCGAGAATCTTCTTAGCAAAATCTGAGCTATTATTATATCCACATCGTTACTAATTTGGCCTTCTTGTTTAACGATGTGGATGCACTCATTTGCTGTGTCCAAGAAATTGCAGATCCTGCCTTCATCATCGTTCTTCAGCAGCTCCATGTCCACTAGTTGGTTAACGGCGTTTGCGAATATTTTGCGCTTATTTTCGTAGCGCTTGCATATTAGTTGCCACGCCGAATTGTAACTAGCGGATGATCCACTTAATAAGTGGCTTACTACCATTTGGGCTTCTCCATTTAAACACGATTTGAGGTAGTTCAGCTTCCTTGTGTCGCTGATATCCTTCCTTTTGTGAATTGTATGGGAGAACAAATTGAAGAACGTTGGCCAGTCTTTGGGATTTCCGTCAAGATGAGGAAGATCCGATTTCGGTAGATCTAGGACGTCTTCATTTTTATACTCGTTTCCCAAAGGGAAAAAGAGTATATTGGTTTTGTGAAATGTCCGTCTTGCTGTCCGTCCGTCTGTCCGTATGAATGCAATATTTTTCTACGCTGTTGAAGCTAGAGACTTGAAATTTGGAACATATACTCGTGTATACCCTCAATTTTCCGGATACGCCCACTAGGGGCGTGGCAAATCGGAAAATGCTTGCGCCCATAGTCAAAAAATCATATTGAATGTATACTTGCGTTGACCACCCAAGCTCAAAAAGATATGGCGGATATATCTACGCCCATTGGGGGCGTGGCAAATCAGGAAAACTGTAACTTCTACAGTTTTAAAGCTAGAATGCTGAAATTTGGCACGTAATTTAACGCTACGATTCTATAAGGATTCATAAAACGATTTGATGTCCACGCCCACTGGGGGCGTGGCAAATCGGATCTGAATATATAATGATTTTACAAGATCAGCTATATTTTGAGCACTATTGATGCTAGAGACTTGAAATTTGATATGTATACTCGGATAAGCAACCCAAGATCAAAAAGATATGGCGGACATACCTACGCCTTCAGGGGGCGTGGCAAATCGCAAAAAGCTTATAGCTCCTACAGTTTTAGAGCTAGACGATTCAAAATTGGATGTTTGTGTTACTGAGGGCCTCCTCTATTGATTCCCCAAAAATCTTACGCCCCTTTGGGGGCGTGGTATATCCAACAAATACCCTGTAACTCTCACATTTTTGGAGTGTAAGTATCCAAACCTTACAGTTACGTTATCCTCGACTCCTTCTAGGAACTTGCCAAATATGATATGTCTACGCCTACTGGGGGCGTGGCAAATTGGCAACAAAATTTGTAACGCCCAGCTGCAAAATTCATATGCCTGTGCCACCTATATAAATAAGATTAATAAGAATTGCTAAGACGACAAACGGCATTTCTGAGAAATATATGTAATTCGATTTAATGTTGAAGTTCTGCAAATAATTTATCTACTAAAATTATCATTTTTCGTATAGCCTAGGTCAGTTATGTTATTTTCTTTTTGTGACAAAAAATGTAAATATCAAATATCGATATTTGTGTAATCGACTTAGTCCGAACAAAATTATTCACACAAAAAAAAATTGACGATGGGTCCCATCATGTATGTATGTATGTAGGCACGAACAGCTGAGCAACTATTTTCATGCCGTCGCCGCCGTGTCTCGAACGCGGACCCTTTTGCTTACACGCTTTTCTTCTACCTGCTGCGCCACATCAGCTTTGCATCGCCTGTTGGCAAATCCGAAACTACTTGTAGTGACAAATACAAAACTATAGAAGCTGCTGTTAATGCAAACACAATATAAACATAAATCAATCGCAATTGTGATTCTTAGAAAATGCTGAAATGCGCGCATATGAACGTATGTATTTATATGTGTACATACAAAAACGGTGGTCGGTTTGAATGTATGCATATAAACGGCGATATTTGACAAATACAAAACTAAAGAAGCGGCTGAAAATGCAAACACAACTCAATAACAATTTTGATTGAAGAATATGCTAGAATGAATGGCGCTGAATTTATTTGTGACCGTGCATTAGGAAACGCGCTTGCACGTTTCAATGTATGTACATATGTGTAAAAGTAAATGTATTTTGCTGTCGCTGCTTAACGCGTGCGTGTCATAATTGGCCAAACGTTTTGTTTAATAGATTGCGACTGACTTAACGGAATTTGATGAAACTTTCAGCATATGATTCTATTGAATTTTTTACATTTTATAAAAATGCTAATTCATTCACATAGTTATATTTGCAAAAATTGAAATTGCATAAAATTCACATGAATCTACATAAATGCAAAATTTGAGATAAATTATTAAATTTAAAATACCAGATGCCCTTGTGGGAAACGAGTATCACGCTTTAGGTTTCGTCCTAAGGCAACGTTCTTAATTGGTGTTGTTGAATTCGTCTATTTTTCTGTTAAGCTTATTTAACAGTTTATCGACGTTGAACTCCAGTTCCTCTATTTCGTCGCTGTCGTAGGCAGATTTTCCATATCTTGCCTCTAAATCCGCGAACGCTGACTGTACTTTTTTCCACCAGAAAGATAATGTTTCTTTGAAGACAACAGTTTCTTCCTGATCGCTGTGCTCTAGGTTGGCATGCAAATCTTCCATGTGCTTCCTTACTTTTAGAGCTTTTTTCTCCACATCTTCTACCAATACATCCATTGGGTTTGCCCTTCTTTGTGAAAATAGGCTTTCCTGCTTTTCACTGGATGTTTTCGATTGCATTTGCCAATGTTTGCTCGTTGATGGTTTATCGGCGTCCATATTTTGGTCGGCAACTTCGACCTTCATCAGGGCCTCTTTGTAGATCCTGATTTTTTCCATGGTGACATCATATATTTTGTCAATAAAATATGGATGCTTGATGACACCGATTTTGATTAGCAGTGAGTGGTTGGCAGTGAATTCTGCTGCCAACTTATCCACAACTGCACAGTCATCCTTTTTAGCTATGGCGTGCAGGATACTGTCATATATATCCGATTGCTTCTTAAGCAACTCTAATGATTGGTCGGACAGCATGTTGTTGTTGTTTTGTGTATATTTGGTGTAATTGTAGGTTTGATCTTTGGCTTGTTGGAGGTGTTTTTGTTTTGATCGCCTGGTTGATCTTGCTGTGCCTCTACTCACAGCTTGGATTGGTAAGCCAAAGAAAACAAACTCTTTTACACAATTTTTTTTTACTTTTGAATACACTTGTCACAACGTTTGGTAGTTTGTGGATCCGACTCGAAGGACCATGAATGATTACAATCACTACTAGATCCAGCTCGGTTGAGTGAATACACAGACTTTGATGTTATTTATGATTAGTCCGAACTGTACTCCGACTTGAAGATTGAATACTCCGACTTGAAGATTGAATACAGACTGTGATGGTGTTTAGTCCGTATTGTACTGATCTTTATTCTTCTGAGGCTGGGTATATATACCCAGCCTCATGCATAATTTCAACCCTTAAAACTAGTGTATCTATTGCTGAGTGTGTAAGGCTCAGCATTGGTCTATTGCATTCTTATATTATCGCTGAGGTTGTAGGGCTCAGCGTTCGTCTATTATCTATTCTTATCCTATCGCTGAGGATCAGCGTTCATCTGGCTATTTTAAGATTCCACACATGTGGCCTTTCTTCAACTATCGCACTGCATGCAAGTCGTTAAGTGCGTAGACGGCATGTTTACATATTTATATATATTTTTATGTTCATGCCTGAACACTCTCATTATAATATGCTAAAATTAAAAAAATTCCCTTCAATTGTGAACAGTGTATTACGTAGTCGTTACTTTTTAAAGTAATTTAAAAAGTAAATTTGTGTACTTTGCATTTTATGCGCCCGCTTATACTCGCTCGCCAGCCTAATTAAGAACTTTTGCAACGAGATAGTAAAATTGAGAAAAAAGTTAATGTCTACTTGCTCGTATGTGTGTGTGTGTGTGTGTGTGTGTGTGTGAGTCTGCATGTACTTGATTATATAATAGCAGCTGGGCCCAGTGTCATGGTATCGTCAACTCATAACAGGAAGCAGCAGGAACTGCTCCATGGCAGCAGACGGAAGCAGAGGAAACTTCAGCGCTCGATTATGTCATTCGAGCGACCCACCCGACCGACCTCGCCGACTCTGGCAACCTGACAGCCCCACAGCAGGCTGATATTTGTTATATAGTCATAATGCATGTCATATCAGCAGCATCAACCAGCTCAACGCAACAACAACTTGTCACGCACTCAGCTTCAATGTTTTTTGTGCTTAAAAGCCAGCTCTCCAAATGAATACATTGTTTGCAAGTAAATCCCATCTCCATATGGGCCAACACTCTTCAAATTGAATAGCTTTTAATTTTGTAATTCAAATACATAGTTTATTAACTTTACATCAAGTCACCATATTACCATTACATTCTATGTTCACTTTAAGTCAACTTAGTAATGGACTCTTTGATCTTTTTTCGTTTCAGCATTTCCACCATTATTTATAAAACAAGTTAAGCAAGTCTATATCAATTGAAAATGTTCTATCATAATTGGGGAACACCAATAATATAGGATAGGATAAACAGAGTCTTAGGAGGCTGTATTCCCTTTTGCCAACAACCAACTAAATCTTTAATGCGAATGTGAAGAACTCGAAGTTTGAAACTCGCAATTGTATTTCGCTCTGAGTTTTTCAGTAATATGTTTTTAAATCAAATACTAGAGACTTGTGCTTTGGCAAATACACACATATGAATGCCATTAATAAGTTGTGAAAGTATAATGCAGTTAGTCCATCGCTAAGAAAAGTATTAAACAATTAAGTTCCCATAGTAATGCCCACATTGCAGCCGTTATGTCAATTTTTTTGAATTCAAATATTCAATCATTTCTTACAAGCATCAGTTCGTATAATATGGGTTAAATATCAATCGATTCGAGCTTAAATTAAGCTTCCCCACATATTTGCTCAATGTAATCTAATATAGCTCAATCCTTTGCACAGCCATTTCCATATGGGATAAATGAAGCTTTAGCTTAGCCCAACAACTGCGATAGAGTTTCGCTCTTTGACGTTCTGCCCAATTAGCAAGCAAATTAACAACGCACTATCCCTGATCTACTGCAGTGCGCAGTTTGAGCTTCAATTATTTTTGGCATGGGCAGTGATTTGTGCTGACAAATTATGCACAATTGTTTTTACAAGCTCGTAAAACGATAGCAACTGGAACCCAAGGATGCGTATGCGGATGTGGATGCGGATAAGAATGCGGATGCGATGCCCAGCAAACAAAATAAATTCACATTGCGTGACAGGATGTTGTGTGAGTGAATGTGTGTGCTGTGTGTGTGTGTGTGTGTATTGTGTGTGTGAGTTCTTGTAAGTGTTGGTACTTCACTTACCACAGGACGCGTCCCTTATTCATGCGAGTGCATTTTTATTTAAATTTAATTGGGATTTGTTTCTCCTTGGCGTTGGTTTATTGCCCATCAATAATTGAGATGATGTCAGTTTTTGTCTTTATTGGCGATTTATTTTTGCAGTTTTATGCCCTGGCAGCTATAATACCATACCGCCAGTTCTCAAATTATGATTCAGCTGACAAGCATCTATCAATATGCGCAAAAAGTTTTGCTCTTTCAGCTGAGCTGTTGAATATTCTGAGCTAAAGCTCTGACATAATCGAAGTCATTAAGGCATTCGTTCATAAAAAAGAATTCCACTTTCTTTTGCCTTCTGTAAGAGTTTTAGCTTGCAGACGGATTATCAAGTGATGCCATTGAAGTGATAATATATAACAATAACGTAATCATAATACGTTAATAAGCTTTTTGTGTATATTTGCAACATTAAATGATTGCCGAATTAAACGGTTAAAAATAGTATTTTGTAATGCTTGCAGATGGGAACTATGAAAATCATAAAAAGTTATTTATTAACCACGGTATGCGAATCCACTAAGGCTCCAATTGAGGGAGAAAAGGTAGTTTGAGTTAACCACAGATGGAAGTCTTTCTGCAACAAGCCTAGGTATTTCTGATATCTGATATGTATATCAGTATTGATTTTCGTTAAGCGCAGTAGACGGTTAAGAGAACCACTACTAGGTCTGTACGCCTAATTCGAAATGCGAAGGCAACAGAAAAATGGATATCAAAACAGAAACTTTTTAGCTAATGCGCCGGCAAACACGCATGCCATGCCCAGCACTCGCGCCACCAGAGAGCATTTGGTAATTGAGGCTGGCGCAGGTTTTGGTGTCGTGATAAATTCAAATGCCGTTGAGTTTGCGTTGCATTTGCAGTTGCTGCGTCAATTGCATTGCATGACTCGACAGCCATGCCACAATGGCCCGCCAGGGTTGCCACCCATCCCAACAGCCGGCCATCTGGCCACACACATGTGCCAGCGCCCTCGCACAGATGGCCCCCCCGGCCAACCGTGTCCTTGAGCGCACTTTTCTGCCACTTGCCTTCTATTTGTAATTTTAACGAGCTTCCCGCCTTTCTTTTTTCCTTGCATCGCATACCCATTACACATGGGAAAGGAGAGAATGGCGGCTTATGTGTATGTGATATGTCAGGATCAAAAGGTGTTGGCGAGCTATTATTACTAGCACGGTTATTACTAATAGATAATTTGCTTAATCCGCAATCTTCAAATAATCAAATAATAAAAAATAAATAAATAAAACTAGTTTTCGATAAGTATCGGTTTTTAAGAACAAAGGCTTACGAAACAAACAAATTTGCTACGAGATCTAGGTAATCGAAGTTAACTTGTAAATTACAAATGAAGAAACAAATTTCAAATTGATGTTATAATATCAGATACAATAAGAACTATACGACAAAGACGACATATTTTCTAAATAAAGAGATACATTTTCAGTCCTGACTTTAGTAAGAATATTTCACTTAAGATCTTTTCTTAAGATTTCATCACATAGCCCATTCCCAAACAGGGCATGTCAAAGTCGGTGCTCAGGACTCGCGCACGCCAACTTGTTGTTGGGCTTGCTGCTGCTATTTTGCTTACTGTTTGCAAAGCCCAACGAGTGTCGAGCACTTGTACAACATTTTGCTGCACAAACTCAAAGGCCCGGCTGGCGCTGTATTTGTTGCCATTTTTCTTTCGACTTGCAAGTTTTTGCGCTGCGCGTCTCAAAAGAAAATGAATTTCCTTTGGCATTTCCTTGTCTTACTGTGCATTTCAGAAGATTTGATAGGACTTGCATATTTTTTCAGCATGTGCAACAATTTCCGACGGAAGCTCGCAAAACTTTCGCAGGTATTTAAGTGGCCCTGTGGCCTCTTTTTGGGCAACTTTTTCGACCTCTGGCAATTATTTAAGCCTCAGCTACCTTGGCGATTCTTAGTTGCCAACACAATACACGCTGTGCGTCCTTCCGCCGCCGATGCGGAGACGCTACAGCAGTAAGTCGACAGCTCAGCCGTAACTGGAATGCAGACTAGAACTAGAGCTGAAGCAGCATGCCAATTCATTAACATTTTCCAGAAAAGATATTTACTTATCTCAAATATAAGTAAATAAATGCATCTAAGTCTTACATTGTTCAAAGGGTAGAGCAACGTAATTAAACTGCAAAGGCAAAACTACAAATACCTCGCCCACAACTTGATTTCCATATATATATATGAATATATGTATGTATGTATATGTATGTCTTACACACATTTCCATTCGTGTTCGGTCGAATGTGGCATACGTCTGTCGTGTGTGACATGAAATACGATTTCGTATTTGCCTTACACCAATTTGCTGTTAGTAGCATCGACTCCTTCGACGACCCTACTCAAATTATGTAAGCATTCCACTCGACTAATTTATGATGCCAAGCCTCGGCGTTGCAAATAGTTTGTTCCACGCCACAATTTTCCAGCATAATTAAAAGCCAGCATTTCAGGTGGCAGAAATGGGAAAACGTACTTAGTAAAAGTCACTTACATGTTCCGAAAAGCCTCAAAAAAGGAATAACTAAATCATAGAACACTAAACATACTCGTGTATACCATACGCTGAACAAGTTTATAATTGTTTTTCGATAGCTCACTCCATTTCGATTTTATCGGCAATTATCGATAATTTGAATTTGTTTTTAAGTGTGGTTTGTAAGTTTTTAAGCTAGAAATATCAAATATGCTGTGTAGTGCAATAAATGCGGATATTATGTAATCTTTAGATTTTGATTGTCACGCCCCATTTGCCCCTAATTTGCAAAAAAAAAACAAGGTAAATCAAATATTTCTGCTTTAGTAAATAAACGCATATTAATAATAATAAGCTCTGAAAGTTTTATGAAGATACTCCATCGCAAAAAAAAAAAATTTCCAAACATTAAATTGCGGCGTCAACTGCACAGTAGGCAGAGCGCGTGCTTATGCGTGCGTACATATGTGTGTATGTATGTGTTGTTTGTATGCATGCATAAAAGAAGCGTAGAATAAATGGAATATTGATTCCTCACAGGGTTCAGGGTATCTCCTAACCGAGCAGTCTCGACTAGAGCCCTCTTAGTTGTTTCTTATAATATATTTTATTTGCAGCTGTCGATACTGCGACTTAACTTTTAATTGTTACTGTAGTTGGTGGTGGACAGCCACTGCATAGTTTTGTAGTGCTGAATTTAAGCTAATACCAATAGCAATAATATATATAATTGAATACTGGAAAAGTCGATGCAACCATAAAAATTATGTAAAAACTGGATTGGTTTTCTTTTCAAATATGATTTAACTTAAAGTGTGCTTAATAATTGAAGAGAAGAATCAAAGCACATAAGCCACGGCAGAGCTCTTGCGATACGTACCATCAATTAATAATTGGGAATAAACTTTAAAATGTATTTCACATTATATGATGAATATATATCTGGTTCTACCCCAATTGTCAAACATATCTGACACATTTACAAAAAGATCGAGCAAAATGGATATTTGTGTTTTATGTTCTTTGACCAATTTCGCATCAAACACGCATTTTGCAAATATTTTTTAAAAAACTCAAATTCCAAATTCTGGGCTTGTGTATGGATCGCTGTGCGTGGACTTAATGCGGAAAGACACCACACAAGACAATGGAGAATGACAAACCCATTTGGCAGAAGAGGTGCACTAGAGGTGAGCACCAATATATATATATAGCACTAAATGACTTTCAATCAACCACCCTGGCCCACCCGGACAGTCTGCCTCCTGCCGATGCGCATTGTTATCGCGACGATGGGCTTCGTCGGACTAGTCTGCGTCTTCACAAATCGCGTCTCGATCGCACACATTATCCTCGAGCTGGTTGCGCATAGGAACCGAACCGAAGCGATCGACAGAACGAGTAGCGGAGTATGTGCGCCGGAGGTCGGATTGGCCTCGGAAAGATTGAATGTATGTTGAGTGAATGTGATTGACGTGCAGTAAACCTTAAATAGCTCAAGTGCGCAACGATTACAGCAAAGAAGCAACCACGAATGGTCGGAGAGGCTACAGGGCTTCATTTTGGGTAGCTTCTATATCGGCTACCTGCCCGTTCATATCCTGGGTGGCATACTGGCTGATAGATTCGGAGCCAAGTGGGTTCTGGGTATCTCCATGCTGCTCTCCGCGCTGTGCACTATTTTCACTTCGATTATAATCGATTTCTTCAAAGAAAAGGGACTGATAGCGGTGCGTATTTTGATGGGATTCGCGCAGGGGCCCATTTTTCCGGCTCTTGCCGCACTGCTCTCCCAATGGGTGCCCCCAAAGGAGCGCTCCACACTGGGCGCGTTCTGCTACAGCGGAGTTAGCGCCGGCACAGTCGTGAGCAACGTCGGCTGTGGCTTCATGATTCACTACCTCCCCTGGGGGATGTGTCTCATAGTGTTTGGTACGGCAACCATGTTCTGGATGATCGCATTTGTGAGTCTCAACGTATTTACAGTCTAATCCAACGTCCACGTTAAGGGCATTTCACACAGGTCCTGATATGCGCCAGCACACCTGACGAGCACCTGTGCATCAGACCCGGAGAGAAGGCATATCTGAAGAAGCATATACAAGTGCAGGCAGACAGCATGTCGACGCCCTGGAAGAAGATCCTGTTAAGCAAGGCCTTGATTGCACTTTGCGTCTCCCAAATGGGGCACGACTGGGGCTTCTTCGCGATTGTCAGCTATCTGCCCAAGTATATGTCCGATGTTCTCCAGTTCTCCATACTCACCAATGGCATTATGACCTCCTTGCCCTTCATCGCGCTGTGGCTTAGCTCGCTGATTAGTGGGTTTCTGGCCGATTGGCTAATACGCACCAGGCGAATGTCGCTGAATGCGGAGCGAAAAGTGTTCACATTCATCAGTGAGTCCCGCGCAACTTGCTTACCTGGCTGAACACTTATAGCTTTATGCACCTAGGCGCTTTTTTACCAGGGGTGTTCATGGTCACAGCCTCCTATGTCGGATGCAAAAAGAGCTTGGCTGTGTTGTTTTTCACGCTTTCGCTGTTCACGATGGGTCCCTTCTATGCTGGCCAAAAGCTGACGCCCATGGACATGTCTCCCACTTATGCGGGAACTATTATGGCCATCTGTAATGGACTGGGGTCGATTGCCGGCCTGGCCTGCCCTTCCATTATCGGTATCATGACACCAGAGGTAAGTTTAATGGATCAACAAGAGAAAGAGCGAGATAGAGAGAACCCTCGAACCATATAACCATTTCGTTGCAGACAACAATGAGCCAATGGCGATCCGCGTTCTGGTTGAGCTTTGTTATATTGGCTTCTTCTGGCATCGTATTTGCGGTGTGGGGCACGGCCGATCTCCAGGCCTACGATCCAAGGATCCAGCGGAAGAGAAGGCGTAAGAAGTCACAAATACCATTGGACACATTTACATAAAATCTGACTTACTACCTTTGGACTCCATGTTTAACTCTTCCTTATACTTGTTACATGATGTAACTACAATATTTTCTACTTCCTTTTTACGACTATAATAATTTAACTTTCGGATACCTTTGCATTCCTGCTTGCCATTTATTTGTGCCATTAAGATACTTTTAAATTGTCATCGATTCGCCATCGGTTTCCCCTTTTAATGTTTCGCGTAAACATAAACGTGTCACGATAAGTCCCACAAATCGATACAGGGTGTGCGTGTGTGAGTGGGCGGAGTGGGCACAATGGGCAGAGCGTGACCAGACTAGGGGGGCGGTTCGAAATTACTTAATTAACGCATTGAATCCGGCGTACCCCAAACGACGTAGCGCAACTCAATTCCCACTGTCGCCTTAAAGTCCATTCCGATAATGGATAAGTGGCTCTCAGAGCTAAGACACTTAATTTACATATATATATATATATATATATATATATATATATATATATATATATATATATATATATAATATAAATAGATGCATACAATAATGAACATGAATTTGTATACATATTTATATGTCAATATAGTTCTAAATCATTGAAGTAAACAACAAAATTATTTCAAAGTTTTTTTTATGAAATATGGTATATATTCTTATAGTGTAAATGGATAAGGAAGATAAACGTCCGGAGTGGGGTCGCAAATGCGGCGAGAGTAAGTGCAAATATATTTGATGAAAAATCTATTTCAATGATTATGTCCACATGTGCAGAATGCTTAGTTCCGCAAAGAGTTGCTGTGGCATTGATGGGATTTTTGGCGTTAATGTTCGCGTATACGAATCGCGTCTCTTTATCTCACGTAATCGTCGAGCTGGTTGTACCTAAATCTCGAACTATGAATAGTACATCTCCAGGGGTATGTCCCTCTGAAAAAGTAACTGGTCATTCCCATGAAATGGATGTAAGTGAACGAAACCTATTAATATTTATGGGTACAGTCTCATAATGCGAAAAATTCCCTTCCATGACTCTAGTACTCAAAAAGATTCAAGTGGTCCGAGGAACTCCAAGGATTTATTTTAGGCAGCTTCTATATAGGCTACATAATAACCCATCTGCCCGGAGGTGTACTAGCTGACAGATTTGGAGCGAAATGGGTCTTGGGCATCGGCATGTTGGTTTCCGCTATTTGCACTTGCCTGACACCAGTTGCGATTATCTACGGCAAGCAATGGGGCTTAGTTGCAATTCGCATTATAATGGGACTTGCACAGGGGCCCCTTTTCCCATCCCTCACCACATTACTTTCCCATTGGGTGCCCAAAAGGGAGCGCGGCACATTGGGCACCATCTGCTACAGTGGAGTGACCGCAGGTACGGTCGCTAGCAACTTAGGTTCTGGCCTAATGCTGCATTCAATGGATTGGCCCGCAACCCTGTATGTTTTCGGCTCAGGGACAATACTTTGGCTAGTGCTGTTCGTAAGTATTCAGTTGTTTCCTCGGGAATTTGGATTGTCACCTTATGGTATTTCACACTCGTATCCTCGCAGCTTATAATTTGCTACAGTAGTCCCACTTCACATCCTTGGATTCGAACGAAGGAGAAGACTTACCTGGAGGAACAAATACCGATGAAAGTTGATAAGCCGCCAATACCCTGGAAAAAAATTTTGCTCAACAAGGCATTGGTTGCAACCATTATAGCCCAAGTCGGACACGACTGGGGCTACTATGTTATGATCACCTGCCTGCCCAAGTTTATGGCCGATGTGCTCGGTGTTTCCATTCGATCCAACGGCATCATGACCTCTCTCCCCTTCATTGCGATGTTCATTAGCTCGATTAGCTGTGGCGTTTTAACCGACTGGCTAATACGCACAGGGAGAATGTCTATTAACTTAGAACGAAAATTGTTTAACTTTATTGGTGAGTGAAAGCGTACTCTGGGAAAAATAGTTTTCTTCCCGTTCGTCCTCGGCACCTATTTAAACAAGATTTGACCTGACTTTTCAATCACTTGCAAATTAGCTAAACTTTTCCTGTTTCAGTTAATTGACTAAGAAGGTCGAAATTCCGTACCGAATTCTATAGGAATCCCCGTAATGTTTTGCTCTAAGGGAATTCATATTTTTGTACCCTTAATCCATTGAAAATATTAAATCAGGGTACAATGGTTGTGTGAATATATATATTTATATGTAATAGGGGGGGGGGGGGGGGGGGGGCGTGCCATACCTAATAAAGTATATACAGTCTGCCAAGAAACACTTTACACAGTGGGAAAAAGCTCAATTTTTTTTACTTTATGTACAAAAATAAAAAATTTTTGTTTAATTTAGCTAATTTTTTTGAATGGTTAACTGTTTAATAGGTATTTTTAAATCAAATTATAAAAAAATAAAACAATAAGGATGAAACTTAAAAAACAACAAAAACTAAGATTACTCATATTTGACACTGTCAAGAAACTTTTTACACATTTTGTTCTCTTCATCTGTTTTGTTCTCATTCTAAGAAATAACGGGGCTTTACCGTTACCTATGCTTTTAGAATCTCTTTATGCATCTCTATTTTTGTGTTTATATTTTACTTTGTGCGAAATTTGGCTGAGTACACATGAAAAAAGCAATACAAATTTTGATTAACAATGCCCGGAAAGAGATTAAGTTTCGATGTTGTCCAATTGATCTTCTACAATCGGAAATTGGGCAAATCAGTTCCAGAATCAGTGGAAATGTTTCCCGTGTCGAGAAAAACAATATACAACGTTCTCAGTCGCGCAGAAAACGAGGGAAGACTTAAGGCAAAGGGTGTAGGTGGCCGGAAACAAAAGATATATGATCGGGCAAACCGCCTTATGATGCGAAAGATCAAAGCAAATCCCCAAATTGCGACCAGAACTCTCGCCAAAGAGCTCAAAGAAGAGTGTGACGTGGATGTGTCCCACGAAACGGTCCGTTAGGGCAAAGGTATGGGTATTCTTTGAAAGTGGCAAGTAAGAAACCCTTGCTATCGTCGACAAATGTGGAAAAGCGCTTCTCTTTTGCTCTAACTATGCTTAGGCACCCAGAAGAGTATTGGAAGGACGTTATATTTTGCGACGAGACCAAAATAATGTTGTATGACCACGAAGGTCCGCCCAAAGTATGGCGAAAGGTCTCTACAGCTTACGATAAAGCGAATATCATTCCAGCAGTCAAATTTGGAAAACTGTCGGTTATGGTTTGGGCCTGCATATCCAGCTAAGAAGTCGGTGAACTGGTATTCATTGAAAACACCATGAATGCCGAGCAATATCTTCAAATTTTGAAGTCAAATTTACACCAAAGTGCAACCAAATTTGGCTTTATAACCGAAAATCGGCCAAGTTTTAAATTTTATTAGGACAACGATCCAAAACATAAGGAGTTTAATGTACGTAGCTTTACAACTGCAGAAAGGTCTTGGATACACCACCCCAAAGCCCAGATCTCAACCCAATCAAACATGCGTGGTCCTACTTAAAGAAAAAGGTTGGAAAAAGGAATCCAACCAACCGTGGACAGCTAAAAGCTTTCGTAATGGAAGAGTGGCAGAATATACCCCTAGATTATATTCAAAACTTGGTCAACTCTATGAAAAGAAGACTTCAACATGTACATAATGCTAAGGGGGGCCATACTAAATACTAAGTTTTTCAAAATTAGCTATAATTAGTTTGACATTTTAAATTTAGAACAATATATATGAAGTGTGTAAAGAGTTTCTTGACAGTGTCAAATATGAGTAATCTAAGTTTTTGTTGTTTTTTAAGTTTCACCCTTATTATACCCTGAGCTCATTGAAAATGGGAAATCAGGGTATAATGGTTTTGTTAAATGTATGTAACAGGCAGAAGGAGGCGTGTCAGACCCCACAAAGTATATATATTCTTAATCAGGGCGACGAGCTGAGTCGATTTAGCCCTGTCCGTCTGTCTGTCTGTCCGTCTGTCCGTATGTTTGAACGCGTCGATCTTAGAACGTAGACGAGCTAGACAGCTGAAATTTTTTTTTGTTGGTCCGTGTATAGCACGCGCAGGTCAAGTTTGCTTCGTATGAACGATAACTATTTTTGTTGTAATGTTATCGATTTTAATGCTTATCGAAAATAAGTTTTTAAGGTGTAGTTTGTACATTGTTTGAGCTAGACACTTCAAATTTGCTGTGTAGATGCGTGTAATGAATACGGAGATTACGTAATCTTTAGATTTTGGATGCCACGCCCCATTCGCCCCTAATAGTCCCCTATTTGTAAAAAGCGTAAATCAAATACTAGAGACTTGTGCTTTGGCAAATACACACATATAAATGCCATTAATAAGTTGTAAAAGTTGTATGCAGTTAGTCAATCGCTAAGGAAAGTTATTAAGCAGTTAAGTCGCTGCGTCGACTGCGCAGTTGGCAGAGCGCGCGCCTATGCGTGCGTACATATGTATGTATGCGTGTGTATATGTTGTTTTTATGCATGCTTAAAAAGAGCATAGAATGATATGATATTTGGCTCACAGGGCTCAGGGTATCTCCTAGTCGAGCAGTCTCGACTAGAGCACTCTTACTTGATTTTTTTAAATTTATAAAGATGAGGTTGTTGTGCTAGTTGAGATGATGCGCCCTTAACGTTACATATGTAGTAAATAGATGCAGGTTCGAGTCCAGTTGCGGTGATGTTTGTTTTTCTTCTTCTTTTTTTGTTGATTTGTTTATTTATTAAATTATTTATTTATTTTTGATTTACATACAATCTAGTTGAATAAAATTTCAAACTTATAATTTAATTTTGGAAAATTTAATGTTATATGCAAGCTATATAGTGTATTAAACATTGCAAATCGGACGGGGCTCAGGGGATCTCCTAGTCGGGCACCTCCGACTAGAGTTTTTTTACTTGTTTTCATATAGATTTATGTGGATTTTATGCAATTTGATTGATTTTTGTTATATTTTGGTTACCAAACCCCCCTTGAAGGCCAGTTCCAAACATAGCAATGTGAAAAAGATGTTATTTTTATAAAATGTAAAAAATTCACTAGAATCATATGCTGAACGTTTTATCAGATTCCGTTGAGTTAGTTAGTCACAATTTATTAAACAAAATGTTTGGACATGTACCACACGCACGTGCCAAGCAGGGATAAGCATTTCTGGTACGTATGTACACATACATTTTGTATAATTTTATGTTAGATATAATCTGTAAAGAAGATCAGACATGGTTTAGAGAATCTCCTAGCAGGGGACCTCGAGCACCCCCGGCTGGAGCTTTATTACTTGTTTTTTCTTAATTTTTTATCACTTTTCTCTGTTACATCATTAACTAAATTAGTACATGCTTGAGTGTTCGATTACGTGTGCGGATGCGAAAGTTTTCGTACGTACAGATACCAGATCACAGCCAGATACCTGTGACTAGAGTGCTAATATTTTTAATAATTGTATAGAGCCCCGCATAATTGATGTACTTTTTTCATTTGGTGAACCTAGGTGCCTTTGGACCGGGAGGCTTTACCGTCATAGCGTCGTACGCAGGTTGCAACGTCTATGTAGTTGTTGCAATTTTTGTTGTAGCTATGTTTACTATGGGTGCCTACTATGTGGGCCAGAAACTATCGGCAATGGATATGTCGCCCACCTTTGCAGGCACGCTTACTGCCCTTTGCAATGGAATTGGCTCATTGGCCGGTTTGGCTGCACCGCCTATTGTTGGCTTAATGACGCCCCAAGTAAGTTGAAGTGAATTTTAATTTAATTGTCTGGAAGCATTTTACCGAGTGAATCACACATTGTAGACAACAGTGGCTCAATGGCACGGAGTATTCTGGCTGGGCTTTGCTATATTGGTGTTGTCCGCAATCGTATTTTGGATCTGGGGCTCTGCCGAGGTACAGGAATACGATCCCAATTACCAACCGAAACAAGCCTAACTAATAAAGTGATGGCGCTACGTGAACTTAAAAAAAATCAGAATCATACTTGGAAAGAAAGAGTGAGGAATCTATTAATGATGTGAATCCATTTGTATGCGTGTATTTGGGATTCGATTTGTATTCGATAAGGAAAAAAGTACTTAAGAAGCATATTATTTCATCAACTACAGTTATTACCCGTATTTTTAAGGGCAGAACTTTGATATATATATAATATATATATTTATTTGCTAATATGCTTGAGATATGGTCTAGACGCTTGTATAATAAGTCCCTCTTTGAGTCATTGAATATGTCAACAACTACACTGATTATTACAATATAACAATTATAGCAAAAGTGATAAATATTTAGTCACCTGCGTATGTATAAATATATACAGTGGTTCACAGCTTATTTCAACCAGCACTTTAAAAAAAGTTTGTTGGGCTATAAAATCTAAACTATTGGCAATATCCAAAAAATTTAAACGCAGGTTGTTAGTGTGATGTTTTAAATATTACAAAATCAATTCATTTATTTTTTAAATATTTTTTCATTATTTAATAATGTTTAAAAACTAAAAAATGAGACCAAGACAGTTCCACAGCTTATTTCAACCACTAACTTTGCAGCTTATGAAAGACCCGTTATTTTGCAATGCAACGGTAGATTCTTGATCTATGCTTTATACACTGATTTCGCAATGTGATGAAAGAAGTTTGTGCTGAATTTTGAAAGCAGAACTTGCAGAAAATTTAATTTAGCAAAATGGGACCACGTACACCTATTGAACAGCTGGAACTTGTTCTGAAACACTATAAAAATGGCCATTCCCGTAGAAAAATTACTGATATGGTTGGACTGAGTGATTCTACAGTTCAAAGCATCATATACCGTTTTATTTTTGAAAATAGAACCCACGATAAAGGTAGAAATGCTCCAAACAAAATTTTTAATCCCACGGACGAGCGCTATATTGTAAGAAAAATCCGGGATAACCCAAGGCTATCTGCTAGACAAGTAGCCAATGATGTTAAGGAGGAGTTGGGCAAGTCATGCCACCCAGAAACTATTCGCCGTGTGCTTCGGGAACATGACTTTAATGGTAGAGTACCACGCAAGAAGCCTTTTATAAGCGACAAAAACAAAAAGTGTCGCTTAAAATTTGCACAGGAGCACTTGTACATGGACATTGGATTCTGGAACACAGTTTTATTTTGAGATGAGTCCAAATTTAATTTGTTTGGGTCGGATGGGCCCTCATATGTGTGGCGTAGGCCTAACACAGAGCTTGACGCAAAAAATTTGAGGGATACTGTAAAGCATGGCCGAGGCAGCGTTATGGTTTGGGCCTGTATGTCAGCAGCCGGGGTTGGGAGCTTGGAGTTCATCGAGACTACGATGGATAAACTTAAATATCTAAATGTTTTGAAGTCAAATTTAATCCAAAGTGCTCAGAAACTGGGCATAAAGGAGGACTTCAGGTTTTACCAAGATAATGACCCGAAACACACTGCGGGAATTGTCCAGACTTGGCTGATCTGGAAATGTCCGCACGTTATGAAACCACCAGCCCAATCATCAGATTTAAATGTAATCGAAAATTTGTGGTCGATTTTGGAAACAAACATTCGCAAACACAAAATTTCAAACAAATCGGACCTAAAAACTGCATTGGTTGAGGAATGGGAAAAAATTACTCCAGAAGTCACAAAAAAGTTGGTGGAATCTATCCCAAAAAGGCTTAAAATGGTAGTTAGCCAAAAGGGTGGTCACACCAAGTATTAATTTGTTGTTATTTTAAGTTTTTATAATGTTAAATAATGTTATTTCATAAGTGGTTGAAATAAGCTGTGGAACTGTCTTGGTCTCATTTTTTAGTTTTTAAACATTATTAAATAATGAAAAAATATTTAAAAAATAAATGAATTGATTTTGTAATATTTAAAACATCACCCTAACAACCTGCGTTCAAATTTTTTGGATATTGCTAATAGTTTAGATTTTATAGCCCAACAAACTTTTTTTAAAGTGCTGGTTGAAATAAGCTGTGAACCACTGTATATATATGTCGCATAATAGACACAGCTAGACCACGGTGCAGGCGTCTGCATGTCGCTGCAGCAATACGTTTGGCATATTGTGAAATTATTAATGCTAATGCGCATTTTGGAAATTCCAAGAATCGCGACGTAGAATGTTGCCGACAACATAGTACCGTTTAGCGAGGCGACGGCGGGGCACGCTGTCGCTGAGTGTAGTCTAACTTGCGTTTGCAGAGAAACAGAAGCGCAGATCAGTGCGTAATGAAAGAGGACAGTTCAGTTGTGTCCAGACATTTGCGCAAGAAGTTAGAATTCGCTCCGCTCAACAATTTGAAGACAATAATATGACAGATCGGCCAACCGAAATAAGTGTATCTCCGACATATATGTATATATATATATATATATATATATATATATATATATAGATTATATTTGGGTGTATAGTATGTGTTGCTACCCGTCCGTCTGTGCATTTGGCATAGATACACATCTTCACTAGTATCTGAACACTTTTACTACTTAAGAGTATACACTAGTGTGTGTGTCTGTGTTTTATATAAAAAATTTATAGTTTATATACCAATACCCATGGGAGGAGTTGCAAATCGGTAAAAATCTATGTCTTCTAATGCTTTAGAGCTAGAAAATTCAGTAATTCAAATTCGATAATTAGATTTATTTTCCCATTCTCTATTGATATTGATTGACCACAAATGATAACTGTTTGGCAAATTGAAAAAATAAAATTACATCTTGCACGAAAATTACAGCTAGCGTGCCTACCTACCTACCTTGGCAATCCGACTACAACATTCTTCGTTGATTATTTCGTGCTGATCCTTATGAACAATATGCAATGAACGCATTTCTCTCCTGATAGATTATAAACTCATAAATCTAGAAAATTATTAATTCGGATTTGTTTTTGTGTGTCCCGCGAGGGCTATAAAACAATTACCCCAACATGTTTAAAATCGTATGTGCCATCGACGAGGGGCACAGGCGAAAGGACAAAGACACACACAAGCAAGCTCAAGCGTGCATGCCTGGTAAACATCGGACTGACAGCCACACACACCCACAAAGCCACACACACGCACACACACACACAGAATCGGGGAACTGTTGACTGTCTATGATTTATGTTGGCAACTTTTTGTTTGCTTTACCTTGGACATTTTTAGCTGTATTTCTGTCAACATTTTGACAATTTGCGTGACATTAAATATTGGTGTTTGGTAAATATAGATGTTCCCTGCTCAGTGCTCGCAGCTTCATGCGAGTGCATTACGCACACGTCCCTTCGACAGCACTCAAAATAAATGATGTACAATTGTGACATGTTTTGGCAAAAAATTCGATTGTGTTTCTATTGCCAAATGTTATCTACGAAAAGAAGGTTCATTAACTTTTCAAGGGAACTGTATTTTACACACTACGGGGCCCAACAAAACTCTAGAGTAACAATAGAGCATACGTGATATTCATCTACGGCTGGCGCAAATGTCTAAGTACAATTGATTTACTTTTAAGATAATTATGCCTACGTGGTATGTTCCAATATGTTAATACTCTTAGAAAATAACAGAAAAAGAAAACAGGAAGAAAAGAAATAAATGACTAAGTTGTATATAGTACTAGTACTACAATACATGAAACTATAAGATAAAAGGCGAATCAGTCTAATATTTAATTAAAAGACTATTTGAGCCCTTTAACTCAGACGGATTTTGCATAAATACTATCTAAATATGTAAAATGTATATGATGTGTTCATAAAAGTGAAATTGCATAGCGAAATATCTGGTAATTCACTATTTTTCCTCTACAAAATCTCTGCCAACTGATTTATTGGAACAACCCATAGTTAACATCTAGATATTACTAATAGTTACTGGATATTATCAGTCAATAAAGATACTTTAAGACTTACCCTAATTTCTCATTCAGTTCGAGTTGACAATCATTTGAAGTCCAGTTTTACTACACTCCAATCCAATTTTAGCCTCTCACTCAAGCAAAGTGTAGGATTTATCATTTTAGAATACTTCTTGAACATTACTACACACTACACACAACACGTTTCATTTGAATAATTATGCTTTTTACAATTTTTAGCATAGGATAAATGTGTACATATGATATCTTAAGCACGCACGAATTATTGAATATATATGTGTACATATATATTTATATATCAATATATCTATATGTATAGTTAAGTAAACACCGACGTAATTCTTTGAACTGTGTACTAAGTTGAAGCTGAAAGAAGAAGAAAAAGAATGAGAGTTAATATAATTGAAATTGTCATATACAATACATTTTCGCACAAAAAAGCCCCAACTTTGTTTGTAGAAAAGCTCTGTGACCTACGTCGCACATTAGTGACAATTCCGTATAATTTATTGTAAATGCATGCGTAAGCGACGATAGCGCAAACAACAACAAACTATAATAATAATAACAACAACATTGTTGGAACACATTTATCAAGGAATAAAGGGTTTCGCCAAGCATATAAAACTGAATTAGTGTGAAAATGTTACCATTTCTGAGAGTGGCATATTGTAATCTGTTTATTTTTGTTCATCCCATGAACCTATTGAAAGGAGTATAAAGATGCATAAAGGGGGCTGTCCGTCGGACAATTATGTTAATCGTATACTAAATCATAATCCTTACGTCTTTAAGCGAAATATGCACAGAAGTTATGAAACAAAACAAATTGATAGTTTCGAACAACATTAAATAGACGAGTTGCATGTATGACATGACATGATATATGTATATGTAGATGGCCCCACGTTTCTGTAAAGCTTAGGAAGTTTGACGCGTATGCTTGTTTCAAATGGACTGGACGTGGCTAAGCCACAGATTAAATGCATTGACATTGGATTAACACAAATTTCAGCAATGTGCAGGTCATATAAATGCACAAATAAATTTTTCATGTAGATTAGACCTCTGCATAGCATGTGCTGTTTGAATCTCAAGACATTAAAATATGAAACAACTCTTCGCATAATCTTAAGGAAAAAGTAGAGAGAAATGCACATTTACGGCAGCCATAAAATTTCGTAATATAAAAATAAATATGCGTTGATATCAATGGGCGAACATTTCTGCATTTACGAGGGCGATTCGTAACCGCCCCCTCACCCGCCCACACAGAGGAATGTGAATATGTGAGCTATGAGAACATTGCATTTATGGCCCACATAAAAACTGAGAAACAAATTTTGCCGTTTGCCAATGGAGACTCTTACCAAAAATTGGTTCGCGCATAATAGAATTCACTGTACCATTCGAAAAAAATTAATTAATTTTAACCCGTTTTCATAATTAAACAGAATTTAAGAAAAGCTTAGTAAGGATCCAAAAGTATTAAATGAATAACTGGAATAATCACTTAAAATAAAAATTCAGAAATCATGATTTGTAAAAGGAAGATGAATACATTTCGATTCATTTATATGTACATAGGTATATAGGTAAAGTTGTGAACCTCAATGAATCATTATACCCTGAGCTCATTGAAAATGGGAAATCAGGGTATAATGCTTTTGTTAAATGTATGTAACAGGCAGAAGGAGGCGTGTCAGACCCCACAAAGTATATATATTCTTGATCAGGTCGACGAGCTGGGTCGATTTAGCCCTGTCCGTCTGTCTGTCCGTCCGTCCGTCCGTCCGTATGTTTGAACGCGTCGATTGAAACATCTAGACATGCTAGAGACTTGAATTTTTTTTGTTGGGTCCGTGGATAGCACGCGCAGGTCAAGTTTGTTACCAAAAAACGATATATATTTTTATTGTTTTGTTATCGATTTTAAACCTTATCGAAAACAGGTTATAAAATTATATCTCCCACACCTTTAGACCTAGACCCCTCAAATTTTGCATATAGATTCATGTGAATTTTATGCAATTTCTATTTTTATTTTATTTTATTTTTTGGATACCGGCTCTTTTTACTAATTTACCCCCCCCCCTCCCCCCCTCCCTGCCATCAAACACTGTTGCAAATATAACCATGTGAATAAATTAGCATTTTTATAAAATGTAAAAAATTCAATAGAATCATATGCTGAAAGTTTCATCAAATTCCGTTAAGTCAGTCCCCATCAAAAAACATTTACAAATACACAACATTGAAACGTGCAAGCTCTACTATGCATGTGCACAAATACATTCTAGGCCACTCATTCTAGCATATTCTTCAACCAAATCTGTGTTTGAATTGTGTTTGCATTTTCAGCTGCTTCTGTAGTTTTGTATTTGTCATATATCGCCCTTTACTCGCATACATTGAAAAAGACCACCGTTTTTGTATGTACATATACTCATACGTTCATATGCGCGCATTTCAGCATATTCTAAGAATTACAATTGCGATTGATCTGCTTCTTTAGCTTCTTTAGTTTTGTATTTGTCACATATCGCCTTTGTAGTACTACTTTGCATTTTGCCAACAAGCAACGCAATACTGGTGTGGCGTAGTGGGTAGACGCAAAGCGCATAAACGAAAGGTCCCGAGTTCGAAACTCAGTGACGACAGCGTAAATTTTTTAATTTTTTTTTTTTTTTAATTTATAAAGATGAGGTTGTTGTGCTAGTTGAGATGATGCGCCCTTAACGTGACATATGTAGTAAATAGATGCAGGTTCGAGTCCAGTTGCGGTGATGTTTGTTTTTCTTCTTCTTTTTTTGTTGATTTGTTTATTTATTAAATTATTTATTTATTTTTGATTTACATACAATCTAGTTGAATAAAATTTCAAACTTATAATTTAATTTTGGAAAATTTAATGTTATATGCAAGCTATATAGTGTATTAAACATTGCAAATCGTACGGGGCTCAGGGGATCTCCTAGTCGGGCACCTCCGACTAGAGTTTTTTTTACTTGTTTTCTTATTCATTTAATGTTCAAGCCAGCTCATATCTGCCCTAGCCTTGAAGTCTGAAGCTCTAAGAGTCGTCGGCACATATATGTTTTACCACTGCAAGGATTAACTTACTTACTTTACGGTCATATAATTGCCGTAATAAAACTTCGTAAGCTTTCGGGCCCATAAATTAATTATTTGAAGTTTAAAAAAAAAAATAAACGTATATACGCCTGGTTGATTAATGAATTTCCTGGCAAACACTGCGTTTACAGGCCAACCATATTTATGGCCGCATGTCATAATTTCTACAAAAAGGCAGCCGAAAAATAAAAATTCCTCCCGCAAAACAACAACAGCAAGCGAACATGTGGGTCAGCGATGTGAATTGAAAAGTGGGAGCAACAACAACTGACCATATGCACACCTCCACATATGCATGTAGAGGTGTTGTGTGTGTGTGTGTGTGTGCCAGTGCGAGCGCTTTGTACTTTGTCATAGTGTAAAATCAATTTTCATGAAGCTATGCCACGCGGCGTATGAGTAATCAGCGAGCAAACAAAGGCACCTACGGTACGTATACGTAATAAGTGTGCTTAGATGTGTGCGAGTATTTATCACTGTATGCGTGTGTGTGAATGTTTACTGTGGCTTTAGCATATTGCGGCATAAATCAATTCAACACTAATTTCAATAAAGCACAATTCGGCATTTGATAAACGCTAAATACAATTTCGGACCATTAAAAAATATTTAAATATGATTATGTTATCCCCCGCAGGCATAATATAGAGTTGATGGATAAAAATAAAAATATGAAGTATGCTCTAATAGTACTCTTCGAAATAGAAGCCAGTAAATACTATATGCATATACCCCATAGAATAACGTATGGGTATTTATAAAACTATTCTTGTCCAATATATACCCTGTACATTCTTTGCTGCATGCACGAATAACATTCAATAAATGAATGAGTGCGAATCTAGCGGATCAAATTATTGGATATACACTGCGCGTCATTAGGTTAGCGTCCCCCTTTACACTCATTTTCTTTTCGTTATTTCTCTTTACCTATTGCACGTATCTTCTTAGTTTTTGTTTTGATTATGTTACCATCATATACGATCTCTCTCATAATGAAACAAAGCGCGGGAGAAGAGCCGTTATGCTTTAATTTCTATTAAAGCTATTTTCGCAAAGAATGTGTGCACTTATTTTGCGTCATCAGATTAGCGATTGGCAGTTACAGTCACCAAATTTTTTTTGAAGCTCAATCGATTCAATATCTTTTAATAAATGTGCCCTATGGGTAAAGGAACAGTTTTATCTTTGGTTGAAAAATCAAAGATTGAGCATACTTTGCATCTGGACTATCCTACCATAAAATTGCTGAAAAAACGGGAAGACACAGAAAACCAATTGATAATTTTCGTAAAAATAAGGAAAGCTATGGAAAAAACTACAAAGGCAGAAATAATTAAGTGATTCCACAAGCAGATAGAAGAGCAATACTTCGGAAAACTTCAAATTCGCACGAGTCGACCACCAAGATTAGGGAAAACACAGGTGTTAAGGCAAGCTTATCAACGGTCCAAAGAGTAATCAAGAAAGCTAATTTCTTAAAAAAACTGAAATTTTTTAATTTCAAAAACCTCAACTCACTATGCTGAGAAAACAAATACGCTTAAATTTTGTCCAAGCGCACATGACGTGGTCTACCCAATGGCATGTTGTCTTTTCAGATGAAAAAAATTTAATTTGGAAGGACCTGATGGTTATAACTATTATTTCCATGATCTACGCAAAGAAGAACATCCCTTAGATCGATTGCATAGCTAGGTGGGAGGGGTTATGGTGTGGGGAGCATTGTCATACTACGGCACTTGCGAGCTTCAATTTTTGAAATCGCGCATGAACGCACATGACTACAACAACGTGTTGAAAACGGCTTTTCCGCATTTCCAAAACATTTTCCAAAACCTGCAATGGGCTTTTCAGCATGATAATGCTTCAATTCACATTTCTCGATCCGTGAAGTAATGGATTCAGGGTCAAAAAGTTGATCTCATGGAGTGACCACCATATTCACCCGACCTTAATATCACTGAAAACGTCTGGGAATGGTTGGTCAGGAAAATGTATGAGTCCGGAAAGCAGTATAGTACAAAGACAGTGTTAGTCGAAGGAATCAAACGCGCTTGGTCAACCATTTCATTGAATTATATTCAAAAACTTTATAATTCAATTCCCAATCGAATTTTTGAAGTAATTTTTAACAAAGGCGGGACTACGCACTACTAATATTTCTTAAAAACGATAAAATTGAATATACAGGTGTTATAAATTACCATTATACGCCTACAACTTAATTAAATTGAATTTAACCCAGGGGGCGCTAATTTGATGACCAAATTTTTGTTAAATATTTTTTGTATCTTTCCGAAAAACATTTATTAAAAAAAATATTCCTTATAGCTACAGAAGCCATTATTGTTTTATTTTAAAGAGAAATGAATGTAGCATAATAAAAAAAATTAAAGCTGGAGCTCTGATGGTTTACATTTTATTGAGGATTGACGGTAAAAGTAAAGGGGGCGCTAACCTGATGACGCGCAGTGTACCTAATCATATTGATTTATACACACAAACATGGAGATTTCGACACACAGACACAAATGAATTATTTACAAGTAATTGAATTTAGTTATATCCATTCTATTGATTTTAACAATGTGGAAACAGAAAGGAATAATTAACTGGACGTCTGAAACATTAAGTACTCAATCAATTAATTATTTAAGGTAATTGAAACTCGAGCTAGTAGTCCAAAATTAAAAAAAAAAATTAAATAAATTTCAAGCCTAAAAATAGTACTTTGATTCAAAGATTGAAATGAAGACAGATAGGATATATTAGGCACTCACTCAATCATTAGGTCATTATCATTAAGATAATTCAAGCTCGAATTGATATTACAAAGTTAAAAAAATATATATAAATAAATAAATTTTAAGCCTAACAAGTAAAAAAACTCTAGTCGGAGGTGCCCGACTAGGAGATCCCCTGAGCCCCGTCCGATTTGCAATGTTTAATACACTATATAGCTTGCATATAACATTAAATTTTCCAAAATTAAATTATAAGTTTGAAATTTTATTCAACTAGATTGTATGTAAATCAAAAATAAATAAATAATTTAATAAATAAACAAATCAACAAAAAAAGAAGAAGAAAAACAAACATCACCGCAACTGGACTCGAACCTGCATCTATTTACTACATATGTAACGTTAAGGGCGCATCATCTCAACTAGCACAACAACCTCATCTTTATAAATTTAAAAAAATCAAGTAAGAGTGCTCTAGTCGAGACTGCTCGACTAGGGGATACCCTGAGCCCTGTGAAGAGCCATATATCAAATCATTCTACACATCTTTTATGCATGCATATAAACAACACATACACACACACACATATGCACGCAAGCATAAGCGCGCGCTCTGCCAACTGCGCAGTTGACGCAGCGACTGCGCTTGGGCTGCAATGTGGGCATTACTATGGAAACTTAATTTTTTAATAACTTTTCTTAGCGATGGACTAAGTGCATCAAACTTTCACAACTTATTAATGGCACCCATATGTATGTATGTGCCAAAGCACAAGTCTTTAGTATTTGATTTGCGCTTTTTACAAATAGGGGGCTATTGGGGGCGAATGGGGCGTGGCATCCAAAATCTAAAGATTACGTAATCTCCGTATTCATTACACGCAACTACACAGTAAATTTGAAATCTCTAGCTCAAACGATGTACCAACCACGCCTTAAAAACACATTAAAATTATCGATAAATGCTCATAAATTAGTAAAAAGAGCCGGTACCCAAAAAATAAAAAAATAGAAATTGCATAAAATTCACATGAATCTATATGCAAAATTTGAGGGGTCTAGGTCTAAAGGTGTGGGAGATATAATTTTATAACCTGTTTTCGATAAGGTTTAAAATCGATAACAAAACAATAAAAATAGATATCGTTTTTTGGTAACAAACTTGACCTGCGCGTGCTATCCACGGACCCAACAAAAAAAATTCAAGTCTCTAGCTTGTCTAGATGTTTCAATCGACGCGATCAAACATACGGACGGACGGACAGACAGACAGACGGACAGGGCTAAATCGACCCAGCTCGTCGCCCTGATCAAGAATATATATACTTTGTGGGGTCTGACACGCCTCCTTCTGCCTGTTACATACATTTAACAAAACCATTATACCCTGATTTCCCATTTTCAATGAGCTCAGGGTATAAAAATAGTACTTTGTTTCGAAGATTCCAATGATGATAAATAGGATTTAAAATTATTAGTATCGACAGGAATACAATTTGCGTTTAAATTTTTTCTGAATTTATTTATGCCGTGCAATTTTCTTAAATGTTTTAATCCATACCTAAGGTACAAAGAAACCAAAACACCAACACATGCACACAAAACACTTTTCTCTTATTTCCATGTAAGTAGAGTTAGATCTAAAGTTTTTGAGAAATGTGTGAATATAGATGGCACATATACATGTATATACGTTTATAGCAAATCAAAATCAAACAACCTGTTAGCGTCCAATGTTGACGTGTTTATACAGACAGTCAAACGGACAGACAAATATATGGATCTAGAGTTCTTATATCCTGTATTAAGTTTTCAACTGTTCAGTTGGGATATGGCCCAAACGTGCCCCAAAAAGTAGGCAACACAAATTTACCTGCTTTCGTGTAGCTGATTTGCGAATATTTAGTGTTTCCTCTTGTTTTTGTTTTCAGTCAGCCATTGTGGATTCGATTTTTCTTTTCTTTTTGCGTATTTAGATCAACAAGACAATGATGATAAAATAGCAACAGCACAAGAAAATTTTAAAGCTCGATATTTTGGGGCCTTTGGAGCCTCTGCGTGGCAATCGCAATTCAAAGTCTAGCTGGCTGACGTTCTCCTCTGATGCTTTATCCTCGCTCCTGGTGTGGTTGTTATTGTTGTTGTTGTTGTTGTTGATGATGTTGCTGTTGTTGCTGCTGCCCCCGTAGTGTATGTTGGCGCAATTTTTAATGCACATTTTCCTTTGGCTGACCTTTTGGTGCCACAGCTCTTGTGTGTCAGCAGAAAAATTTATTTGATAGCACTTTTCACAGTTTTGCAGTTGTAGTTAGCTGCGTTTTTACTTTAGTTTTTCCATTTTATTTTTCTGCTAACTTTTCGGATTGTTATCAAAGACATCGCCGGTTAAATAGCTGGCCAAGGTTTTAGATTGAGTTTTATTATTTTAGATATATTTTTGTTTGTAAGTTTGTCGTGCAGAGCACACAATTTGCATTGACGTGAAATATCCCAGAAATACGCATTAAATATTCTATTTTCAGGCACCAAACAAAAATAAACAATTGACATCACAATGGGAATAACAAAAGAGAACTCTATTGACAAACCACAGTCGGACACAATGAATTAACTGGAAGGCAGGCAATGTAGAGACGGGCCAGAGGATCAAAATTGTACAACAAAAAAAAGAGGCCCTCAGATCTGCAAGCTAATCGCACACTGAAAATATGTCAAGAAGGCCTAAGCAAGACTAAACTTTGTGTTCGAAAATACACAATAAAACGAAATACATTCAAGTGGATACTCTAGCACGAGAGGCCCTTAAATTAAAAAAAAAAATTTATAAAATCTCATTAATAAAAAAATAGCAAAATTCACTTTAAAACTATATGTATAAAACGAAATTCGATCATTACGAGGGTGCTATCAGTTAAATGAACTGCGTTCAGGTAATCAGGTAGCAGCAGCACACCCACGCACTTCGCACACATGCGCAGCGAATGGAGGGATAATACGAAATTACGCATACGCCACATTGGCCGGCTAGCGGATTCTTAAATGCAGCGAATACAATTTTCACTTTCACAACAACAAATTGCGCGCGTTTTGTTGACGCTGCTTCACCTGGCACTGCTGCTGCTGCTGCTGCTTCTACTGCTGCTGTTGCCGCCTGTGGCACGCGCCTCGTTTGCTCGCGTTTTGTATACTAATTCCAGATGCCCGAGCAGCTGCGTCTCAGCTCCTGTGGGAAGAGTTTCTGCGAGCTCAATCTCACTCTCTCTCTTTTTCTCATTAATCTCTCTCTCTTTCTCTCTGTTCGTCTGAGTCGCTCTCTCTCTCCCTCAATGAAATGCGCGCGCAAGGCTTTTAAAGAGAGCGTTTCCTATGGGAGACTTCGCTTAGTACTCGACTTTTGTTTATAACAACAACGCTTGATAGCTGAGTATATATTCATAGTCGTTGTTGTTGTTTTTGTTGTTGTAGCTATTGCTGTTGCTGCACTTAACTTGAACTTTTTTTTGAAAAGTTGGCACGCGACGGCCTTCTTCTATTTTTTTTTTTTTCAGCAGATTTCAAGAAATTTACTTAGATTTCTGCGTCTTTTTCTTCAGATATTTTCTTGTTTTTTACTGCTGCTGAGACAGTCAGGCGTTAGAGAGGCCACACATATGGCCGGGCCTTGTGGGCTTGGCACGAGCCACAGCCCCCACAGCTCACCCACGCGATGACGACTTTGAAAGAAATACGCATTGGCCTTTGCTTTGGCTACGGCTTTGGCATTGACCAGGCCCATTAAAGTGCCTACTTATGGCCATGTTGAGCATTCACAAAAGAGAAAACAAAAAAATTCCGCTTATCTCAGACACAACACTTTTCGAGCACTACTTCCGCCTAATACCCAACAGTCCACTCACTTCGCCCTTTGACTTTCAGTCGTTGATTGGCATTGCAAAATAATTCTTATGTGGAAAACAACTTTTATATAACCAGCTAATAATCGTAGCTAACGGCCTGCCCTTCCATCAGACAGAGGTCCGCATGCCCAGAGGTAAACAAGTTCCTTACAATGAGAAGAGTACACCAAATAGTAGAAATCAATCGTGAATTTAAGTAGAATATCAAAGAAGCGGACTGTGGTATGTGACTAGTTAGATTTCCAATTCCTTTCGATTTCAAAAAATCATAACGAATTCCATGTGAAACTCACACAAATAGAAGCCTGGTACTGTGCAATCGCAGCTTAAGGATAATGCATTCAGTTCTTGGGGCCTGCACAAGTAGTGGCTTTAATCTGTTTTGCATAGCAGCTCAACGCCTAACACTCCCCTGTGTTTCATAGAGCACGCGCCTCTTTTCCAGATGCGTCTCCTGCTCCAACTATAGGCCAGAAGCTGCTTTGTATATATTCAACAAAATTATCATCTGGCTTTCGTACGTGCCGCCTGGCCAAGTTCTCAAAAGCCAGAGTCGTGTGTCCTTGTGCCTGGCTATCCAACCAAACACTCACCCCAACCGCCCCACCGTCCCACCGCCCATCGTCCCTCCGCCCCAGCCTATATCCACAAGCTGCTTATCTCATAGGAAACACTGGTTGCTTTGCTAAAATAAAATAAATACAAAAAACAAGTGCAAAATGTTGCCAACTGGAATTGGAGCAAGAAATCACAAGTGAAATGTTCCTCAGTCAAAAAAAAGTACTTAAAACTTTTGCACTTGTTTATGGCATGCCAAAAACTGAAATATTTTTTATTCTCTTCCACCATTTATTTTTTGCTTTGGCTGCCTCAACAAGTTTCCTGTTGACAGCGAGAAGAAAAAGCTGAGGCAAGTTTTGAAGCTCGCGCTTGGACCAAATCACAATCGTCTGTATGTGAGTGAGCGTGTCTGCGTATGTGTATGTGTGTGTGTGTGTGTGTGAGTGTGTACAATACGATACAATATAATACAAAATACAAGCAGTAAATGTTCGTCTTATATTCACTACAGCCACAACCACAAGCAACAACACAACAGCAATTTATATCTTCAGAGCAAGCAGGTCCAAATTTGTATAGCTACGCCTGCACACCTCTCCCACACACACAGAACAATAGTAATAGCGCACACATTCGCTCAGTGGAACTAAAACGAAATAAAATAAAATCTAGATCCAAAAATACTATAAATATAACTCTATTTATTGCTAAACTCCTTATATATACATATACAACTATATGAATATATACATAGACATATATATTTTTAAATATTGCATATACTTTGTAAATATTAAACATTAAAAATTATTATAATCTTATTGAATATTAAAAAATTAAACATTCAATAGAGCCATAAGAGTTGTAACAGACTAAAGCGACTTATCTTAACAGGCGTGCATTGAGCGAATTAAACAAAAATACAAATGATCAAAGGAAAACTCACACAAGCAGCAAAATAATTTTCGCCTACTATTATTATTTATATATATTTAAGCTAGCTTTTGAAAATGGATATTAGGCAGATTTTCGTAAACTTTTGCCCTATAAAAAAAGACTGAAGGACGATTAGACTCCCACATACGAGCACACACACAGACGCTCTCACACACACTCGCACACAGGTATTGGACCCAGCCAAGAGTGAGGCATATACACACCCAGCCATATAGCTGTGTGTATGTGTCTTAACCTAACCTAAGCAACAACAACAGCAACAGCACCAAAAGTCTGAGGCAGTAAAAAGCGAAAGTAATGGCAAAGTTTCTATTTTCCATTGTTTTTTCTATTTTCTCTTACAAATATATATTTTTTTCGACTTTTGTCGACTTTACTAACTGAAGTGAAACTTAATTTAGCTCATTTCGAAGGACTTTTTGGCGTTTGGCCGTGCCTCTGCGATTGTTTATTTATTTTGTTCTTAAAATTAAACAGAACTTTTTTTGGGTGGGTAAATTACTTTACACGCTACTTGAACACGCAGTCTACGTGAATTCCATAGTCGACTTCAGTCAAACATTTATTTTAATTAAAAATAAGAACAGCAAGCATATTGTGTAAGGGAAAACTAGAAAAACTATGAAAGCAGCGAAAAACTACAAAAAACTACTCCAATTCTACGTAATCTAAGCGTTAAAGTACGTTGGAAAGATGTTTCTAGAATATATATATACATACATACATATATATATTGCACCAATAACAATATATATATTAATAATATTTATTATTAAATTTATATGTAGATTTTTCAGATTTCATTGACATTTTCATTATTTCAGTGAGCTACGCAATTTTAGAATGTTTAACTGGGTTGTCCGGAAAGAAATTGCCGATTTTTTTTAAAGAGAATAAATATATTTTTATTAAAACTTAACGCCCAAATAACTTCATAAAGAATAGTACTGAAAATATTTTTAAATAAAAATATATAATATAAATACTTTTACAGTGATTACATAGATAACTAAACTAATATGTTATAAAATGCCTTGGGGAAAACCCTTTAATTAGTGTCTATACATAACTAATAGGTAATAACTAATAGGTATAAGCTTTCAAAAAATACCAAAAACTGATTTCTAAATATTAATAATAATAACAAAATACAAATAAATACAAAAAAAAACATTATTTAGTAATCCACTCTTAGACTGAAAATAGTAATCAATATTATTATTATTATTTGAAGTCCCCAAATATATTTAATCACAGTTTCTAAGACAAAGAAAAAGTAAAAAGTATTAATATACAATGATTATATATTAAAGTTAAACAAAAATAAAAATAAATAAACTAGATTTTAGTATATAAAAGTACTGTTAAATGTAGATCCCTTGTCTTAATTACTATGCCAAAATATGAAGCTCTGCTCGATACTTGTTGTGCTTGACGCGTTTCGCAGCGCGCTTGACAAACAAGGTAGCAGATCAATTATAATGTCATTATTAGTGAAAACTGTTAATAGGGTGGGAAAGCAACCAAAGGCTATCCAATTACTCAATAAACAGCCGTTAGATATCCATCTAAACGGATAAGTGTTCTAAATGCATACGACAAAAATCTATTGCTCTGGCGACATCAAATTACTGTTTCACAGTCGGACCCAGGGTCGAGGCAAAAGCAGCTAAAGTCATGCAACTCGACCTACGCTACAATTGACAGCTTTTATCAGCTTATTTGCGCATAACTTCGCTGATAAGAGATACATTTTTTATTTTTACGTACTCTCGATTCGTGGCTAGCAGCAGCACAGCAAGGATACGCACAGCACGCACACGGCAGGATACATTGTTAAATTTATACAGATAAATGAACGTATATATATATATATATATATATATATATATATATATATATATATATATATATATATATATATATATTTTCGTTGAAGTGTACACACACTATTTATTTATTGTTATTGTTTTGTTATTAATTAGATTAAACAGATTAAATACTCAACACGACCGTTAGACAGATGCACAGTTTAAGCTCTTTAAGCACTATCAAGTAATATATGTACATGGATATAACTACATATATATGATTAATTTAATATTCATTTATTTGATAGATTTTACTTTAAGTTATTGTTGCTTGAAGGTTTGAAGCCAGTTTTTGCTGTTGTGCTGCGTGTCTGTGTGTGTTAACGAAATGAGGAAAGATTGTCTACTGAATTTTGCAAAAAACTTTGCCCGAACCAAAGCCAAACGAACTGAGTCGAGGCGCCAGAGCTTTGCAGCTGCTGCTGCGTCATGGACAACATTGCGTATGTGTGTTATATACACGCACATATAACACAGTGTTGGTCAATGCGCGCGCAAATTGCCAAGCGCTTGCACGCCAACAGGCAAATGGCAATGTCGCCCACAACAACAGCTGAGCTGGTGACCAGCTGCTCAGAGAGCGCGAGAGTAACGAGAGCGAGCGAGCGAAAAGAGCGGGCGAAGAGTCCCTTCTGAGCGTGAGAGCACGCGCATAGTATGCAGACTAGTTAAAGTGAAAGTACTTCTGTGTTTATTAACAGTTAAGGGCCACGCAAGCACCACCCACCCACTCACAGCCCATTGGCAAAGGTCGCCAATTTCACTGATAATAATATTGGAATTAGTGTTGGCAACGCTCCTCTACGCATGCACCATGCGTCCGACAGAGACAGCAGTAAATGTTACTCGTTCTGTTCTACTTTTTTTGTGGGCCGGAAGTGACCATTGGTAAGTGGCATTTCCTTGAGCAAACAATTGTTGGCCTCTAATAAAATGCAATTCAAGTCAAGAAACTGTCACAACTACAAATGCGATTTGCAGCCAAAAGTTTTTGCATTTCGGCTCTTACACTATTATTATTTACATTTAACTAAGAATATAACCAACCACTTATGTCCCACTCTGAGAACTTTTTGACAGATGAATACGACGCCCTTGCTGCTGTTTATAATGGGATCTGGATCTCTACACGATAAGTCTACATTTTCATATGTTTTAATATTAGCAGTGTACGTCTGACTATTTGATCAATTTTAAAACTTCTCAAAAAAAAATAAATATACAGATTTGAGTTTACAAATCGAATAATGTTTGAGAAACTAAACAATTTTTTACAATATGATTTTATATGATCAATTAAAAATGACAATATATAATATTCTGAATTTCAGTTACTAATATCCATTTGATTAGATTTCAAATCTGACTTCGTTTAGTATGACTTACCGTATTTTTCAATAAGTTCAAAATAATGCTTGAGAATATGATAAATTGAATGATTTAATATATAAATATATTGATATTTAACTTGAATATATTGCTTATTATTAATGTTAGGTCTAGTTTCAAGCTAAACTAAGTCTGAATAATTTGATTATTAATAATTAAGTGATCCAAACGTGACAAAAACTTGACCTTATATTATGGAAAATCTGCAACGTGTCATCAATGCATTTCCGTTGTAGAATCAAATAATATACACAGAGTCGCAGCTTCATTTACAAGTTGCATCGAACACCGAATACGAAGCCCGCAACTGAAACCCAAGACCAAGCTACGAACCATCTCTATTGCTGTGGCTATAAAAAACAAACAGCCAGCCACAAATGAGCAACAGTCAGCAGTAGTTGGGAGCATGTGGAAGAAGCAAGCACTGAGCATTATCATATACACGCTGTTGGGCGTGGCTCTAACACTGTCACTTGAGCAGCCGCGTTACAGGCAACTGGGGTAAGCGCAATGTTATTAATTTATCAAAATTAGTTAAAAGACACTCTCAAATAGAATTCAAGTATTTCAATTAGTTGAACTGAATTCGCTAAAAAGGCTATAAGAAGAGTATATTGAAGTAAGCCAATATCCCTTTTTGGCTTCTAAATACTGTTGCTTGTATTGCAACCTAATTTATAACGAAGCCTTTTTCTCTCTTGGGCTATATGATCGAAAGTACTTTAGTGGCGCATGTATCTTTTTGCAGGATATTTAGTTGTTAGACGCTCCAATCTTGTAATTCATCTTTGATAGTTTGTCTCTCTAAAAATATATTAAATATGTATATGGGTATATTATTGGCATACAGATGCTAAATACTTTTAACTTTCGCACTCTATATTATTCAATAAATTTACAATAACTATTTTTATTTGTACATCAAAATATATATAATTATGCAGTTTTACATTTTAATTTATATAGTGTAAGTGTTTTGTAAGTGTTTAATCGACTCCAACTATCTCTGTAGCTACAAACACGATCAATTGGCCAACTCAACCACCTACAATAACAGCGTCGTCGCCACTACCGATAGACTGGGAATTCCTGACACAACGCCCTCGCCCACGGCTACGCCCACTTCACAATTTGAGTACGCGTTGCTTGGCCAGGATCCGACAGATCAGCATTGGTACCGCGTGAATCTAACACCGCTGGGCAAAATGTCGGGCTATCGAGCGCAGATCGCAACACGAAAAGCTCCACCGTATGATTCACAGCAGGCGCATAAGCACGATAAGACGATCACTGAGTTGCTGAATTTCCTAGATAAATCTGAGGAGCAGCATCTGCGGAAGGCCTATGGCCAACTTCTGGCCAGCGAGGATTACAACGATGAGGAGAGCAAGATTAAGCAGAATGTGGATAAAATTGAGGTTCAATTGGATAACCACGTGGATTTGAGAAGTAATCTGAAAACTGATCCGAACCATCGTCTCATTATGGTGGGTGAATTGCCCGGATCCACGCCTTCTAATAACCAAAGCGGCAGTGATTCAAATATAGTGAACAGTTTTGTATACTTTTTAAAGGGCTTAAAGTGAGATATGAACAGTTTTTGTCATGATACCCTATAAAAATCGGTAAATCCATATACTTATTATATATTTATATATATTGTTTAATAGTAATTACATGAATACATATTCAAAGTCGATAATGTGTACGAATAAATATTATATTTTGAGCAAAATTATATCGATTAAACCAATTTTGAATATTATGATATTTTAAATAAAGAAGTGATTCAAAGAAATTTGAAATCGTTTAAAAAAATTAGAAAAAAGCACCTTATCTATATCTATATATATATATCTATATCTATATCTATATCTATATCTATATCTATATCTATATCTATATCTATATCTATATCTATATCTATATCTATATCTATATCTATATCTATATCTATATCTATATCTATATCTATATCTATATCTATATCTATATCTATATCTATATCTATATCTATATCTATATCTATATCTATATCTATATCTATATCTATATCTATATCTATATCTATATCTATATCTATATCTATATCTATATCTATATCTATATCTATATCTATATCTATATCTATATCTATATCTATATCTATATCTATATCTATATCTATATCTATATCTATATCTATATCTATATCTATATCTATATCTATATCTATATCTATATCTATATCTATATCTATATCTATATCTATATCTATATCTATATCTATATCTATATCTATATCTATATCTATATCTATATCTATATCTATATCTATATCTATATCTATATCTATATCTATATCTATATCTATATCTATATCTATATCTATATCTATATCTATATCTATATCTATATCTATATCTATATCTATATCTATATCTATATCTATATCTATATCTATATCTATATCTATATCTATATCTATATCTATATCTATATCTATATCTATATCTATATCTATATCTATATCTATATCTATATCTATATCTATATCTATATCTATATCTATATCTATATCTATATCTATATCTATATCTATATCTATATCTATATCTATATCTATATCTATATCTATATCTATATCTATATCTATATCTATATCTATATCTATATCTATATCTATATCTATATCTATATCTATATCTATATCTATATCTATATCTATATCTATATCTATATCTATATCTATATCTATATCTATATCTATATCTATATCTATATCTATATCTATATCTATATCTATATCTATATCTATATCTATATCTATATCTATATCTATATCTATATCTATATCTATATCTATATCTATATCTATATCTATATCTATATCTATATCTATATCTATATCTATATCTATATCTATATCTATATCTATATCTATATCTATATCTATATCTATATCTATATCTATATCTATATCTATATCTATATCTATATCTATATCTATATCTATATCTATATCTATATCTATATCTATATCTATATCTATATCTATATCTATATCTATATCTATATCTATATCTATATCTATATCTATATCTATATCTATATCTATATCTATATCTATATCTATATCTATATCTATATCTATATCTATATCTATATCTATATCTATATCTATATCTGTTCAAGCATGAACATTGATCTCGCCATGTGGTGACAACATAAAAATAGATTACAAAACGTAAACGACCCTTAAGATAATGTAAACCAAACATTACAAAATTCAGTACGTGTGATCCCCTTCAGGCTTGTAAGAGACGCCTGAAATAAGATAAGACTAAAATAGAACTCAAGTGTTTGCATAGGACAGTTGTTAGAATGTAAGAAATGTCAATGTAATTGAGAGATGCTCCTCTCTTACTCCTCAAACTAGGTATTTAAGGAGGAAGATTTAAAAAATAAAGACAGTTCAATTTTTGTGCTCAAACTATAACGTTGTACCATTATTTACATTTTGGTCCTTCGAGCATTCTATTGTCTCCCCCACCAGTGGTAAGAGACTTAGAATTTTTAACCAGCTCCTTAGACTCTACAGTTCTGTAGCTAAGGTAGCAAAATAAAATATTCTGTCGTTTTCCCCCACCCGTGGTAAGAAACACAGAAAATAACAATTAACACTCAAGGGTAAAAAATAAAAAAACCCCTAAGAGTTGTTTTAAAGAAACAAAAAACCAAAAAAAAAAAAAGGTTTATGTTTCAAAATTTTTTTATAAAAAAAAAAAAAATTATAAAGCGTTCCGAGGCTAAAACATCGGAAAGTGAGTGTCTACAAAAAAAAAAAAAAAAAAAATATATATATATATATATATATATATATATATATATATATATATATAAAATTAGAAAGCGTTCCGAGGCTAAAAACATCGGAAAAGAAAATTCACGGAGCAACCGAGAATCTATAACCAGGGAGCAACCGAGAAACAGCATCAAAGAAGCAGCATTCACGGAGCAACCGAGAATCTACAACCAGGGAGCAACCGAGAAGCAGCATCCAAAGAAGTAGCCGAGAAGAAGTAGCCGAGAAGCAGCATCCAGGGAGCAACCGAGGAGCAGCAAAAGGACATCATTTCCAGATAAGTTTAGAGATAAATAGTATAAATAAGAAAAATGATGTCCGAGGCGACAATTCAGGTACTAAATAATCAGTCGACACTGATGACAGAAATCCAGCAAATGGAAGCTGGTATAATAAGTAGTGAGGAGGTTCAAAAATTAGAATCCATTAGAGCAAAGTTTATGAACAATCATAAGTCATTATTAAAAATCGGAATAGTAGATCATGAATATTTCAACAAAAATTTATATGAAAAAACAATAGGTAAAATTAAAAGTATCATTGAAATACAGTCGTGTTCAAAACAGGTTGTTGATACCGGGACAGTAATAATGTCAGAGAAAAGCGAAGTACAGAAACAAGCCGACAATTTTGAACAAAATTTAAATCAGCTCAGGGTATATTTAGAAGAAACCGAAAAGGGGTTGAATAATTCTACCTTGAGATGAAGTAACATCAGAAAAAACAAAATTAATTTTCTTTGGAGTAGGATCCAAGAAAAAATAAATTATTTTACTTCGTTAAAATATTCATTAAACGAAGATGTTGATGAGTTGAAATTCGATGCTCAGAATATGGTAGACACTTTAGAGCGCGTATCTCAGGATACAAAACCATTGAAGGTAGACGTAAAAACGGAAGATCTTCAAACGCTACCTAAAATTCAAATACCCACATTTTTTGGTGAACCCAAAGAGTGGGATCTTTTTTATGAATTATTTACAGAAATAATTCATAATAGGGAAGATTTAAGTATGCCAGTAAAATTTAATTATTTAAAAACGGCATTAAAGGGTGAAGCCAAGAGCATGGTTTCTCATTTGCTCACTGGCTCAGTTGGGAATTACCATTCAGTTTGGGAATTATTAATTAAGCGATTCGAAAATAAAAGGAAAATTTTTTCCGATGAAATGAATCGATTAATTGAATTACCAAATTTGAATATGGATTCCGCAAAAAATATTAAACGTTTTATTGATAATAGCAATGAGGCTATACATATAATAAAACTTAAAACAAATTTACCCACAGAAGTGGACATAATTTTCGCCCACACTTTGTTGAGAAAGTTCAACAAAGAAACGCTGCAGCTCTATGAATCTCACGTCAAAAAGACAAAAGAAATTCAAGAGTTGTCAGATGTAATGGAATTTTTGGAACAGCGTTATAATTCTATAACTTCATTGAGTAATGAAGAAAGAAATAAAAATTCTAACAATAAATTTAATAAAAATTCAAATGGTAAAGAAAGCTGTCCAGTTTGTGGAATACCTGGACACTATGTGTCACAATGCTACAAGTTTAAAGCAATGATTCCAAAAGATAGATGCGAGACGGCAAAAAAAGCGCAGCTGTGCTGGAAGTGCCTTAAAATATCAAAGCACAAAAAATGCTCCTGCGAATATTCATGTGCGTTTTGCAAAAAAGCTCATAACACTATGCTTCACATTTCAAATGAAAAAGTGAACACATGTGTTTCAAAAGATACAGCACTATTGGCTACAGCAATAGTGAAGATCAGAGCAAAGAATGGTGAATATGAAAATTTTAGAGCATTGATCGATAGCGGATCTCAATGCACTATTATCTCAGAAGAGGCAGCTCAAATTCTGAAATTATACAGAATCAAAACTGTCACAAAAATAAGTGGCGTATCAGAAACGAATTCAGGTACTTCAAAGTACAAAGTTAAGATATGCATTCAATCGCTTAACACAAAAAACACACAATTTTCAACCGAAGCTATTGTTCTGCCAAAATTAATGAAAGCCTTGCCTGGTAAAACTGTAACAATTAATAAGCAACAAGTAAGGGTGCTCTAGTCGAGACTGCTCGACTAGGGGATACCCTGAGCCCTGTGAAGAGCCAAATATCAAATCATTCTACGCATCTTTTATGCATGCATATAAACAACACATACACACACACTCATATGCACGCAAGCATAAGCGCGCGCTCTGCCAACTGCGCAGTTGACGCAGCGACTGCGCTTGGGCTGCAATGTGGGCATTACTATGGGAACTTAATTGTTTAATAACTTTTCTTAGCGATGGACTAAGTGCATCAAACTTTCACCACTTATTAATGGCATTCATATGTATGTATTTGCCAAAGCACAAGTCTCTAGTATTTGATTTGCGCTTTTTACAAATAGGGGGCTATTGGGGACGAATGGGGCGTGGCATCTAAAATCTAAAGATAACGTTATCTCCGTATTCATTACACGCAACTACACAGCAAATTTGAAGTCTCTAGCTCAAACGATGTACAAACCACGCCTTGAAAACACATTAAAATTATCGATAAATGCTCATAAAATCGAAATGGAATGAGTTATCGGAAAAATTTGATAAACTTGTGCAGCGTATGGTATTATCGAGTATTCATGTAAAATTTGAAGTCTCTACGTTGCGTACTTACAAATATCTCAGCGTTCACACGGACGGACAGACGGACGGACGGACGGACGGACGGACGGACGGACGGACGGACGGACGGACGGACGGACGGACGGACGGACAGACGGACAGGGCTATATCGACTCGTCTTGTCGCGCTGATCAAGAATATATATACTTTATGGGGTGTGGCACGCCTCCTTCTGCCTGTTACATACATTTTCACAAAAACATTATACCCTGATTTCCCATTTTCAATGGGCTCAGGGTATAAAAATGGCAAGATTTCGTATTAGCCGATCCCAAATTTAATAAGCCTAGTAGAATAGACTTAATTATAGGAACCGACTTATATTCCCAAATCATCAAAAATGGGATAGTAAAAATAGACGGACTTCTTGGACAGAATACGGAGTTTGGTTGGGTAGTATCAGGGTGTACAAAATCAAAAGGAAGTACAGTGATAACAGCAACCACTATGAAAGTTGAAAATTTAGAAAAATTTTGGGAAATGGAAGAAGAAGATAATGATGACATAGAAGCTGAAATATGCGAAAAACATTTTATAGAAACAACAAGAAGAGACAATAATGGTAGGGTTGTCGTTAAAATCCCTTTTAAACAGGATAAAACATTAGGAAATTCAAAAGCCCAAGCATTGGCACGTTTTCATAACTTAGAAAAAAAATTACATAAGAATCATTCACTTAAAGAAAATTATGTTAAGTTTATGAATGAGTATATTAAATTAGGGCACATGGTTGAGACAAACGCTATGGGAAGATATTACCTCCCACATCAAGCAGTGCTCAGAGATAATAGCTTAACAACAAAATTAAGAGTTGTCTTTGATGCTTCTGCTAAAAGCACGAACAACAAGAGCCTTAATGATATCATGTGGACCGGACCAAGAGTCCAAAAAGACATATTTGACATTATGCTAAAATGGCGTAAATGGCAAGTTGTAGTCTCTGCAGATATAGAAAAAATGTATAGACAGATTAATATTGATGAAGAAGATCAAAAATATCTTAACATACTTTGGAGAGAGTCTCCATCTGATACTTTAAAAACATTTAAACTTACGACAGTTACATACGGAACTGCATCTGCCCCATATTTAGCGACCAGAGCGCTATTAGAAATTGCTAACAAATGCAGCGATGAAAACATTAAAGAAATTATTAAAAACGATTTTTACATGGATGACCTAATGACAGGCGCAGACACAGTACAAGAAGCTAAAAACATAGTAAATTTATTATCACTAGAGCTAGAATCAATGGGGTTCAACTTAAGGAAATGGATCTCTAATATACCAGAAGTAATAGAGAGTGTCGAACGAACAGAAGAAAACAAAGTTTTAGATATTGAAGAATTTGAATCAATAAAAACCCTTGGATTACAGTGGGAACCTATGTTAGATGAATTTAAATTTAACCTTAAATACCAAAAATTACAAAAAATTAATAAACGATCAGTTCTATCCACATTGGCTAAAATTTATGATCCATTAGGCTGGCTATCTCCAGTAACCATAGTCGGTAAATTGTTTATGCAGAAACTTTGGTTTACAGAACAAAAGTGGGATCAAGATTTATCAATTAACGATAGTAATTATTGGGAATTATTTATGCAAAATTTGTCAACATTAGAAAAAATTAGAATTCCTCGATGGTTGAAAATGCAAAACAGTTTAATAACACATATACATGGCTTTGCTGATGCATCTGAAAAAGCATTTGCAGCTGTAGTATACGCTAAAGTTAACTCTTCAGTGATGATTATAGCAAGTAAAAGCAAAGTCAATCCAAAGAAAAATAGGAAAACGATCCCTAAGTTGGAACTTTGTGCAGCACATCTGTTAGCAAAATTAATTGATAGAGTCAGAGAAGCTTTAGGAAACTCTATAAAAACCTATGCTTGGAGCGATTCAACTATAACTCTTGCTTGGATAAAGAACGGAGGTAATAAAAATAAATTTATTAGGCGTAGAGTAGATGACATTCACAAAACAAAAGAAACAATTTGGGGGCACGTAAAATCAGAAGACAACCCAGCAGACATAGCGTCAAGAGGAATTGATGCTAACAAACTTCAAGATTGTGAGATTTGGTGGAAAGGGCCTCAATGGCTGGCTAAAACGATAGAACATTGGCCAAAAGAAGAAAAATGCGATGAAATTACAGTTGTTTGTACAACAGTATTAAATAATTCTGACATAATACAAGAATTGACAGCTAAATTCTCTTGTATAGGAAAACTTGAACGGGTAGTTGCCTACGTATTACGATTCATTGAGAAAAAAGTAAAAAACAAAGTATTCCCGGCATTTTTAACCTGCATTGAAATAAAAACTGCCCGGAATTTAATAATCAAACAACAACAAGCACTTCAATTCGGTGAAGAAATAAAGTATTTAGCTCTGAAAAAAGACATTGATACTAAAAATAAAATTTTAAGCTTAAACCCGTTTTTAGATAAAAACGGATTATTAAGGGTTGGTGGACGACTAAGAAACTCAAATGCAAGTTTTCAAGTTAAACACCCGATAATTTTGGACAAAAGTTACTTAACAAATCTTATTATAAGTGAATGAATACACTTGACTATGTTGGGGTTTAGTTCTGTACTGATCTTTATTCTTCTGAGGTTGGGTATATATACCCAGCCTCATGCATAATTTCAACCCTTAAATCTAATGTGTCTATTGCTGAGTGTGTAAGGCTCAGCATTGGTCTATTGTATTCTTATACTATCGCTGAGGTTGTAGGGCTCAGCGTTCGTTTATTATCTATTCTTAACCTATCGCTGGGGGTCACGATCAGAGTTTATCCTGCTATTCTTAAATTCCACACATGTGCTAGTCGTTGAGTGTGTAGCAGGTAGGGTTACATATTTATGTATTCTATGTTCGTGCCTGAACATTCTGCGGGGCGCCAGAAAATGCGACCGACAGCAATTGTTGTCTCTGGTTTCTCCTCTTAATCATATACAAGACAAAAATAACTATTATAATTATTACTAAGCCTAAAGAAATGTGTCCGTTCATAGTGTGGAAGGCCAGATCTGGTCGAGTACTCAGCTGCTTCCTTGGTCTTCTGCGCTGGTGGCGGTTCCCATTCCAAGTGAAGTCGGTTCTCTTTAAAATGTATACACCCTTTGTAGATGTCGTCAATCGTTGAGTGTGCTGAGGCGGAGGCCGCTTGCATCATTGCTGCTGATGTCAAGGCCTCCAAATTAGGGTCATCCACTTTTTGAAGATTATGCTGCCGTAGAGCAGCTATTGATAACGACTGGGATGCAACCGAATCGCTTGTAGTGGATACGATATTTTCCTTTGAAATGGTGTTGTTGCTGCTCTCAATTAAGTTTTCGACCGCCGATTTAATTGTCGTTAATATATTTGCAGCCTTAGTGGTTTCCGAAGCAATTTGTTGTTTCAATTGTTTTGCTGGGATTGTAGCTGAAGCGGAGATTACAGAATTCGAGACGATATCATTATTTTTATCTCCAGCTGTACTTCTAGTTGCAGTTGTAGTTTCGGCAGAAGTGTTTTGGACATCCTTCGGGCTGCTATCAATGGAAGTATCGTCAATCGACTGATCTTCCAATTGGATATCTTTTGATGTCGGTATCGAAGATGTGACAGCAATTACACTCTCGTCCCCATCTTCCATGTCCTCCTGCTCTTGCGGTTGATCCTTTTTTGATATATTTCCCACTGACCATTTATCTTCTCCTAATCCTCCCATGTGAGGGCTTGCCGGCGGGATGAAATGCCATTCGCTGTTCCGTTTTTCTGGCACTGGTTCCAGACCACTATTTTCTTTTTTAGCGGCGGTTTTATGGCTTGATAGCTTCTGATCAGCGATGACGGTGTCCCTATTAACGGAGGTGCTCTCGAACTTGCGGATACTGCCTTCAAAATTGGTCTTCAGTTCCTTGTTCATTGGCTGGTTAATGGAGATATCCAATAGTTGGCACCTTTTAGCATAGCGCTTGCACAAATAGTCCCACGCTGCATTGTAGTTGCCAACTTCAATTGAGAAATGGCTTATGACCACTGTTGCGTCTCCCCTGATACACATTTTTAGGTATATCAACTTTCTTTTGTCGCTGATATCCTTCCTCTTGTGAATCATGTTTGAGAATATCTCGAAGAACGCTGGCCATTTTTTTGGATTTCCATAGAAATGAGGAAGTTTTGGTTTCTGGGGCTTTGGATCTTGGAACAGCGGAAGGTTTTCTTCTATGTTCTGCAAGTCACTTACTCTTTTGTTAAGTTTATCTGACAGCCCGTCGACGAGGAATTCCAGTTCTTCTATATCGTCGCTGTCGTAGGCAGACTTTCCATATCTTGCCTGTAAGCCCGTGAACAGTGTCTGGACTTCGTTCAATCGGAAGATTAGCTTATCTTTATGTTTAAGGATTTCTTCCTGGTTGCTTGAGTTTAGGTAGACATACACTTCATGGACGTACTGCCTTACTTTTAGACGTTCTTCGTCAACAAGCTTAATCCACTCATCCTTTAGGCTCATACTTCTGTGTGAAAATATTATTTCCTCTTGAGTATTTTCTTGCCTGGATGTTTCCGGTCGTATTTGCCAATTTTTGCTTGTAGATGGTTTGTCGGTGTCCATAGTGTGGTCGGCAACTTCGACCTTCATCAGGGCCTTCTTGTAGCTCCTGATTGATTCCATAATCCAATCATATATTTTCTCTGTAAAATATTGATGGTTGATGACACCGATTTTCTTCAGTAGTGAATGATTGGCAGTGAATTCTGCTGCCAACTTATCCACAACTGCAAACTCCTCCTTTTAAGCTATGGCCTGCAGGATGCTGTCATATATCTCTGATTGTTTCTCTAGAGTTTTTGTTAACAGCATCTCTTTATTCTTTGGCTTGACCCGTTGGAGGTTTTTTTGTTTTGATCACCAGGTTGATCGTGCTGTGCCTCTACTCACAGCGTGGGTTGGTAAGCCAAAGATATTTTTTAAGCACTTTCCACAAACATTTAGTAAATTTGTGGTTTCGGCTTTTATGACCGGGATCGAATACAGTAATCACTCAGCTGGAAGCACGCAGTACTTGACTGTGTTGATTTCCATCCGGCTCGAAGGACCATGAATGAATACACTTGACTATGTTGGGGTTTAGTTCTGTACTGATCTTTATTCTTCTGAGGTTGGGTATATATACCCAGCCTCATGCATAATTTCAACCCTTAAATCTAATGTGTCTATTGCTGAGTGTGTAAGGCTCAGCATTGGTCTATTGTATTATTATACTATCGCTGAGGTTGTAGGGCTCAGCGTTCGTTTATTATCTATTCTTAACCTATCGCTGGGGGTCACGATCAGAGTTTATCCTGCTATTCTTAAATTCCACACATGTGCTAGTCGTTGAGTGTGTAGCAGGTAGGGTTACATATTTATGTATTCTATGTTCGTGCCTGAACAATAAGAAAAGCGCATAAGGAAACATTACACGGTGGGCTAAACCTTATGAGAAACTATATTCAAAGAAAGTATTGGATATTTGGACTTAGAAATAATTTGAAGAAGCAATTAAAAGAATGCACAAAGTGTGCTAGATACAAAACAACTACAATAGAACAAATAATGGGAAATCTTCCAGAATATAGGATAAACATGAATTACCCATTTCTTAATACGGGAATAGATTATGCAGGTCCCTATTATATTAAGTGTTCTAAAAATCGTGGGATAAAAACATATAAAGGTTATATTTCAGTATTTGTATGTATGGCAACTAAAGCTATCCACCTTGAAGTTGTCAGTGATCTAACAACTGAAGCCTTTCTAGCAGCTTTAAAAAGATTTATTGCTAGAAGAGGAAAATGTGCCAATATATATTCAGATAATGGCACTAACTTTGTAGGTGCTGCAAGAAAGCTAGACAAAGAGTATAAACAGGCTTTAGTAGACAATAATACAATCGCTCCTTTATTAGAAAACGAGGGGATTAGTTGGCACTTTATTCCCCCGGCAGGACCTCACTTCGGAGGTATTTGGGAAGCCGGAGTTAAATCGGTAAAATATCATTTGAAACGAACAATTGGTGATAGCAGCTTAACCTTTGAAGAAATGTCAACCTTACTATGTCAAATTGAACTGCCATCCAGCTAGATGGCCACTTGGGAAAATTGAAGAAGTTCACAAAGGCGCTGACGACAAGGTTAGAGTTGCTAAAATTAAAACTCAAGAAGGATTTGTAACACGACCCATTACTAAAATATGTCCACTCAGTGCAACGCAAGAATCAGACGATAGTACTGAAAAAAGAGAACGCCCACTAAGAGGAGGTAGAACTTCAAAACTAAAGGCATTTCTATCCCTGCTAATGCTAATGCTATTTTGTCAAGTGTCCAATTCAGCTACTGTAAAAAATGTAAGTAAAGAAATGGACAGTAGAACAAATCAACAGCACAGCCGCAATGACCCAATGGGAGATATTGAAGTTATAACATCATCTTGGGATTTAGTTGTATTTTATGACATAAACACGTATTTTGTCATGATAGAGAAAGGTAAAGACGCAATACAAAAAATGAAATTAATATGTAACAAACTCCAGGATTTTGAAAATCAATGTAACATAATTCTAAATAACATAATTCTAAATTCACAAATCCCAAAGAGAGAAACGTTCACCCTTTAATTTTATTGGCTCAATTTATCATATTTTATTTGGTATAATGGACGCAGATGACAGAGAGGTTTTGGAAGAGAATATGACAATTCTTTTAGACAATCAACACAACATAAATGAATTGACCAAAAAACAAGCTTCAGTAATAGATTCCACTGAAAACATTATAAAACAAAGTATTAATGAGATAAACCATAACTTTCTTAACTTAAATGGGCGTATTGCAAACATGACAGAAACGCTTAAGGAAAGTTTTTTTGTTTATAAAGAATCAATTAATTTCTTTATGATGACAAAACAGTTAGACTCCTTGCTTGATGAATGTGAAAAGATTCAAGCTGGAATAATCAGCTTGCTTATCGACATCAATCATGGAAAGTTGAATACAAATATTTTAAAAGCAAATCAACTTCAAAATGAAATCTCTCGAATTAAAGCTAAAATACCCGACAATTTAGTTTTACCCGGGAAAAGAACAGGCACAGAACTTAAAGAAGTTTACACTTTGTTAACAGCTAAAGGATTCTATTTAGATAAGAAAATAATTATAAATGCTAAAATACCATTATTCAGTCAACACACAGCTCAGGTATTTAAAATTATACCCTTACCAATTAAAAACCAACAGGGGGTTATTATAGCAGAAGTGAAACTTCCATTTATAGTTTATAACTTTGCAATAGATTCATATCATTTAATGTCAGAAGCAACATTAGATAAATGTAAGCACTGGCAAACCTATACACGTATTTGCGAAGGAAATTGGCCATGGAATAGTGAAAATGACGACTCTTGTGAGGTGTCACCCTTTAAGCCTAATAAACCAGTTAATTGCTTTTACAAAATGATTTCAACCTCATCAAATTATTGGGTTGAGTTACACAGAAGAGGTAGTTGGTTATTTAAAATACCTACAAATACAAAAGTGAACATTAAATGTAATCATGCACATCAAGAAATAATAAACTTGCCAGAACAAGGTATTTTGACATTAAAATCAGATTGTACGGCTAGAACTTTGGACAAAATACTAATGGCAAATTACATACTTCACTCTGAAAGTTACGAAACGGTATCAACTTCCTATATAAGTAATATAAGTGAAATACCCAAAATTGTATGGGATCCACTAAAAACTCCAATTATTAATCATACTTCAGAACTAGATCAATTAAAAAACGAACTTAGAAAAATAAAAAATCATAATTTTAAAATAAATGCTCTTAAATGGCATCACGCGACCGGTCACATATCCTTAGGACTTGGTATGATAATTATAATAATTATAATAATATATATTGTAAGAAAAATACATGTACGCAGACGATTACAAGCCATAGCTTTTCCACAAATATAAGTAACATTTTAACCTTCTCTCTGTTACCGTCACTTTCTCGGCCCTTGGCAGAATGTTCAAGCATGAACATTGATCTCGCCATGTGGTGACAACATAAAAATAGATTACAAAACGTAAACGACCCTTAAGATAATGTAAACCAAACATTACAAAATTCAGTACGTGTGATCCTCTTTCATGCTTGTAAGAGACGCCTGAAATAAGATAAGACTAAAATAGAACTCAAGTGTTTGCATAGGACAGTTGTTAGAATGTAACAAATGTCAATGTAATTGAGAGATGCTCCTCTCTTACTCCTCAAACTAGGTATTTAAGGAGGAAGATTTAAAGAATAAAGACTGTTCAATTTTTGTGCTCAAACTATAACGTTGTACCATTATTTACAGTATCTATATCTATATCTATATCTATATCTATATCTATATCTATATCTATATCTATATCTATATCTATATCTATATCTATATCTATATCTACATCTATATCTATATCTATATCTATATCTATATCTATATCTATATCTATATCTATATCTACATCTATATCTATATCTATATCTATATCTATATCTATATCTATATCTATATCTATATCTATATCTATATCTATATCTATATCTATATCTATATCTATATCTATATCTATATCTATATCTATATCTATATCTATATCTATATCTATATCTATATCTATATCTATATCTATATCTATATCTATATCTATATCTATATCTATATCTATATCTATATCTATATCTATATCTATATCTATATCTATATCTATATCTATATCTATATCTATATCTATATCTATATCTATATCTATATCTATATCTATATCTATATCTATATCTATATCTATATCTATATCTATATCTATATCTATATCTATATCTATATCTATATCTATATCTATATCTATATCTATATCTATATCTATATCTATATCTATATCTATATCTATATCTATATCTATATCTATATCTATATCTATATCTATATCTATATCTATATCTATATCTATATCTATATCTATATCTATATCTATATCTATATCTATATCTATATCTATATCTATATCTATATCTATATCTATATCTATATCTATATCTATATCTATATCTATATCTATATCTATATCTATATCTATATCTATATCTATATCTATATCTATATCTATATCTATATCTATATCTATATCTATATCTATATCTATATCTATATCTATATCTATATCTATATCTATATCTATATCTATATCTATATCTATATCTATATCTATATCTATATCTATATCTATATCTATATCTATATCTATATCTATATCTATATCTATATCTATATCTATATCTATATCTATATCTATATCTATATCTATATCTATATCTATATCTATATCTATATCTATATCTATATCTATATCTATATCTATATCTATATCTATATCTATATCTATATCTATATCTATATCTATATCTATATCTATATCTATATCTATATCTATATCTATATCTATATCTATATCTATATCTATATCTATATCTATATCTATATCTATATCTATATCTATATCTATATCTATATCTATATCTATATCTATATCTATATCTATATCTATATCTATATCTATATCTATATCTATATCTATATCTATATCTATATCTATATCTATATCTATATCTATATCTATATCTATATCTATATCTATATCTATATCTATATCTATATCTATATCTATATCTATATCTATATCTATATCTATATCTATATCTATATCTATATCTATATCTATATCTATATCTATATCTATATCTATATCTATATCTATATCTATATCTATATCTATATCTATATCTATATCTATATCTATATCTATATCTATATCTATATCTATATCTATATCTATATCTATATCTATATCTATATCTATATCTATATCTATATCTATATCTATATCTATATCTATATCTATATCTATATCTATATCTATATCTATATCTATATCTATATCTATATCTATATCTATATCTATATCTATATCTATATCTATATCTATATCTATATCTATATCTATATCTATATCTATATCTATATCTATATCTATATCTATATCTATATCTATATCTATATC